>CM021109.1:437026445-437058445 GCA_007115665.2 Sequoiadendron giganteum | reverse complement strand
CTCTCTTGCTCCCCCCCCTCTCCCACTCCCATTTCCTCCCCCCTCCCTTCCTCCCCTTCTCCCTCTCCCTCTCTCCCCCTCTCTCTCCTTCCCTTTCTCTCACCCTCCCCCTTCTCTCTCTCACTTTCCCTCTCTCACCCCCTCTAATACATATATATATAAAATCTAACTAAAATTATAATATATATATATATACATTTGTAAAATATAAATATAAAGCTACATCAAAGCATCGCTAATCATTTTCAAAAGAGCAAAGTAGATAATTTACTTCAATAAATATACAACTCAAATTTTCTAGAAAATTAAAAAAGCTTAAAGATTATCATCATGTAGTTACATAATATTAACTTTTTTCTTACTGTAAATGTGCAATACTCCATCAACAAATAACATCACGTTCAATTCTAGCTTCATCATTCGAAATGAACATGATTAGTTCACTTTAATATTTACATAGAGTATTGTAGTTTTTACGAGATGAGCTTTTGGACAAAATATTAGTATTACCTAGGGATATATCCATATTTTTCATTCATCTCCTCTAAAAGGGAATATTTGGGGTGGGGGTACAGGGTTAGAACCTCCCTGCTGCTGCCTTTCGTGCTCGCCGCTGTTTTTCAAATTTTTTTTTTGAAATTCTGGTAATGTCCTAGGGATGTCTTGACAATCCCCAAGCCAGTCAAACTTCAACACGGGAATAAAAATCTTACTTTTTAGTTGCTGCATAACAGGTTTTCAGATGCCCCACAACAACACTCAGTTGCTACATAACAAGTTTTTTGTTGCTGCAAGTAAGTCACTTACAAACATTGTTGAAGCCATGGACTGTAGAAGCAACTCTGAGGGATTTTAATAGTGATGGTGCTTGGTTGAAGACATTTTTCACAGCCCTTCCTTGTTGCCCTATGCTTCCTATCCCAGAAACTTAGAGAAACACTCGAGAAAACTGTGTAAGATATTTATTAATCAACATTTTACACAGTTTTTTAAAAAAAGTTCCTTTTATGATTTTTGGACTATGGAATCACTAAGTGTTTAATATTGTAGGCTTTGTCTGGCAGAACATAGAATAAACTATTTATCTAGCCATGTCTATTTCAAAACCACATACAGGCTTTGATATTATAAGAATATGCTCTCCTCATAACAAAGCATAAGGGATACGTATTGAGTTGAGTATATATCACTAGAACAATCTACTACCTGATCGGAATTGTTTATATTCTGAAATTTAGTCCATAAATTCACACTTTGAAAAGTCTATTCTTGGCCACTTGTAGGTATTAGAATAATAATTTCCCAAGTCAAAGGAGTGTATTAAAATAGTGATGGTGCTTGGTTGAAGATATTTTTTATTTTTCAAAGCCCTTCCTTGTTGCTCTATGCTTCCTATACCAGAAACTCAGAGAAACACTCGAGAAAACTGTGTAAGATATTTATTAATCAACATTTTACACAGTTTTTTACAAAAAGTTCCTTTTATGATTTTTGGACTGTGGAATCACTTAGTGTTTAATATTGTAGGCTTTGTCTGGCAGAACATAGAATAAACTATTTATCTAGCCATGTCATATATTTCAAAACCACATACAGGCTTTGATATTATAAGAATATGCTCTCCTCATAACAAAGCATAAGGGATACGTATTGAGTTGAGTATATATCACTAGGAACAATCTACTACCTGATCGGAATTGTTTATATTCTGAAATTTAGTCCATAAATTCACACTTTGAAAAGTCTATTCTTGGCCACTTGTAGATATTAGAATAATAATTTCCCAAGTCAAAGGAGTGTATTAAAATTTGTTAGAAACTAACTATTTCATTAGAAACCTGAAATTGAGACATTGAGAAGCCATTAATCTGCAACTTGAAACTGTCTAATCAGAAAATACCTTAACCTGTTTGCCGAAGCACTATGCACTAGTATTTCTATTTAGCGCAGTCCTCATATCTGCACCTTCTTTACACACAAAGACATTCTAATCATTCTACATTTTCCTTGAAATATCAGTTCACAGAATTGCAGCGAATTTCAATTACACATATCTAATACAAGCTTGCACAATGATGTGATGGAAAATCTTGTTGGTGTGGTCATGTACCCACCATTTTACTTCAGCTTCTGTGGAAGCAGCCACTCAGATTAGGGAAGTAAAATATCAAATTAGGGCAGTAAAATATCAACTCAGGCAATAGAGGAACCATAGGGCAGTAAAATATCTAGAAGATATATAGAGGATTGGGAAAAACTAGGAAAAATATTAAGGATAGATTGTATACTTAATTAAGAAAACACAATCTCAATGAACACCGCAAGCAAGAAAGACATGACAGAAAGACCAAACATAACAAGGCATCTGACACAACAAGGGGAAGCTAAGACCAAAGCACTAAATGCTAAGCAACCCATACAATCCAAGGACCAAACTGTAAGTGGAAATGGACAGAATAGACGAAGTTCAGGAATAAAAGTCACAGGGAATGGTACAGAAGTCACGAGATCTGAATAGAAAACTAACAACAGTGCATATATGAATGAACTAAGTTTTGACAACCACCACTCCATCACATAGTGCTAAGTTTTGACAAAGAGACACATGATTGTAAACAGTCTAAAACAAAATGACTAAACTCACACATAGAGAATGGCAGATCCAAGTGCCAAAAAGATTATAAAAGCCCGATCCAGATCCATGCCACCATACACAGAATGGCAGATAATTTAACAATCCCAAATGTACATTGTGACTGCAAGAAAGAAAATCTGAAGGAGCAGATGAGGGAAATAGTCTATATAAAAATCAGAAGTGGAAGAAGAGGCCATCATGTTGTCATTGGTGAAAAATATCTAGAGGGTGAAATCCATAATTCAGAGATTTTAGAAAAGATTTTGTACATTTTAGTGAGGACATCAGGCAACTTTGAATTGATAGCTTTGTGAACAACATAACGAAACACAAACCATGCAACTTATTATTGATAAGAAATGCATTACGTCCCAGCAAACATCTTTTAGACCTTTCTTTTCAGACATCATGCATTGATGCTATGTTTCAAGTATAAATCTGTCAAGAATTAAAAAAGAAAAATTGAAATCCCCTAAAAAATGCAAGCTGGTGTAGCGCTTTGCAAACTATTTAGTATTTTCCTATCAAATATGGATTCTAACTGGGTTCTAATTGAAATTCAACAAAGCTTGCAGATTCTTATTTTTATTTATTAATTGTATCACACATTATGGCGATGGAGAATAGGCTAAGTGCACAAATATTTAGGTGAGCCACAAGATAATAATATAAATCCTGTCAATTGCAGTCATGAAATTCAAATCCATACCTCAGGACCTATTACCATCTTGGAACTCGCTGCCACGGAAGAATGTGTCACTCGTTGTATGTTTCTCCTGTTGCTGCTCAAGTGCAAATACAAGTTGAAGATCGGAACTACAACAGAGTCATAAATTAGTCCTTCAAGAAAGGATAACTACTTTATTCTAAAATCTGTGTTTGGGATGCAGAGCAAATGTTGTAAATTTAAAAAAAAAAGTTTTATGATAGATCCTATAAGCTGTTTAGTTTGTTTGCCCTAAACAGATTGATGCACCCACAGTCACAACTTATGTATAGTTGAAATAAGAAAATTATTGGTTACGAAACAAAGTCCTGAACAATTCAGTATTAACAAGCACCTGTTTCCCCTTGGAAAGAGAAAATATAGACAGATCCAACATCACATATCAGTAATTATCAGCTTCATTTATTTTCATCCCTGCATTGGAGGCATTCTCTGGAATAAAAATTATTTCTCTCAAAAGGACACACATTGATCAGAACATTGAACTGAAAGTGGAAGGATGGAAGTGTTAAACTAAAATTTTTGGAAATATACCCCCATTTCATGACTGCAGAATGTAGTTGTAAGGCAACTGAAATCACTTTCACCAGTTCCTAGACCATATCTTTGGTTTTAAGTTTTTTGCCTTGGAATCAGATAGCCAGGTGGCAAGAATTTCTCTGAGAAGTTGAGGGGACATGTCGTCAGATGAAACTCATAAAAATACAAAATTTCGCTTTTATGAGATTCAAAATTTTCAACTTTTTTGTGTTGTGCAATTTCATGGCCCTTTGAATTGTTTTTGTATTGTGTAATTTTGATGCCCCTGGAATTTAGAACATAACCCAAGCTTTTTGACATGTTAAGCAATTTCGAGATTTGATCAATGGTGAAGGTGTTGCAACCCTAGTAAGGAGACCCTCTTGGATTAAACGTCCCTCAGAAAGCAATGAGCACCTTGCTTCTAGTTCTAATTTCTGACGAACTTAATAAATTCTTAGTGTAGAAGTGATTTATTTCTACTTTCCTGGGCTAAGCTATCCAAAATGTATTTTTGTTGATTCTGACAATATATGGATATGGATGCCATTGGATCAACTTGTGCCCATGATGGGGTAAGAAGAATCCTTAGTATTACCCAACACCAAAATTCTTTGGTCTTATTTTTGGCCTCAAGATGTTTCCCAATGCCCTGGCTATTTTTACCAAGAGCTTGACTTGAGTATCCATCATCTTCGCTAAGTTGAAACCAATCTTTTTGGTGTATTACTCTTTTTGAAATTGCTGAATGGCGTCTTTATTTCCGTTTTGGATTTTTTGTTGACATATTCTTTATCTACAGCTTTCACATTCCATCTGCAAATCAATCAACATTTCTTCATTGCATCTAGTACATGACGTATTTGCATAGCTTGGTTGCATGTTTCCTCTGTTTCAAGCAATCCTTTGATGATAGGGTTTTTGAATTTGGAAAGATTATTTTGCATTTTTGTAATTTACTCCATGATAAGACTAAAGTTGTTCTGTAGCTGTTAGTTTTTATCCCCCAGTCGTCAATTTTCTTCCAGAGATAGCTTCTACTCATTTTGAGAGGAAGGCAAATGTGCATCTTGGTATTGGCCAAATAGTTACAAACTTATTCACATTGATCAAAGATATTTTCTTAGAAGGGCTATCTCTAAATTTGTAAGTCTGATCAATATGGTGATAATGATGGTGTAGGCTGTGAATTGATGGGCATTGTGTCTTTCCCACCTAGAAGGTTGGTTGAACAGAACATCGCCTAGTACTAGGGAGCCATGTGGCAGATAGTTACATCCTGAAATCTCTTGATTGCATATTGGAGCTGACACTGTAGTTTCACACATAAATATCTACTCCAAATTACCCATCCATTTATATGGTTGAGAGTGAGGTGTTGTTTCCAAACTTAATCTGTTGATGAAGTCATATGAAATTAGGTTCTTCTGATTACCACTATCCAAAATGAGGTGTCTGGATGTTCCCTTCATCCATAGATGTCAGTAGAAGAAATGTTCTCCCTGCTTTGAATTTAAAGAGGAGAATTATGCTGTTGTGACAATGGATTAGGATTGGCCTATGATTTGCATTTCCTTGTCTAACATGGGTGATGGCATCAATGCTGATGTATGGGCTGGTTTTGGATTTGGTATTGAGGTCTGTGCCTTGGTCGGTAGTGCTTGTCTAGCATAACATTCTTCATTTAAGTGCCACTTACTCTTGTTAATGTTACACCACTTTCCCAAGTCCTTGGACTCTTATCTAGTACAACCTTCTTTGACAAAGACTTTAACTGAAGGTGTTGGCCTTGTCTGATTTGATGCCATTACTTCCGAAATCATTTTATTTTCTGCGTTTTAATTTGAACTTATCTTTGATACTGATTGTATAACAGTAGGCTTCTCCCAATGTCCATATATTTGCAAATTCCATTTCTTCGTGGATGCAAAACTTCAAGCCAGTGTTATTTTTGAATTCTATGTCACTCAATGTAATGTAGATCAACTTTTGCCAACAAGTCATGAAATGGGTTGGTATAATCTTGCATCATCTACTCTTCACCTTCTATGGGACATAAAAACATGGAACAAATTACTCTAAAATCACTGATCTGGCAATGTAAATGAAAATTTAAAACAGAGAGTAGTTTACATGATGATAGCAATTTTTGAGAAATGATGTGAAGCTTCAACACCTGATTTTTACATCTGGATGACAATTCCTTTATAGTTATTTTAGCATGTTGAACAGTCTAAAAATATAAATTAAGCAATTTAGGTTGGAATCTAAAAACCAAAGTGGCACACAATCCACCTAGAAGTTGAGGGGATATCGTGAGATGAAACCCATACAAATATAAAAATTCAGATTTTTCTACATTTTTGTATTTTTTGATTTCATGATTTTTTACAGCATTTTTGGGGATCGGACTTTTCCAGCCAGAGTCAATGGTAAATAACCGTTTGGTTGATACAGAGCACAATCCCAAAATCTGATCAACAATTGAGGAATTGTGCCCCGGGCTTGGATTATTGCATTGAATGAATTTAATTAGAATCAGTTCATACCATATGTATAGTTCTTAAGCATATGGACTTGTGAGCATCTATGCTATTTAACATTTTTTGCAAAATGCATAGTATTGTTTGCATTTAAGGTTATTGCATGATCTCTCCATCTATCCATGTACATGTGCACTGTACATCTGCATAGAATTTTCATTTAGATTTGTGCAAAAGAGAGATGTAGAGAAGAGTAAACTTGTCTTTGGCATTTCAATTATGGAGCTTATGGATCTAATAGTTGATTTGCTCTTAAACTTGTCTGCCAACTACTTCTTCAGTTATAAGATATCACAATGCCAAACTGAACTTCACAAATTTGAGAAAGAAAGTACAAAAGAAAAATGAAAAAAGATAGATAGTCTTTTAAGTGAATTTTTATTTGAATAGGCTTTCAGATTTATCCAAGGATGGAAAACTCAAGCTAAATGGCAAAAGCAATTACAACAGGAAAAGAGACCTATTAAAAGGAATATTATCATCATAATCTCAATGGTCTTTGTTAAATGAAATTGGAGATCAGAGATAGCAAGGGATTTTAAGGTGATGCCATAAACACTCTCTCCATATTGAGACCGCCCTAGTTGGTGTGGCATTTAACACACAACTACTTCATCCTTAGTAAGCAGTGGTTATAAGATGGTTTTATTTTATAGACGCTATACAGTAGAGGTTGGAATTCTATATTTTGTTATCTGTTATATTCTAAAAGAGAAATACACGAATGCATATGTGAGTAGAGGTTGTATTTACTTCACTTTTATCTTAACATTGAATTGTTGTTTTATGAACTACCCATAAGCTACAATTAAGTAAATTTATAGATCATTGTCATTCACATGGAACTTTATACCATCTATTGTATTATTTTATGTGCACAGTACTATTGCTATTTCATGCACTAGATACGCATTCTCATAGAGTAATGATAAGCTGGTTTTTTTGTTAACTGACCCTTGATTAATGGATCCTTGATTTTACATATAAAAGCAAACCAATAATTTTGCTATTAAAAAATAATAATAATAAAGTAAATTTCTATATTGGCTCTACATTAAATACACTCTTTAATCTTGCTTTTTAATTATTTGTTTCTTTGAGCAAAAATGGGTACACAATTTGGATGACATAATAATTTACAATCTTTTGATGTACAGATTCTTTAAATATTTTATAGTTTTACCATTTAAGTACATATTATGAATCCCTTATGTAGATGGAAAATATTTTTGTTGTTTTGTATATCTTTCTTACCACCTCTATCGTTTCCAATTTTTAGTTTGTACAGTGACTTGTCCAATTTTGAACTGTTCAAATTTTTTTCTAATGGGGCGTTGAATTTTAATAATGTTCATATTTTAATAAAGAACATTTTTCACTGGTTTTGAGCTGTCTGGAAGGATCTACTATGTTAACAGAAGCATCCAACTGAAGACCTGCCAAGATCCAAGAGGTGGTGGACATGGTAGTCCTAATCAATCGTCAAAGGACTTGAGGTTGGATCTTGAACTTAACCTCCCTCTTAAATCACAAGAGAATGATGGGAAGAGCTTTGAGCCTCCACACTCAGACTTAAACAATACTGCTTATCTTGAGGAGGAAAACAACATGAATGACACGGCAGAGATGGTTGCCACAGTCTGTGCTCTAAGGTTTCAAGGCACTTTCCTGATTGCAAGTATGTGCACCCATCAATGCACCAGGAAGAGAATGATGATAACAGTGCTGCTCCTGCTAAACAGACACTTTCTCTCATTGACTGTGGACTAGACTCCAAGATTAAAACTAGAGGGGATGATGAGTAATGAATGATCATAATGAGTAGATGAAAAAACTTTTTGATGATATGGTGCATAGCTAGTTTAAAAGCATGGCATGAGTAATGGATATCCATAATGTAAATCTCACTTTCACAGCACACATAATGGATCCAATCAGTAGGTACTTGATAAATCTCTATAAATGAAAAGTAGCTTCAGAACAGGGGAAATATAAAATTTAAAATCGATCTCTGGGTGCGCCATAAATATGAATAAAGCACATACCTGGTATTGCACTTGTTCAGATCAACTTGGGCCTTCTGATGAAGATAATAGGTTACCAATTCCTGTCACAGAAATAGGAAACATGAGAAAATGACAAGGAGAAATCAAATTTAACCTCTTTTTTGGTTTAGTTGAGTGTCGTTGGTTAATGGCTTTGCTTTTTTCTTTAAAAATTTAAATGGGGGACAGGAACACTCTATATATAGAAAGAAAAATGGTAAAAAGATAACTCATTTTCACATTCAATTTTGAAAATGAGTTTGAAAGAGAGTAAATATGTCACATTAGTGAGGACACATTGCTCACCATGTTGATCAAGTAAGCACCTATGTAGTTATAAGGGTATCTTCAAAGTTGACAAGTCAAATTTTGTAAACAATTTAAATTTTAAAAAATGCTTGAACTTTTTTGAAATAGGGTAGATATTTTTTATGGTCAGACTATACATTGACCCCATATTTATGGTTATGATCCTCCTTATGGAAATAACCCAATTCTATGGATCTAAAACACAATACTTATCTAATTTTTATAAATTTGATCATTTTTGAATTTTAGTCATTTTTCTATTTTTAACTCTAATTATTGATAATGATGAGGTATTAATAGGAAAACAAGAGCTGCAGTGCAGCGTAGTTCCAGCCTAATGCTGGCAGGGCAGTTTTGCAACAGCTCTTGACAGTGATATCACAGTCTAGTAAAAAAACATGCAACCTTGACAAGAGGGGTATCTTGGTTTTCCGGCTCCAATTACAACCAAAAAATGCCATGACAAGAGGGTTTGGTTTGATTCTTTGCAGTATGTTCATTCCTCAAATCTGTTGAGCTATAGTAATCAGTTCCTCGGCAGTTCACTTCTGTGAATCCAGGTTCAATTCTACACATTAAATCGGTTTCACTTGCACAGTTTTATTAGTCCTCACAATAATTCAATAGAAACATCTAACCTGTTCTATGTTAACTGTGAATAGCTCCTTTGCAGTATGTTCATTCCTCAAATCTGTTGAGCTATATTAATCAGTTCCTCGGCAGTTCACTTCTGTGAATCCAGGTTCAATTCTGCACATTAAATCGGTTTCACATGCACAGTTTCATTAGTCCTCACAATAATTCAATAGAAACATCTAACCTGTTCCATGTTAACTGTGAATAGATCCTTTGATTGACACTCAGGACAAGAGCCTACTTGCACTTTAGAATGCGTTCTGTAAAGATTAATGGCAGACTCAAATACTGATACATGCTGGCTCAGTGATAACACCATTGGAAACTCAGCATAAGCAGGTATGGAATCAACAACAATAGCTTCAGAATCCAAAACCAAAACATGTCCTTGAAAAATCTTTGGAACTTTAATCAAAGCCAATGAATCAAGAAAAAGAACAGCTGCAGGAAGACTAATCCTGGTACTCCATGCATTCCCTGTACTAAGATCAGAGATTTTATCAAGAAAGGTGTCCAATAGTCTTTCTTAAGACATTGAAAGAAGACAATGAACAAACAATGCCTGTAAATGATACAGAAGAAATGGCTGCACATTCGTTCAATTTGGCAACAATAAAAATGGACCAAAAATATATTCATAAAAGAAGAATATAGTAATACTGTGGTAGGATTTGCATAATACTATATAAACACCAGCATAAACACTGTAATTGCCCTAAGATTAAGAAAAGAAAAGTTCCTCTATTATAAGTGTTATGAATTTGCAAAATAGCTTAAGATTTGAATGCCAAAAATTCTAAAGAAACAACCTTATCATAAAAAATATAGCTAGTTAAATTCATGATTTCATTTTTTAACTTCTGCCCCAAGCAAAGATGTATGCATATCAAGGCTGAAATTTAAATTTAAGGAAAAGTACAAAACAACCAATATTACCTCAAGCAATGCAGACAATGAATGTTACCACACTTCTGATGTCTGAATGGTTATCTGATTTAGATATGCCTGTTGGTAAAAGGCATGGTGGAGCCATCTGTAATAGTGACTTCACAATTCAAATAAATTGCGAAGTTTCCAGATTGTGTTTCCTTGGAATCAAGCATCGTACGGACTAGGCTTGAAGAACACAGCTTCTGAAACAGACATACAAGCATTGTGGTTGCAATTTCACTGAGCCCAACATCAAATTTTAATAATGATAAAATTCTAATAGAACAGCCTAACAATAGAATTGTATCATCAGGCCCTTTAGGGCATCGACAATGATTACCATCATTGCTACCAAACTTCTGACTTGAATAATTAACCCTGGAAAATATCATTTTGACTTGGTTGAAGAGCTCCTGTAAAAGTAGGTTGTACAGTAGCCGTATATCTTGTAACTTGACCTTTATATCAATTCCCATAATACAGACAGAGAACAAATGTTTATCCTCGGGACAATCACAATTATTTGATGTTACTAATGCTGAAGACAAGCATAATAACAAACAAGAAAGTGGTTCTAGAATGCGAGCTTTTGAAACCTGTCAATTGAAGATAATCATATTAACTAGCTGCATGGAAAAAACAAATTAAATGTTTCATCATAACTGAATGTTGAAACCATGAAAAACATGAATATAAATGGAACTATTTAGACAAGCAGCTGGCAAAGAAAAGAATATCAGAGAACAAATAGAATCTCGACGATTGGATAAGCTAAAGATCGGTATAGAACAGTTGATATTTGTCCAAAAACCGTGTAGGCATAAAAGTAGGGAACTATAAAGACGGACTCAGAGTGAGGAAGGCTGAGAGATATTGATCAGAAAAATATCAATTGCATTCCACACAGCAAACCAGGATGCAAAAATCTGTTTATTGAAGTTTTATCCTTAATTCTTGACTGGGAAAAAGCTTGTGGAAATTTTATCTACCAAAGCTAATTAAGAGTTTCAGAAGCTTTTATGTATATCCTTGAGTTGCAACTGAGTAAAGATGTATTCCCAATTTGAAAATGAAATGGTGGTTCAACCAACCCAAAGGATACAGCAATGTGTTTATTGTAAGTCCCTGTGGAAGTCTCACTTATCACTCCGCTCTGTAGCAATCTCCCTTGACACCCGAGAAGAGTAATTGCCAGGGAGAATCTCAAGTATAATGCCCAGCAGTATTATCTGATAAGAATCAGCAGGATTGCAGATAAGTACGACACACAACACAGGGATGGTATCATATAATATACATAAAACCAAATTCAAGTTTGACGAGGCTAATAAAATTGACTTGGAGAAGCACAAATTTTCAACCCAGATTCTGTGCAATACAAACTAGTCATAACCTAATCCATCTGAGAGAAATATTTGCAATGGAACTCTCCAACAAGCAATTGTGTTCAAAGAAATAAGAAGCAGACACAATGAAGCTATAGAACTAAGAAACTTGAATGTATCTTTTCTCCTCTTAGAAAGTTGATTTAACCTGTAATAAGCGCTACCACACCGCAAAATCAAAATTTCCCTCTTCACCACAGCCAAGTCTTTGGTTATTCAGAGAAACACTACCACAGTAGATCTTCCTCCAGCCAATGTCATGTACTGGAAATTCTGGAAAATATTACATGCATTTTTTGGTGTGCTACCATGGAAAGAAATTTGAAACTAGGTTGTGCCTTACATTGCAGATGCTATGATAGTCAAAATATGTTGGGCTTCTACACTATTTGAATGGTCCAGCCCTTAGTTAGCCAAGGATAGAATCCCTATTTTTTTTTATGGAAAAAAAGAGATGAAACAAGTTATTATCTGTTAAGTTCATTGTCATCTCTCATGTCTGTTAGGCTCAAAATATCCGTCCAGAGCTGAAGCATCTTTTGGGCCCTCAGGTTGGAGGCTTAGCAGAATTGAAGACAATGACAGGCAATCATTTCAGCTTAAGGTTGATAAAAATTGCAATAAAGAACTTTGATCCCAAAAATAAGATAGGAGAAGGTGGATTTGGTGCAGTGTACAAGGTATATTGATATGCATCCTAAAAATTCAGTTGAGTTTACATGGTCAATAAAATCATGAAACACATGCATAACATTTATATTGGTGCTTCTTAGGGAAGTATGAAATTCTTATTAAACTAGTGTTGTAAGTTTATAACAGAGAATTTCTACTGTGCAGGGCATACTACCTGGTGGAAGTAAAGTAGCAATAAAGCAATTGTCACACTTGTCTAAACAAGGGAATCGCGAGTTTCTGACTGAAGTAAGCACAATATCTGCAGTACAATAGCCCAATCTTGTTAAAATTTATGGTGGTTGTGTAGAAGGAGGAGAGCTTCTCCTGTTATACGAATACATGGAAATGGCAACCTTGGTCAAGCTTTATTTGGTAA
Organism: Sequoiadendron giganteum; assembly: GCA_007115665.2. Taxonomy (NCBI): domain Eukaryota; kingdom Viridiplantae; phylum Streptophyta; class Pinopsida; order Cupressales; family Cupressaceae; genus Sequoiadendron; species Sequoiadendron giganteum. The sequence goes on along the minus strand of CM021109.1, from coordinate 437,045,665 downwards.
AGCCATCCTACACCTATATTCAATTGAACTAATAATAATGGATGAATAAAGTACATATATACAGTAAACCAAAATCTGCTAATTCTACAATTACAACGGACCTATGACACCGGACAGAAACAGAATCTATAGACCTAATTGAGCAGGAGATTCCTCACAGACCTACTGATGGTAAAATCCCATATGTATAGATGTAAAATCTGCAGTTTTAGCTAGCGTACCTGCTCTTTCTTGTTCTTCAAGAGCCTTGTCTTGGAAGGAGACTGCAATTTCTGGGATGGAGGTTGAGCCTGGGATGAAGAATTTTGCTCTTGGGGTGATTTTGCAATACCTTTTCCTGTGATTTCTGCTTTCTTCAATTCTAGTACTTCTTGCATGGTCTTAAGTTTTTGCTAGCTCTTGTTACGCTCTTTTTGCAGTGTGTTCTTCCCTCAACTTGGCTTCTCTTTTCTCTCTGCACTCATCATAGAATTTCCCTCTAAGCCTGGCTTCTTACCAAGGAATGTCAAGTCCTGCTCTGCTGCTGCTCCATGAGTCTTTGAGTGTCTCTCTCCCAAAACTCTGCATCTGTATGCTTCTTAATCCTTGTTCCAGCAATATCTGTCAATTGTTTCAACAATATGTCTTATGAATTATAGGTTACCTGCATGAAGTTTTATCTTCATACAAGTTCAATTGCTTTGAAGTGGCAAAAGTGTCCTAGGTCAATATAGGATAAACCTCTGGATTGGGCTTGTGGCGAGGATTTACATGCGCAATTAAGAGGACATAAAATGAATGACAGAACGGAGCTTATTCACACTCTTAGCAGGCTGAGGCCCTTCATTCTCAACCATTGAATTCAGTAAAAAGAAGAGTTCAGAGAAGAAGAATTGATCGTTATTGCTCCTCGTCCACAGGGATCTTCACATTTGCAAATGATAGAATAAAGAAATGCAGAGCTTCGAAAGCTTAAATTGTATTTGAAGAGCCTTCAGCGGTGCAACGGCTAGAAAGTTTTTTTTGTTTTTTTGTTTTGCTTTCTCCTTGTATGCTATTTTTAGCCATCTAATTTTTACATTTAATGGGAAAAATTCATATCTTTGTCCATTTTTCTTATGATTTTGGTCTTTTTTAATAATGTGTTTTTAATATAATAACCAATTTTTAAGTAATAAATTGTTGGACAAATTTTGTCTGCAATATCATTTTACTATTACATATTTTTAAAAATTGGTTTCAATTTTTAGAATTTTTATTTATCATTGTAGATCAAATTTATGGTTGTAAAATTGATTCATAGTAGTTTTGTAATTATAAATTTAAATCATATTTTTTCAGCTTTTAAAAATTATATTTACATCTTGTCAACCATTGATGTTCAATCTATTATAGTTTTCTGTGTTGTTTCAAGTCTGCAACATTATTGTATTTACCATTCATTTGCTCATTTGAAATCATTGGGGACATCTTAGGAATCTAACGATAAAGGAATAATCAAAGAACATCAAGAACACCATGCAACATTATTAAAAGATACATCATCATAGGTCAATTGAGTGCTTGATTATTGTCCTCGACTATTATTCTTGTTATAATCACTTCATCTAGGATTCTGACTTAGGATAACATGAACCTCATGATTAAGTTGATTCCCCAAATGTGTGTAAACCTACCTATTTCTTATTAATATTTACACATGAAAAGATCAAGGTGAAGTGTTTCCGATCAACCACATTTATGTCAATTCATTCTTGTTGATATAGGTTTAAGTCTATGTGCCAATTCACTTTTGTAGGCATGGATCTAAATTAGAGCAACATATAATTAATTTATAAATATTTAAATATCCTTTTTAATCAATACCTTAAAACTCTAGCATTTAATGGTTAATGAATTCCTAACATCTTTAATATCATTTTTCCATCTTCAAAATTTAACTAAGTGTCGTATTTTGTTCATTTAAATTTCATATTTATAATTCCATTTTAATAGCTCTTAAATCCTTTATTTCATTATTTTCTCTAGGTATTTATTTAGTGGAAGAACACTTATTTTTCATTGCAATTTTTGAGAACCTAAATTTCTTACACAATAATGTGTTTTTTCTACTTGATGGCTTTGATCTACTTCAAATGCAAGTTTGGGTTACCATAAACAAGAATATTGTTCCATAGGAGAACAATAAATGGCACCCTAGTCATCCTTCACAACATAGGTAGGTGATCCTTTAGTGCAATAAGCTCTTCATCAATCGTGCCTTTGAACTTTTCCATGGCACTATATTCAATGCTTACCTTGTGATAGCATTACATGAATTCTTCGATCAACCTTTCTCCTTGGGACTACAAGGTGTAGTTGTACTCACCACTCCTCCTACATCACTTTGTTGAGATCCTCTGTCCATTGTTGCTAGGAGGTTTGGGCTAATGCATTTGAGTCCACTAGGCTCATGAGGTATTCAATGTATACAGATAACTCACCCTAGTTACTAGATATTTGGTTTTCCTAATAACATTGTATATATTTTGTACTATCTTACTCAACCAAACATATTCTATCCAAATTGGAAGTGCCAACTTCAAAGCCTTACCATCCATAGTCATGACAACAACTCTATATCATGATTAAAATTTACAGTAAAATATGGTATTCTCATATTAATGATAGGATCATCCCTATACCTAGACATAAAAAAATGAGGACTCATTCATAATGACCCTTCATACATGTATCACTTCTTAAGAATTAGAGGCTTTACAATTCATACACTGGAATAACATAAAGTCGTTATCCTCATATTTGAGATTAAGTGTCTAACCTTTTATTAAATTTAAGTTAATAATTAAACTAATTCTTCAAACCAATCCATATATAATAGTACTCTAACAAATACTTTCTAGTCAATTATTACCTTTTTGCCAATGTCAATATATGAACACACAAATCTATATAGTGATTAGTTGATACATGCATCACATTTTCACATTGTGATTATCTCATACATACAATATATGTACACATTGTGACTAAATCATACATACATCATATAAATTAAAAGTGACAACTCATGGATGCATCAAATATACACATTGCAAATTGATCATGCATGCATCACATAAACATAACATGTACCCCATGCAACTAGTTTATTCATACATCACATATACATAATGAATAACCTATCCATAGACACACATACACAATGTGAATAAATCATGCATTATGACATATGCATTATGTAGATTTCTCATGCATACAACACACATATACAATGCGAATAACTCAATATCATTATATGTACACATGTAGTGACCAACTAGCAAAAAGATTTGGTTAGAACCTTACTACAAGAAACTTCCCCTTTACCTAGTTCTCTAATGCATAATCCCTTAAATACATCCTAAACAAAAATAATAGTATTAGTTCATCCTATGCTACATTGTGATTCCCATCATTTAAACCAATTCACCATCAACTATGAAGGCAAGTGAGCATCCTTACAACTTGTGGTCATCGCCAAAAAGGCACAACTATAACAAAAAATAACACATTTGGCTATTAATAGTATTTTCATAGCTTGTTGAACCATGTGAGTCAATGGATCTTAATATATATTACCATCATGTCACTAGTGAAATTCATTCGGGCCACTTAGTATGAAGTATCTCTTATCATCTGTCACCTACATGGTACTTGCGAAAGCTAGTTAAGCCATGTCATACCATGGGTGAATCTTAGCATTCATCATCTCCATTCCATTAGTTATAGTTAGTTAAACTCTAAGGTATGAAAATTACTCCTAACATATTTCACCTACACGATACTAGTGATATTCAATAAAACCCCTCGTGTATCATAACACACATAGCTCATAGAATATTGCATCTCTAGAATATTGGTGAATAACATCTAATCCATAATATATAATGAATAAACATATAGCATCCATCACATACATAGTATTGGGAATAGCCAAATACCCATGTACCTATATCAGACTCGACTCTAACATGTGGGTCCATCTTATAGTCAAGCATGCAAAATCAAGATATCACAAGGATCCACAAGAAATTGGTAGGTTGTTTTTTTACATACAAACATAAAGTGATTGATAAAACTATACACATAGTCTCATAGGTTTTTGAAAGCTAAACAATATACCATATTTAACGATGCTCACTATTACTTTCACACTACTTGTAATGGAAATTATAAGGATGTCTATCTTTTAAACTCAACATATATCCATGATAATTAATATTTATAGTAGCTAGATCATCTGCACATAATAAGGGTTGTTCAAACCATTAGATGAGAATGGCTTAATTCAACATAATCAGTAAACACAAATTTTGTATGTTTCTATAACTCATTCATAGCAATGCCATATCTAAGTTTATCACACTCTTATTTCTTGGAAGAACATAACTCACTAAGTCTTGAGCCTAACATATACCTTCGTATACTCCTCATTGGGCCAAGACACATTGTCATAGTGTTCAACACATAAACTCTAATTATTTTAGTTCTAACAAGTCTAGAGGCATTCTCATACATTTACATTAGAGATAGACCATTGTTATGGTGACTCTAAAAATCCATCCAAGAATAGAGGATATGTTTGAAAGGAAAGAACTACAAACCTCAAAGTAGATAAACTAGATGAGGATGGGTGCCTTTTTTGGCTCATACCTATATAGTGGGGACATATTAATTGGGAAGATGAATTCATGACTATTCAAGGAAAACTTTACGGTCAAGCTAGAATGAATACTAGGAGGGAGGAATTATTTATTTAAGTATAACCCCAAACCTTGGATTTATTCCTTAAAAATTTCACTACCAATTTAGGTTCATGACTTCCTTCACCCAAGGATTGTTTACATACCCACTTCCAAATTGTATCAAAGCCACATACATAGTTCTCCTCACTTTGATCTCTCAAGGATCAAACAAATTTTCACATAGAAGTGAGGTAGTATATGAGGAAGACCATAAAAGGGTTTAAAACCATCTAGTGCAGCAAATCACCATTTGCTAGCATGGTCAATCCAGAATTATCATTGTTCCTAAAGTTATATTAATTAATAATAAAACTCAAAATTCCTAAATTATTATTTCATATCTCAACAAAGTTCCTTTAAATGATTCTCAACAAATAAATGATTCTTACTAGTGGGTAAGTGCACCAATTTGTGACATAATTTAGGTGCCAAATTGAAAAAACGATCAAACAAACCCGGAAATAAGGCCTTTGGCGCACGCCAAATTTGGCATGTGCCAAATGTCTTTCTAGACATAGAATGCAAAATTCAGGTTTGGAACCCTCATTTTGTCTTCAACTTACGGCTTGAGAGTGTCCTTTTTTACTTGTGTTGGTTTGCCATGAGATCTTAGATCTTGGGGGCTTGATCACGCTATTTGATCTTTGTCACACTTGGACCCCTCTTGACACATATTTGTCTGCTTTAGTGTGAGTCTGAATTTAAATTCATACTCTCACTAAATTGGGGGCTAAATGTAGTGTGCAAAATTGTATATCTTTACAATTTCACACTATGTTTGGGTCCCTTAATTAATTGGACTTAATTAAGCTTCTAATTTTCCAAATTAAGCATTCCATCGCCTTATTTTTCCCATTTTTCGAAAGGGGAACCTACATTTAGATATTTTAATCACCCCGAAATGAGTTTCCATGACTTTTGGGCCAAGACCCATTCGCCCAAGGGTGAATGGGTCCTCTTTAAGTCCTAGGTCCCAAATTATAATATTTTTTTGGTGATCTTTTAATGATTCAAATTTCATATGAAAATGTCAGCTTTTAGAATATATTTTTTGGGAAATTAGATAAACACTTATAAATATATTCTTTTTATCAATTCAAATCTAACACACTTTTTGGAGACTTCATATGAGAAAATATTATTTTCAAGAACATTCAAGGGTAGGTTTTTCAGACATTTGTTGCAACATTCAAGATCCAATCATCGTTTTCAAGCTTGTGTGTGTTCACGTCACCTTGTGAAGGATAATATGCATCGTTGGTCCTAAAGCATCCAAGCATTCAAGTATCCAACAAATCAAGAAAAGAAAGATCAAGTTCCTTGAAGTGATGTTTTTTAACTTCAATCCTCTAAGGGAAGCCATTAAAGGTTTGGTGAGTTGTAGCAAGAAAGTTTTCATTTATCATTCCTTCCATTTATCAATTGTTATTATCTTTCTATCAAGGTTTAATTACCAAAAATGGGGTTTGACTAAGGCAAACCCCCATTCAAACAAAATAAATTTTCTTGTTTGTATGTGCAAATTATAGGTTAAAGAAGGACTAAAAATATCTCAAGGAGAAATTTTTCATTATTGTAAAAGTTGTCATCATTGTTGTCAAGCCACAAAAACTCAATTGCAGATTTTATTTGTGGCTTTATGATGGTGGGACCTATGTCAAATAGAGGCTAAGATCCAACACCAGAGGAATACCAAAACTTACTCTGGACACCCTGTCCAGAACCCATTCACCATAGGGAAAACTGATCCTTCAATAATTCTTAGAACAAAATTTTAATGCTAGGTACATGTGTCTATCTCTACCCTTCTTAGATCTTCCTGCAAACTGCCAATTTGTTTTTTTTAGCTTCAATAAATTGCATTTTATCATCTAGTTTTTTTGTTCATTAGGTTTATTTACATCAAATCATTTCCATTTAATTTCAAACCCTCCAATTTTCATAAGGAATTAGAGATCTAGGTTTGATTGGCTCACTTTAAGGTCAAAAGTCAATCTTAACACCTAATGATCTCTAGTTCCTAAAGAAATAAGGAAGAGGCGACACCTTTAGTTCCTAAGTTATTTGCATAAAGGACCTAGAACACCCCATTTTGGTCCCCCCTTTTCATTTCATGTTAGAAGAATAGGTAGGAATTAACCATTAAATTAGATTGACAAAAGTTTGGTATAGATAGGGATAGGGTATGGACATCCATTAAAACATAAAGGATAGAGAGAAATTTTGGGTACAAAAAAGGAATTATATCCTCATCAAGGTATTATAATGGTTGATTCCAGGCTTTTAGGATGGAAATACTTTAGGGTAATAGAGAGACTCCCCTTTATATTCTTGAAAATTCCCATATTATATTTTCTTACTCTTTCTAACATATTTTATTAAATTCTTTAATACCGTGTCATGATTTTTATATTGAAGAGTTCAATTGCTACGATAAAATTATCTAAAAAATATTATCTTTCATAATAGAGGTCATGCTCTCATAGTGGAATAGATAATAAAAGGTACTTGGGGTTCATCTTAGTTATCAAGGAGCAAAACTCATCACAATTTGTAGGGATAGTTAGTGAAGGAGTGGGTATTAATGTGGCTCTTAGACTTCTCTACATTGCAAGTCATTTATGTTGCCTTCTAGTTGAAAGTTTGGTTCTAGGATGACTTTGAGACTTTTTTGTTATCATACCTATGGGATGAAGATCTAATATATGCCAAAGTTATATTTTTTACAAGGTGTCTACTAATTCTCTATGTTTTCATGGGTTTGTAGGTTGTGCATTTGACTTATGAGAACTAGAGAAATATAGCTTCTTATGTTATTTTTAAGTATAGAAGTAGTTACACCCATAATCCTATTATTGTATATAATAAGAGAATATTTTTTGGTGTTTTCATGGATTTCAATAACAAGATGGACTTGACTATGTTGTATCTAGGCATTATGCACATGTAAAATATCAAAGTGTAGAATTTGAGATAAAAAGGTATAATACATTTATCTATTAAAAATAAATATTAAACATAATTATTTTACTATATTTCACTAGATCAACTATGATGCCTACTATTTACTTTTAGTTTCTTGGTAAAGGAAGAAGAGCATAAAATTGTAGTATAAATGAGTCTCCTTAATAAAGAAAGGAATAATTTGTAAATAATTTATTTTCTAAGCACAATGCGATATTTAGTGAGTTTTCTTTAGAACACATTGGTGAGATGGGAAGAATACTACTAGAACTAGAGGGCCAAGAGATTCTCTTAGAAAACACAAGGATTCTATTTTTTACGATCAATCAATGTTAAGGACAATATCTTCTAGGAGAGACATGTCACATTTTTAAGAATTATATTAAAAATAATGTCGTGTTTGTTTCAAAAAATTACCTTTCTCTTATTAAGTGAAGGCGATTATTTCATGTTGCATCCTTAAACTAGATTTTAGGTAACACCCATATCATATGATGATATAACACACATTTTAAGATAGAATATACTCTATAAATTTGTACATAGTATAATTCTAAATTATTATATTAGATCAAGTATGTTGTTATATAGTGTCATAAATTATCGCCCTTGAAAATTTCACACTAGGTCTCACACCCTCTTAAGTGTATGTATCTAATTTTTGATGTACCCATCTTGTTTTTCTTAGAATATTAAGTAAATCTTTAATTTTAGGACATTCAAAGAGAAAAAAAATTCCTAGATAGGGTTGTCCTATCTATTTGTGCCCAAAAATTCAAATTTGATTATTAGCCTCAATATGTTTAAGATTTAAAAATTCATTTGTCAACCTATCAAAATGGTTAATTCAAAACATGTTTAAAATCACATATATTAGTTATTCACTCATTTTTAACCCCTAACCGGTTTTAATGAATCTTAATCTCTCTCTAGAAACTCTAAATAAATTAGTGCAACATCAAGAGCAAGAAAAGTATAAGATAATCACCATAATTATAGTTAATTACAACATGGAAACTAACAAAAAAATTATGTTCATCTATTATAAGATGTTCCTTATTTATTATCATTATCATATGCAGTACATTATTTCAACAAGATCTTTGAAAATTTGAGTGGTAAGCCATCCTTTTATGCTTTCATTATCATTTGTCATTATCTTGCCTTTGGTCCCCCAAGATAATATACTCTTTATCATCTTTCATCATATAGCCATTGTGGAGTTGGGAAAACCAACAACCTTTCTCACTTAATCTATTTTGTAAGTTTACAACACTACTATTTTGTAAGGATGCCCAATGTCCTTGTCCTATTGGCCTACTTCAAAAATTTCAACGCCAATTTCCTCTCTATATCTCCTCTTTAGATCTACTTTTTGTTTCTTTCATTTTATTCTATAATTTCTAGATTTTGTTACACTTAGTCCATTTTATCCTAATTCACCTAGTTCAGTACAACTCATCATATCAATCACAACACACAAACACAAAAAAGGGGGTTATAACCCTAACCAACCTATTTGGATCTCCTTTGAGGACAACAACCAAATAGTACATCTTAGTTAATTTTGGCTCCCTAATATTTATGATGAAAAATAATTTATCTAGTTTAATTCATTTAGGCTATTTCCCCTTTCACCATCTTACATTTTGGTAAACTTAGCTTACATTTACATATTTTTTATTTTAATCACATGTATTATTAGATCTGATTTACTTGATTAAAGTATTATATTGTTTTAATATATTATTTACTATTACAAGCATTGTATTTTAGTAAAGCATTATAATTCTTGTTCTCTTATGTTATTGTAAAAATATAAAACCTAAAACACCTTCTATTCTTCTAACATTACATCAACATATTCGTCTTGTCACACCTTCCTTTAAAAATAACGTTCTCTTCTTTTCTTACATAATTGATAGATGTTTCTTTTTGAACTTTTGGTATCCCTTCTTCAAGTGACAATGAAGCTAACACTTGTACCTCTCCCAAGATATATCCTACTCAAGAGGATATTTTGGTACAAGAGGATACAATAATAGCTTTCTTAACATCACTTTACTTGCTCCTCATTCAATTTATCTTCCTCTTGGAAACATGGTATGCATAGACGAAGAGTCCAAATTTACATAGAATCCCCCAAGGATAGATGTTGATCAAAATCCAATCAATTACAGTTTATACTCATGATTCCAATAAAGAACCTATAAAACCTATAACACCATAGTTCCACAATAATGTTCCTTCTTCTAACACATATCTCAATGATGATGGGAGATCTTTAGCTTTTAAACCTCGTGGACTAGTCAACAATATAATGTTGAATCTCCCCATCCTAACATCTCATCACTAAACAAGGATCTGCATTCTTACAAAAGAATTGATTCTTCTTCTCATGTCAGTTCTACTACTTCTTCAAAATGTAATCACACTTCTCATTTAGACAAGATTATAAATGTGGTCTCTCTTCATTTGTTCAATTTGGAGACATATTATGGGATTTGTTTCAAAAATATTACTAAACCTAGATACAATAGAAATGATTTAACAAGGAGTTAAAGTTCTTGTGAAACCTACACTACACTTTTCTAAAGTGGGTTTAGGTTACGTTCCTTCTCCTTTTTCTATATCCACTCCTCCATTGTTTAATGTACCTAAGATGTTATAAACAGTCAAACTCCCCCTCCTTCAACACAAAATAAATTTCATAAATATGATAAAAATCCTTCTTCTTGTGCATATCATCAAGTGCTTGGTCATTCCAATAGTGAATATAATTCCTTGGAAAATAAAATACAACTTATTGACTCTAGTGCTATCACTCTTCCATTTTTTTATGCACCTTTTGGCTCATCACATGACATTAGGTGTTACCCTTATCCTGTTCCTCCTAAATGATAAACTTTATTCTAAGTTGTTGCTCCTCATTATGTGGCATTCATAGCTCCATATGTTTTCTCATTGTCATTCATGGTGGTACAATCGTACATGCAACCATAATTTTCTTATGATAGCAACACAATGGTATCCAACATGGTTGTCCTCACCTATATATTGGAGGGCAAGGATAACCGGTTTTGTCAGTGTGAATCCTTCTTGAGGATCCCCTCTCTGTTTCCTTCACCCCTTTTTCTTAAAATATCAACATAGTAAATATGTTATTATTTTAAGGGGGGCATATCACCTATCCATTTATACATCCACACATGCATCCTTATCCGTTCATGCTTCATGAGTTACGGCTTATTGATGTGCCCCATCTGTGGTATTTTTGTTACACCCCTAGAGGTGTGGTTATCAAAGAATTCCTTTTGGTGCTATTTATTTATATGCTCTATAAGGTTTGATTATTAATTCATCCACTATTACATTATTCATTTGTGTTCTCCTTGAGGCATGATTATTAATTCATCCACTAATATGTTCATTTATATGATCCCTAAGGTGTGACTATTAGTTTTTCCCTTAAGACATTATTCATTTATGCGCTATGTGATGTGTGATTGTTAATTTGTCCCTTGCAACATTGTTAATGAATGCACTCCTTGAGGCATTATTTTGTATTTTTCCCATGTGTCATTGTTCATTTATATGCTCTCTGAGGCATGAAAAATGCATGATTACCTAGCATAACACAACTTGCTAGCCTATTAATCTATGTTTGTAAGCCACCTAGCATAACATAACTTGTTATCATGTGTGTTTTATAGGGTCTTATTCATCACATCTGTGGTCACTTAGAATAACATAACTTAATATTCTATGATACATGGGGGCTTTGTTATGTGTATGACCCCTAGCAATAAAGAAATCTAGTACCCAAGTCATGTACCCTTCTTCATACATAGACACCTAGCATGTAATATAACTTTCCTACCTATGATCCATGGGGGATTTGAAAAATGCATGGCCCCTTATGATAAAGAAAGCTAGTTCTAGATTCATGCACCCTTCTTCATTTGTATTAATATATCCTCGTCTATTTGTATCCATTCTTCCTTTGAAGCAATCGATCAACTCACTATGTGCTTATTTTCTCTTTAGAATTCATATATGTGTTTTTTGTATTCAGGGGATGATGCTTGATAATGAGACAACCTTTTATACCAAGGTATCCTTACCTTGTTGACTCTAACTTTTTGCTTGATACTTATGTATTGATATTTTTGTTGTATTATTTTTTCTCTTTGTTTATGCTTTGTGTGTTTTATGATTTTATGTATACTTTTTGTATGCTTTGGGTATGATTCATGTATGCTTTGTGTATTCTTTATGCACACTCTATTGTTCTCTCAATGTATATGCCATATATTTTTAAATTTTTCCTCATCTTATGTGTGTGACCTTTTTATATTGACATTGCGGATTGATAGGATCCTATATCTCGAGGCTATCACATCTCCTACCTTGGAGTCATCCTATTTGTTTAGCATTTTTAATTAAAGAGATGTATCTTCTCCATAATTTAGTGTAAGTGTGAATGATATTTCATACCCTCACTAGAGTAGGAGCTAAATCTAGTGTCATAAATTATCACCCCTAACAATTTTAAACTAGGTTTGGTACCCTCTTTAGTGCATGTGTCTAATTGTGTTTGTGGTGTACCTATTTTTCTACTATTTTGAAAAAAATAAGTACATCCTTGATTGACAAAATTTTGAAGAAATTTTTTATGGACCTTGGTGCCCAACACCACTATCTTATTTATTCATGCCCAAAAATTCAAATCTGATTATTTGCCTCAATATGTTTAAGAATTCAAATTTTGTTGTTGGCCTATCATAATGGATAACTTGAAATATATTTAGATTCATATATATAAGTTCTCCCCTCATTTTTAAACCATAATAAATTCTAATCAATCTCAATCTCTCTCTAGAAACTCTAAAGTAATTAATGGAACATCAAAAGAAATAAAAGAATAATATAAGAAACACCATTATAGTGAATTACATCTACAACCTAAATAAAAATATGTTAATGTATTGTAAGATGCTTCTTATTTATTATCATTATCATAAGCACTAAAAATTTTAGGATCTTAAGGATACTTCTTAATCCTTCTTGTATGAGATTGATACATCTACATAAATCCAACAAGGGCTTTATATATGAGTGGTAAGACACCCCTTTTATGTTTTCATTATCATTTTTCATTTATCTTTCCTTTAGTCCCTCGAGAGAACACACCTTTTATCATCTATAATCATAACCATTGTGGAGGTGGGAACACTAACATGAGGTTTGACCAAGGAAATCCCCTATACAACACAACCTTTCTCCCTATGTATATTTTATAGGTTTATAGGTTTGCTAATTATTGAAGTGGATTTAACATCTCAAGGCTCCTAAACTCTAATGCATTGTTCAAGGACTCATCATCAAGAAATGAGGGTACATTAATTAATTGAGCTCTATCAGGCTTTGAATTATGATTTTTGTTGTTAGAGACCTTTAGACATTAGTACACTATTGTAAGCCCTAAAACTCTAGATTTCAACACTTCTAGAATAGGACACCCAATGCCATTGTCTTGCCAATATTCTCTATATTTCAACATCATGTTCCTCTTTGCATCTCTTCTCTAGATCCACTTTCTATTTATCTCGTTCTATTATGTAATTTCTAGATTCTATTACACTTATTTTATTTGACCTAATTCACCTAGTTTGACATAAATTACCATATCAGTCACAACACAAAAAAAAGGGCCAAAACCCTAATTGACATATTTGAATCTCCTTTGATGATAACAACCAAATAATACTACCTGGTTAATTTTGGTTCCCTAATTTTTATGGTGAAAGAGAATTCATCTAGTTTAATTCATTTAAGATAGATCTCCTTTCAACATCTTACATGTATTTTATGTGACCAATATTTTAGGTTGTGGCTATTATGGATGGTATTGTTGAGTTAACACTCATTGAATTTGGTTGTATGAACATGCAATATTTGTGAATTTCATTAAGATTATGAATAGATATTGTTCATGATTGTATTTGAATAATGTTACACTTTTTATTGATGAGGGATACATTGTCTAAACCCACACAAAAATAACAACACAAAAAATGCAAGATAGAAAATAATCCACTTTCAATTATTTTTTGAAAATGAAATTACAGATTTAGAAACATAGGGCTACAACCTCATGGGCTTGATTCATTACATCCAAATCAACTCTGAAAATAAAATCTATTATTTAGAGCCACAATTTGCACTAATGGAGCCACCTTCTACAACCTCCACTTAACCCTTTAATTTTACCCAATAATCACCCTAGAATGTTCTAGAAAGTATAAATTTCCCTTTTGTTTTGGTGCCAAAAATTTTGCCGCTTAATTTCTTGCCTAGGAAGATATTTTAATGAAATCCAATTTTTAGTGGGGCAACTTCCCAAGGCTATTAATTTTGATCCAAGTGTTTGATTTGATAAATTATAAAATATCATTGGAAATATTTCAAAGAGATATACAATGCTAAAACTATCAGAGATCATTTCGTCCACTTTTCAAGTTGTTTCGAGGCTTCTCACGTTTTCAAATTTGAATTTGAAGCTACATTGGAGGAATTTCTCAATATGAAAGCTTTAATATCTCTCAAACCATATATGGTATTGAGATGAAAATTCTACCATTAGAAATATTTTTTAGTTTCACTCCTTGGGGTAAATTTTCAGGTCCATACGAGCCTATTTAGGCCGACTTACTAAAAATAGTAAGTGACCATTTTTCACTTTTCTGACTTTTGACTATCTTACACCCTTAAGTTCCATCATGGGACTCAAAAAAACTAAAGAAAATAAGGAAAAAAACATATTTTTGGGTGATGCACTTGATTGCCCCTACACCATTGGATGCTTCTGCATCAATTATTTACAATGGGGAGATATTAGTATACTATTTTTTATCTTGAGGATTAAAAATTTATTGGAAAGATGTATTGAATACTATGTAAATAGTATACTATATTTGTAAATTATAATTACTACTTATGATTTACTTTGGGTTCTCTATTACTACAATGCTAATTTCTAAAATGAATGTGCATATTTTCTAGAACATTAAATAAGGATTTGAGTATCAAATTTATGAATATCGGTTGACTAACAAGTAGAAAAATTAAATTCATACATTATATCAAGATCATGACATTAAACTATAACTTGATAGCCTTAATATCATCCTTGATATATGCATAGAGAATTTGAAAGTTGATATTAAGGGATAATATTTTTGAAGAACTCTAGGTATTTGGTGAGTTGTGCTTGTATTCTATTATATAATTGTAATGCAATTACATGTGTAGGTGAGTTGTTTCAAAATAGGAGTTAAACATATAAAGTAATATTATGTCATTTTGAAAATTTATTGTATTAAATATACAATCATTATGTCTTATTCACTAAACCTTAGCCAAGGTCAATTTTGGTGAAATTGACCAATCATATGTATTTAGGGTACATGACTGACTTGCGATTCACTTTATACTAGACTTCACTAGATTTATCCATATATAGTATTGTACTATGACCATGCACAAGAAGATTCAAGTTCAATTGTAATAATATGATTATATAATTTTTTTTATAAATATATCATTGATATATGGAATCACTACTTACTAACCATTAAGGTCACAATTATTATAATTACCAAGTGGAAATACAATCTAGATGATGAATCATACCAATATAATAATTTGGTTTCACCATAGGGAAATAAAATTAAAAAGTTAAGAATATTATTATTAGTAAAATTATTGGGCATATATCATCATATGGCGATCTAATGGATATAGTGTTGTCGACTACCTTGAGTATGAGTTAAGTGTCAATAATGTCTAAGGAAATTTTACAAGTACTATTGCATGTCCCTTGAACCTTAGATGATTCTTATGTTCCCTTCTCGATGCATGACGTGCTTTGTCAAGAAAGATATATAATATAATATGATTATGATACTTGATATCAGTAAATCATATTATGTTAGGACTCTACTTAGAGACATAAAAGTATGTTTGCATACTTTTTATATTGTGACAATATATTGAATATTTCATTTTTCCATGTGCTTTAATATGTCCATGCCTATATTATATTGATTAATATGCATAATTTTTGTGTATGGATTTTATTGTTATAAGGTTAATAATTGTTCATATAAAATTGGGTGGGACAATGAAACCTATTTTTTTATAATAAGATTTTCATTTTTAAAGTGGGTATTAGTGTTAGTTGAGCTATATATATGTATACAATCATATACTTAGAATGGGATGATAGAATAATTATCATAAATTTTAACATAAATAAATGAAACATTCCATACCAAGTGGGAAATTTGAAAGGGTTTGAAGAGATCTAGTATGAAATGAGTTATTTATCCTAATGGGTATGTGTAGAGACTTGAACTAGTGATTACTTTGGAATTTTGAGCATTATGAGTTTTATGAAGGGGTCACAATTTGGTTGTTTATTATTTATAACTAACCTAGCCTATTTGTTAATGAGATGATTTTTTTAAGGGACTCTAGGAGGTTCATGTTGAGTTATGAATTATAACAAGGTGAGAAATAATTTGAGTTCTTGATGCCCTTGGATGAAAATGATTTAGGATATGCTTGCTAAAATAGGAACATGCTTGGATTTTTTTAATACTAGGGTAAGTGCACCAATCTATGACACAATTTTGGCTCTTAAGATACCACTTTTTTTTTCTCTGAAATCAGGAAAATCTGATTTGCACGAGAAAATGAAGATAGTTACGCTCAAAATTTCAAGATGCGGAGAGAAAAAAAGTTGAAGTGCTCTCAGTATAGTTTCTAAGCTACTATTAATTTTTGAAATTAATGAAGATTAAGGGTCTCAAAAAGGGGTTGGGGGGGGGGTAAGCAACTGTTTTTACCAAAAAAAATAGCATAGCACCTGAGGGCTCCCCCCTTTTTGGTTAACTTTTTTTTAGAATTTCAAAACTCCCAATGGTGAGAAATTAGCTAACACCATGTAGTTTATCCTCCTTCTTGTGGATAATTTTTTTAATGAATGTATAATATTTTATGAATTTTCAAAGTGGACACATCTTGAAAAGCTAAAATTTGAGCGTGCTCCCCCCCAATTTTTTTGCAAACTAATCAAAAATTATTATTTTTTCATCATGTGTAGAATGGAGTGTAGTTTCAAAAAACATAATTTGTTTCACGTTTTGATGAACGTGTAAAAATCTATCCTAAACCTAGCACATGTTGGTTTTTGACCAAAAACAAAGGCATTTACAATAGAAGCCTTGGATCAAAACCTTAACTAAATCAAAACGAAAAAGAATTATATATTTAGATAGTTGAGATAGAGGTTAACACTATCACTATTTATTTTATAAACTTGCATTGAAAGACATGTAAATGAGACAAGGAGCACAGATGAAAATATGAGAAAATTTAGCAAATCATGTTAATTAACACGTCTAAAGCAGGCCTTTTGGTGAGCGCTGAACGTGATGAGTCATTTGGTGAGCACCAAATGGCCTACTTTGCACAGAACTAGATTTTTGCTTTCTCTGTCAAGGAAACTATATACATGAAATAAACATTTAATTATAAGTTGACATTTACATATGGACATTTAATTTATTATACTTTAAGCTATATTTCATGTATATATAAGTAGGATGTTTGAGAGTGGTTTCAGATCTCTAAGAGTTATAATGGAAATTCTAGTTTTTGGAAGATCTTAAAAATTTCAAACTTAGTCAAATTTCAGTAATCAGGAGGTCAAATTTTAGTACTCAGGAGGTCAAATTTCATCTTTATCTCTCTATCTCAGTCATTTTCATATCTTATTCTCTAGACCTCTCTCTCTCTCACTATCTCCATCCCTTTATCTAACAATTTCTTCCTTGAGCTCAAGAACTATGTCTCTACATGTCCATCTCTTTCTCCTTCCCTCTCCAATATCTATCTCCCTCCCTCCTTCCCTCTCTACATTTTTCTATCTCTCATCCCTCTCCTTTTATCTCTATATATCTCTCTCTACTCTCTATACCTACCTATCCCTGCCTCCCTCCCTCTCCTCTCTTTCTCTCTCTCTTTGCTTCCCTCGCTCTCTCCTCCCCTCTCTACTCTTTATCTTGTCATTCTATCTCTCCTTCCCTCTCTAGTTCTCTCTATCTCAATTCTCTCTCCTTCCCTCCCTCCCTCTCTAATTTTCTCTATCTCCCTCTCTCTCTCTCTCCTTCCCTTTCTATTTCTCTTTATCTCACCTCTCTTTCTCCCCCTCTCTCTCTCCCTCTCTCTTCCTTTCACCCACCTTTGCTCTCTACTTCTCTCTATCTAACCTATCCCTCTATACATCTCTCTCTCTCCCCCCTCCTTCCATCTCAATCTCTCCACCTTCCTCCTTATCTCTCTAATTTTAAGCTCCATCACACATCTCTATCACCTATCTCACTTCTCTCTTTCCCCTTCCCTCTCTACTCTCTTTCTCTCTATCTCACCCCTCTCTCCCTACCTATTCCTCCCTCCTCTCTCTTATCTCTCTCACCTCTCTCTCTCCATCCCTACCTCTTCCTCCCTCTCTCCTTCCCTCTATACTTCTCTTTATCTCCTCCTCCCTCTATCTACCTAGACCTCTCTCTATTTTTATCTCACCTCTCTCTCCATCCCTACCTCTCCCTATATCTCTCCTTTCATATCTACTTCTCTCTACCTAGTTGTCCCTCTATACCTATTTCTCTCTCCCTCCTTGCCTCCTCTCTCTCAATATCTCCACCTTCTTTCCTCTCTAATTCTCTCTCTATCACCTCTCTCTATCTCTCTCCTCCCTCTCTACTCTCTCTATCTCTCCTTCCCTCCCCCTGTTTCTATCTCTCCTCTCTCCCTCTCCCTCTTTCTATATCTCTTTGCACTCTCTCTACCTATATCTCTCTCCTTTTATCTATCTCAACTATCCATCTTTACCTATCCCTCCCTCCTCTCTCTCTTCCACCAAAATTCACTCTACATCTCTCTATCTAGCCTACCCCTATATACCTCATTTTCTCTCCCTCTCTCTTTCCCTCTCTCAATCTTATCTTATCTTCCTTATTATGCCTCTACTCTCTATATATCACCTCTCTCTCTCCCCCTTCCCTCTTTATTTTATTTCTCTCTATCTCACCTCTCTCTCCTTAAATATCGCTCTCTCCCTCCTCTCTCTATCTCACCTATCTCTCCCTCCCTACCTCTTATTCCCTCTCTCCTTCATTCTCTACTTCCCTTTATCTCCCCCTCCCTCTCCTTACCTACCTCTCTCTCTCTCTCACCTCTCTCTAAATCCTTATCTCTCCCTCGATCCCTACCTCTCCATCCATCTCTCCTTCCCTCTCCACTTCTCTATATCTCCCTTTACTCTCTCTACCTACCTCTCTCTCTCTCCATCCCTACCTCTCCCTCCAACTCTCATTCCCTCTCTACTTCTCTCTACCTACATATCCCTCTATACCTCATTCT
>CM021109.1:437014954-437026345 GCA_007115665.2 Sequoiadendron giganteum | reverse complement strand
TTTAAGTGAACCAATTTTTTTTTTATAAAGTGTAATAACATACACATTCACTTACTAATTAACAACAACCTCTAAGGCTACAAGGTTAGGATTACTTAAACCCACACATACATCTTACATAAACCATAGCAATAAATACTTTATGAAATAAACATCATACATCATAAGAATACCACATAACATAACAAGATGAACATCCAAGATACAATCTCATAAACATTAACTTAATCCAATAGTTACATCCCTCATTCCCAGAATGAGACAATAGTACAATAGTATAACAATTACATAATCTCACCTCATAAACATAAGAGGGATAAAATAACTTATACAAATATAAATATTACAATGTAAGAAAATATAATAGAACCACGAGCTATCCATCTGGATGTCTCGCCTCCATGAACTGAAGATCAAGGGGGACCCAACGGTGTTGATGCATGTTCCACCCAACCATGTGGTACCCGAAGGACCACCCCCCATGCTAGGAGATAGTAACAATGTAACAAGGACAAAGATCCACAACTTCTAACCAAAGGCAGACTCAAACTAACTCATACTGATATAACCAAGCAAATGAACTAACAAGTACAACTCAATCACCATACAAGTACAAATCAAGTACAACTTCAACATCACTGACATAGGTCACATTGCTTCCAGACATAATATTAATCAAGTATGTTCACCAAACCATACACATAACAAATACCAATCACCAAGGGAATCTTAAGTGCACACAAATTAGAAAACATAACCACTCCAACTCTAGGAGGATACAAATAATAGAACACACTCCAAACATCTTGAAGGCAACAACACATAGTCCACTCCTTTCACAGGAGGTACAAAACATCCCCGTTCATGAAAATCAGGTAAAACTGAAAGGACGCCATGCACTACCCAAGGGAAAACAACTGGATGGCATAAAGATTCAACAACCCTTATCCTCTAAGTTCTTCTGGAAGACTTATAATTTAAGACTAACACTAGATCCCAAAACCCACAATGCAACTTGACTTCATAGCAACAAAAGCATTCAAGTCATAAATCAAATCTAATATTTGGATTTCCTAAACCCATATTCATTCAATAGGTAACATTAACAAGGTCAAAGACACACTTATAGGGTTAACTCAAATAATCAGATACCCTTATTTCTATTTCCATTATAAGAAATCTTAAACAATTTGAACTTACATCCCCTTATGAAATACAGAGAACTAGAACATTTAAGGCAATCACAAGAGCATTACTATTTTTGGATATACTAAATCCATATCTCCTTCATATTTCATTCACAATAAATTAATTGCTCTACTTGAAATATAATAAATTAAAATAACTATTTGCCTCATCAATATAAACAACTTCTTAATTTACCTTTAAATCGACACAAATCCATGCAAGTAAACTATTTCCATTTCCTAACCAAATCTTATATCTCATTCAATTTTCTATTTAAAACATTTAATCCCTTTAATATCATAAAATATTGTTTCTCTATCCATTTTCCCATATACACTAATCAAACCATTTTTAAATCTCTATTCAATAATATATTGCATGCTTCTTATTAAAATAAAATACAATAATGAATTTACACTTAATATATGTATATTTATGTTCCATATTATGTATACACCAAATATATATATTAATAACTTAATTATATATATTCTTTAATATTTCAATCACAACGATTAAAATTGTTCTATGAAAATAAATGAAACAAAACAAATATTTGTCTTTTCCAATATAATTAGTTCCTAAATTTATGTCTAATACAACATAAACTATTGCAAATACTATATTCAAATTTTCTATCCAAAATCTATACCACACATTCTAATTTTATCCTTTAAAATCCCTATTCCCAATAATATAAAACTTTTACTCTTTCAACTTAATTGAAATAATTAAACAAGTATCTTCAATCCACAAATACAAGAAATACTAATTTAAACAATTTAAATCAATTTCAATGTTTACTTCTAAAACTAACATCAGTTCTCTATTAACTGGATTCCTTTCGTTTTCCAACTAACTCAAATGATTTAATTATTTAATATAAAATACTTTTTTCCTATTAAATTGAATTATGCATACTAATCAGTTCCAATAAAAATATTTCTTTCAGATACACAACTAACTCTTCTAATTTCTACAATTCATTACGTAATTCATTATATCGATAAAACTGAATTAAGAATTCATCTTTTCAGATAAGGGAGAAATTACACTAATATTTAATTCTCTAATTGCTCTTAACAAAATAAGTATTTTCAACTATAACTCAAAACATTTCGCTTTAAATTAAATAACCAATTGCCCTTGCAAATTAAATCATTATAAAACTAATCAAATTAACATTTGGTCTCTTCCATAACTTATTGTGTTAAAATAAGATCAATATTTGGACTATAACCCAATATCATATATATATTTTTCCAATTAAATCAAATTAATAATTGGAACTTTTACACATGAATTTAAATTTCACAATTAAATCTTAAATTATGCATTCTTTAAATCAGATATTTAACTCCTTCAATTAAACTTTAACATGCCATTTTAGAATAAACAATAATTTCTCCATACGTTTATAATTTTATTTCCACTAATCTAATATACAAATTTTATTTAAAAAAAATATAAATAAATATAATACTTTAATATTATAAATTATAATATAAAATATTATTAAATAATATTTTAATATTATAATAACAATACATAAAATATTAATATTTATAAATATCAATTTATTATTATTTTATTATCAGAGCAGCCATAGGAAAATAACTTAACAACAGTCTCGTGTTGCAAACACAACTCAAAAACTACGATCTGGATATTTGCGATTTTTTTACAGAGATAAGAAAATTCCAAAGTGCAAAAACCCTTTAAATTTCCTGACAACCCAGTTTGTGTAAGTAAAGTTATACGCGATGCAACCAGACCATTTTACCATGAAAAATATAACTACCCTGCAGATTTTAAAATCCGATTTTTAATAATAAATAGAGGGTTTCATTTTCTAAAAACATTTTAAAAACATTGCTCAATCTCTATGTTTGAATCCAAAACAAAATAATCGATTTCTTCAAACAAATTAAATTCAATTGAGGTTTTCACAATTTTCACTCAAGAATTTTCACAAAACAAAAAGTTGCAATTTTATTTGATTCTTTTCTTCTAACAACAAATTTATTTTCTAAAACAAATTTAACAAACAAATATTTAATCACTACTATTTTAAAAACAATCAATAACAATAAAAACACAGAAGAAAACCTGGCTCAAGAAGCTACAGGAAGAGATGAATTTCTGCTACAAGCCTCTTCCAAAGATTTCCTGAATTTTCTTCAATCATCCAATGAATCCAATCCAAAACCCAACAAATGCAAACAATCTTTCCTCCAATCAATTCTACAATCAAACTTTCTTCAAACCCTTCCTTTGTGCAAATTTTTCCAAAATTTCTTCTCTGCTGTAAAAATGAATTTTTCTAAAAACTTTTATGCCCTAAAATTAAAACATGTCTTCCTTATAAATCAGAAATACCTAATATAACCCTAATTCACATTACATGCAAATTAGTTATTAATTTTAATTTCAATTTCAATTTTTACAACCTTAATTCACATTGCTTGCAAATTAGATATTAATTTCAATTTCAATTTCAATTTTTCAAAAACCCAATTTTAATATAAAATGCAATTTCAAATAATAAATTAATTTCCAAAGTTGAAACTCATTTCCCAAATAAACATTTAATTACAATTTCTAATTTAATTCCCACACATTGAAATTAAATTCCAAAATTAATTTTAATTCTTTTATTTCCTTTCATTTTCTTGCATTACGTTTAATTAATTAATTAAATTATTTAATCACTAAATTCAACCCCGTTGGATTAAATTTAATTGATTAAATAAATTAAATATAATTAATTAATTTTAAATATAAACTTTTATCCACATTGCATTATTTAAATTAAACAATCATCAACATGATTTAAATGCAATTATTCTAAATATCTATTTCCAAATCAAGAATCCTTTAGAATTAAATAACATTAAAGCAAGACCGACAATGACTTGACACACACGACTGACGGCACACTAAGGCTAGGGTGTGAACTTGACACATGTTACCTAGCTACTATCTCCTGTTCAACTTAACTGTTGGATCGACATGCTCAAACCTGTGAAACTAGGTGGAGTCAATGTCATATATCTACAATCCTACAACCAAGTAAACAATATCATACAATATATCCAACATATAATACACACTATGAAGAAGGAATTACGGATTCGTAGGGAGCTCACAAGCGAGTGATGTGAACCCGTCTTCTTCACCAATACACTCATCGAAACTGACATTTCCATCATAATTCCAATAGTCTCATAATAACATCTCATGCTAACTCTACAACATCATTAATCCATAATGCATGTGAAATAATAATTAGATCAACACATCACACAATAATAGTTGTCGTTCAATAGTAGCGAACAAAACATCATAACAAAATGTATCCAGTATCAAAGTAACTGCAACCAAACATAACATAAAGCAAACCTACGGGTTGAAGCAAAATAGAGGGTATAACAAGATAAATGATTGAAAATATAATTTAAAATTTAAAATATAGTTTAAAATATCAATTATATGAATATTTTATTTTATTTTAATTATTTAATTTAATATTTGTTGATTGTTTATAATTTGATATATAATTTTTAAAACAAGTGAAAATTATGAAAAAATATAAATATAAAGTAAAAAGTGATATAGAATATTTTGGAAAAAACTATGTTGATTGTTAATTATATATAAGTATAACATCAATAGAATAAATCAGCATAATATATAATATAGATATTGTATAATATCAATAATTATATTAATTTTTATTGTTACAATTTTGAAGAAATAAAAAATCCATTAGAAAAACTATTCCAACTAAAAAAATGGTTATTGATAATGGTTGCTTGGTAACTATTTTTCGTAACTTACATATTGGATATCAATGAAGTTGCCATGAGCTATTGATGTAAGTTTTTTTATTCTTTATCAGTTGCATTCGTTGGAACTGCAATAACAAATACCCAATTTCATGGTCACTGCATAGCCAATGAAATCAATTGCTATTTTTGAATGTTATTTTTCATTGAAATGTTTTGTAGTTGGGACATTTGTAGCCATTGTGAGCACTATTGGAATAGGGTATTTTGTTCATTGGTTGGGTTCATTCTAGTGTTTCTTCACAGTTACTGCAGTTTTGAATAGGTATAATACATGCATTCTCTATTTTTGTAGTTTTTCAAATCAATGTTTCGTATTAGTGAAATCGAAAGATGAGGCTAGGAGCAGGCCAAGCATGACTTATTGGGGAACCTTACACTTTTAAAGGTGCATTGAAAGAAATGTCGGGAGGAGGTTCCCTGCCTTTCTTCAAAGTAAAGGACTTCGGGTTCCTTGACATTGCCTTTGTTTCCCTAATATCTTGGTTCCATACTTACGAATCTATTGAGAATTTTAAGAGATGTATGGAGAGGGAGAGTTTCAAGAAAATTACTCCCTCCTTTAACCAAATTCTGAAAATGGCTTTGAAAATCAAGGAGAGATATGTGGTAGATTAAACTACTTTTTAAATTGTTTAAATAATTAGCGCGTGTAAGAGCATTAAGATGTAAAATGTAACGCCCAAAACTTTACACCAAAATAAAGTTAAGAACAAAACACTAATTTCAAATTTCATTCACTTATGCTTGCAAAACTCTCAAAGTTTGCTACCATCGCAGGCACTATAAGAAGGCAAACAAATTTCGACAAGACATTAACTATATTTCTTTTAGTTAGGTAACTAAATTTCTTAGACATTCATGGTCAATTCGAGAGGAGACATGAAATCCACATCACTGAGGTACACTTAAATAGTTCAACCACCCAAGGTTAAACTGAAACATTAAATAGGTCACATGCCAACAATAACATATATAAATTAGTAGTAACCTCAAGAATAATAAGAGAACAAATCCTAGGGCCAGACCTAGTCCTCGAGGGCTCATCTCAGACGGCCTTGCCTATGCATATAATTTGTAGAGGCACCGTAGTTCGACAACTGGACTTCAACCATATCACACATGGTTGGATAGAAAAAAAGGATAACCTTAGATTCAAGGATGGCTCAACCACAGTCACACTCATAACCCAATCACACTATCATACCTGAAACTCATTTCTCTACTCAACTTCATATTATGCCTCTAATCCATTAATTATACACTTAAAAATAAATAAAGAAGAAGAAGTGGGTACGCAACCCTTTCTAGGGTCCATTACCCCAGACAGTTTCATAGACGGCTGCCACCCACTTAGGTGAAGCCGGGGGTCAGAGAACTCATTAAGGAAATACTAGGGGAAAATGGAGCATAGACATAAATACCCAATTTGGCACAAACAATGCCACAAAGTAACATACCAGTGACTAGATCTTTAGTACTACCAAAACAACACAAAATTACCCCAAGGGTTTTAAACATAAAAATAAGAATGAATCAGATCCTAATTTCATTATTTATGATTACTCAACCAACTAAATGTTCATTTAATCACTCTTATAATCTAAGTATTATTCTTATTTCAAACTATTGTTTGCATCAATTAGATCATAACTAAAATATAAAGTGGTAACACAGGAAAACAAGTTCCAAGAATACTTAGTTAACTCTAACACCATGGATTAAGCCACACATTACTTGGGCCTCACGATGACTTTGAAACATTGCCTCCATAACCTTCCTACCACTCCTTTTTATATTAGAAGCACAATATAAAAGGGTACTACCTCACCGATATCATGCAGGGTTTAAAAAAAAAGTTATAATCCTAATGCATTGTACCTGGGTAAGAATTGTGCACTAGGTTATATGTAAGCATTATAATTTTATAATATCATTGATCATTAAAGGGGGGGTTTATTTTAGACAATGTATGCTTGTTCATGCCAAAGGCTACATGATGAATCCTTAGTTCCATCATTTTTACCATAATATCCTCACAAAGTTTTCAATAAAACCTTTAGTATATTTATCACACTCTCACATTGTTTTCCTAAGTAACTTTGTGAAGATTGTTTTCCCTTTCCAAGAAACTAGCTTCATATTTAAATAGCACACAAGCTTAAATGTAAATGTCACTATACACACTTTTGAAATTCTAGGTGAATTAAAATGAACACTAAATCAATTAAGGGCAACAATAGAAGCAACACATTTACACACACATTTCAATGCATCCAATATATCCATTGAAGTGATATTTATAATTAAGTCATCATACACAACATGGATTCATCGTACTAACTACTTGATTTTAATGTGAATAAATTAAGGATTTTAATCCATCACTTAAATACTATTTAAACACAATCATATAAACACATAATCTCACCAAATACTTCAAAACTTGAAAAAAACAAAATAGCTAATAATCATCCCTCTAAAAAGTGAAATTAATGTGATAAGAAAATACCATTGCTAACCCTAGTTATCAAGGATTAGACACCAATCTTAAAATAACGAAATTGACCTTATACTTATGTCATAAATTACCAATCTTTCAAATGCAAATTATGTTATTCACGAATCTATTTAGAGATTAAGGATATTGATTTTTATTTTTTTATTTTTTTCTTCTCTTTTCTTTTTTTGATAAATCGATATTTTAGAAAATTAATTACTCATGCATCAACATATTATTTAGTCTCATTAGCATCTTAAATCTCTTGTTTCACCTTCTCAAAACTAACATAAAATGAATTAGTCACTAGGGTCAAATCTATGTCATGGAGTTTAGCTTGAATTGAAACAAGTTTATAACCTACATTCTTTTATTTTTTTATTTTTTTAAATAATTTGTGAAATATTTTGAAAGGATTATGCTTTAGAACCTTGTGTAGCTAAAGTGTGAAAGAGTTGAACATGCTAATGCCAAATTCCCTAGTTGCATTTGTTTTAAAAATAAAACATCACTTGATCCTATAACCTAATTATATATCTTGGGGCTAAGTGACCTTCTAAGTGTATCTTTTAGAAAAAAATAGAGAGGTGATTGAAGTGCCTACTATATCTTCCAAGGTCACAGGTCAAAAAGGTAGCTTAAGCAACTACAACTCATTGATTATGCATATTGAACAAAACATATTTGTATCCTTATAAGGGCATAATGTTGGTGCAAGTAAGTTCCAAACCAAAGGAGAACAAGTTTATGATTATCCTCGCATATATGTATGAAGAATGTGGATGGATTGACATGGCACGCGTACTGTTTGACAGAATTCCTCAAGACATGAGGTCGTTGGAATGTGATAATTGCAGGATGTGCACAAAATGGATTTACTGAAGAAGATTTAAAACCTTCGAGCAAATGAAAGAGTGGGTGTAAATCCAAATTCCACAACTTTTTCAACGTCCTCTCTGCCTGTGCCAAAATGGGAGCCTTTATTTATTTTATAATTTTTTTATTTTTATTTTTAAAAACAAGGTATGGAGCTACTTGATAGAATGCACTGGTAGACATGTATGCAGAATGTAGAAGCATAGACAAGGCACTTTAATTTTTTTGATAGAAAATGGTATGCAAAATGCAACAACATAGACAAGGCACATGAATTGTTTCGATAGAATGCCTCAAGGAATTGTGGTTTCATGGATTACATTAATTGCAGGATATGCACAAGAAATGGGTTTGTTGAAAAGGCCATATAACTTTCAAGAGATGCATTTAAAGGTGTAAGGCCAAATTCTAAAACATTTGCCACCATCCTGCCTATGCCAACATGGGCGTTTTGGAGTAGACTATGTACATCCATTTGATAATGAGTAGTAATACATGCAAAATTTGGAGGCATGGACAAGGCACATGGTCGATTAAAACTAAATAAATAAAATGCGACAGTTAAGTAAACACAGCATGCTATATAAGATAACCGCCCCAGACTAAAAATACATGGAACCATGACCTCAATTGACAGGTAGCAACAACATTGTTTTGAAGTGAAATAAAACTCAGCAAAGATAATGATCTAGCCACATACAGGTCTCAATTAACGGACAAAAGAAAATTAAATCTCTGAAACCATGGACAACATCTTACCTCAAGATTTTCTACTGTCAACACGTCTTCAAGAATAAAATGGCAGCCATTGGATGAAAGAGAGGTATTGCCAATGCCCCCTTTAGCTTATCGTTTTTCTGGTTTATTGATGAAGAACAATAGCTACATTTTGCCACTTATATTCATGGATTGAGAATAATGTTTGCACATCAAGAACTCTCCATTTTCATGTTCTTTATTTACCCAACCACATCAATATTATCACCTTTAGATAGCCCCAATTGGGATAATGTGTTTGGAACCTCACTTTCTTTTATTCTCTTCCTTTGTTCGTTGGAATTTCCTCCGTATAAATGGTGGACTCCCATAACTTAGGATGATCTTCTCTGTCCATCCGCTCCCAGAACCCCCATTTCCTCTCCCTTTTTCCCTCCGGATTTTAAGTTCAACAACCACCATGACACTAAAGAATTGATCTTCCTTCCCTCCAGCCGTCATATTTCTCCCATAAATATTCAGACTCCCGGAGTCTTTATTTCCCACGCCTCACACTTAAGATTTATCTCCCCTTTGCTACCACCTACTCTGCGCCTTAAGTCTGTATTTAATTTCCTACAGAAGGAATGACAGGCATATCTTTTTGAGTGATCTCCCTTGCCAAAAAAAATCACTCAAACTCCCTCTGAATAGCGCCCTCCCTTCCAAAATCTATAAGCAAACTTTTGATACACTAATTTGCAACCCCCAAGCATGAATTGTAGTCCCAGATTAACTCAAGGATTGCCACTCTATTCTAACTACTGCAGTAGTGTGAGAATCAATACAAAACAAATCACACAAGCTCCATTCTTGGTGGTGAGGGTGAAAGGTAGTAAATGCATAGCATTCTCTGGCAAGAGCATTAAGAAGCTGCAATAATTCACTGAGTTTGGGTAGCGTCTTAGCCAAAGAAATCTAGTTAGATATCTTCTTGGGCGATTGGTTCCATAAATGACTCCTTGGCACTTGCAAGTTTAGGCACGAATACAATCAATAGCTAGAAGTACAGTAAGTTTCCTTTAAACTTCTAACCAACCAAGATCTTCAAAATCTCCGATCTTCCACGAACTCTAATTAAATACAAGAATTCTCATTGAATTATTAAATTACTGATTATTACTAATATTGTTATTATTGAAGTTTATGTGATATTTAAGAAGTCTATCGATGTTTAACAATTTGTTAATTTGTTGGTAATAATATTATTACAATATTATTAATAATTCAAGTATTGAAATCATAATAATCTTATTAGTATTAAAAGTTGATCAACCAGTAATATTATTGTATAGGGACATCAATAAACTATTCAATGTGATATCTAAAATTATAACTTCAGAACTTTTCCATTGATAGATAAGGTTTATCCAAATGATAAAGATCTTGGAACTATTCAATACCTTTGAAATACATAAAAATACTATCAAATCATTATCATAATAAATGTTGCATAATTACAACTGTATGTAATTAATATCTATTCCCATAATAAAATGAACTATACATATTAATGAATGTTGAGTGAATAATTTATTTAACTCTAATAAATTTCAAAACAAATAATAAATAAATAAAGGATAATATCTTGTTAATTAAATTTATTTATTCTTTTACGCATAACACTAATTGGTTCAACTAGAATGGAAAATTCGTTAACCTTTGTATGACATTCCTGAAACTATGTAGGTCAAATTGTTAACCAACAAAATGTTAATTATCTCCATGTAAGACTGTGGATTATACTTCAACACCAATACCATGTTTTTCAAATCATCCTAATGTATACCTAGAGATAATACATACAACTAGCACAGATACAAATATGTAGTAAGTTTATTGTAATTTGGAAAAATTCTAAATTAATGCTTTAACACAACCTATTATCATTTAAGCATTATACCTATTATACAAACAAAATATTTGCAACTATTCATTAGAGGAAGGCCGGAGGCCTTATAGTAGAAATCTATCTAGAGAAGGTTTTCAATGGCATCCCCTAATTTATTGTTGAACTGTTAAGATTATATTTCTATCTTTTAGGAATTTGGCTGGTGTGAATTATGTTGTTTTTTCATTGTGTAAAATTTTATTATGAGAGGGTTTTATATTATTTATAATTTTTTTTGTTATTATGTTGAAAGCATTAAACAACAAAAGCAAGCAATGAGTATGTGAGTCTGTTTCAATAAAAACTCCACAAATTTATTTCTATAACTAGAT
>CM021109.1:436981863-437014854 GCA_007115665.2 Sequoiadendron giganteum | reverse complement strand
TCTCTCTCCCACTCCCTCCCTATCTCTCTCTTTCAAGTCTCTCCATCCTACCCCCTCTCCCTCTCTCAGGTCTCTCTCTCACTCACTCAATCCATCTATCTCTCTCCCATCTCCCTTAAACCATATACCCTCAACCCAATACCCTAAACCATCAACCCTATAGGTCCTCAACCCTATACCTTTAATTCTCAACCATCTACTCTATACATTGGATCCTCAACCCTCATTTATATTTTTCCCTCCATCCTCTTCTCTCCTTATTTCTATATCACTTCTCCCTCCATCTCTCCCTCGATACATACCACATTCTCTTCCATAATACCTCAACCCTATACCCTCAACCCTTAAAACCTTAAACACTTAACCCTAAACCCTCAACCCTCAACCCTCAACCCTCAACCCTTAAACCCTTAAACCCTCTACCCTCTACCCTCAACCCAATAACCTCAACCCTAATCTCTCAACACTTAAACCATTAAACCCAATTAAACTCTCTACCCTAATCCATCTCTTAGGTATGTCACTCACTCGCTCCCTCTATCTCTCTCCCATTTCCTATCTCTCCCCCTCTCTCACTCTCTCTTGGGTATCTCCACCCCCCTCCCTCTCTCTGTCACACACACACTCCCTCTCTCTCACTCTCTCCCACTCTCTCTCCCTCTCTCAGATATCTCCCTCCCACTCTTTCTCTCTCCCTCTATCTCATGTATCTCCCCCCACCCCCTCCATCTCTCTCAAATCCCTCTATCTTGATTACTCCCTCTCCCTCCCACCCCCTATGTATCTCTCAAGTCTCTCTCTCTCACACTCTTTGTATCTCTCCCATCCCTCTATCTCTCACTCCCTCTCTCTCCTACTCTCTTAGGTATCTCCTTCCCACCCCCTCTCTCCCACTTTGTCTCCCTCTCATTCTCTCTCGGGTGTCTCCCTCCCACCCCCTCTCCCTCCCTCTCTCTCACCCTCTATCTCCGTCTCTTTGGATTAGGGTTTAAGGGTTAAGGGTTGAGGGATTAAGAGGGTATAGGGGTCAAGGGATTAGGGTTGAAGGGTTGAGGGTTGAGGGATTAAGAGGGTATGGGGGTTGAGGGATTAGGGTTTAAGGGTTGAGGGTTGAGGGTTGAGGGATTAAGAGGGTATGGGGGTTGAGGGATTAGGGTTTAAGGGCTAAGGGTTAAGGGTTGAGGGTTGAGGGATTGAGAGGGTATGGGGGTTAATGGATTAGGGTTGAGGGTTGAGGGTTGAGGGATTAAGAGGATATAGGGGTTGAGGGATTAGGAGTTAAGGGTTGAGGGTTGAAGGATTAAGAGGATATGGGGGTTGAGGGATTAGGATTTAAGGGTTTAGGGTTGAGGATTGAGAGATTAAGAGGGCATGGGGGTTGAGGGGTTAGGGTTTAATGGTTGAGGGTTGAGGGTTGAGGGGTTGAGGGATTAAGAAGGCATGGGGGTTGAGGGATTAGGGTTTAAAGGTTGAGGGTTAAGGGTTGAGGGTTGACAAGGTATAGGGGTTAAGGGATTAGGCCTCACTTATCTCACAATCCCTCTTTGTCAGAACTCACTTACCTCCCACCCTAATTTCTAAGGTCTCTTCTTCCCACCCCCTCTCTCACATTGATTCCCTCTCCTTCTCTCAAGTGTCTCCCTCCCAGCCTCTCTCTCTTAGGTTTCTCCCTCCCACACCCTCTCCCTCCCCCTCTCTCTCTCCCACTCCCTCTCTCTCTCTCACTCCCTCTATCTCTCTCCCACATTGTATCTCTCCCTCTCTATGAAGTCTCTCCTTTTCAAAGGAACATATTTGGCGTGCGCCAAATGGGTTTTACCTTGAAAAGGTAAAAATAAGGGTTGACCCCATGATTCAAGCCCACATTCTCCTATGTTTGTCTGGTTCAGCATTTTATCTGAGTCACAAATTCATTTTTTTCCGTAGTTGACTTCATATTGTACCAATCTATGCTTGATCCATCACCTTTTTACCACCAATCTGCATGGTAGACAACGTAGAAGAAGATATTTTGAAGTTTCTACATCATTTTACATTATCTGAGGTAATATATTCATTTTGGTAAATTGAAATGTTTGTATTTAGTATATTTGTTTGTTTTTGACAATATAAACTAAATTTTTTTAATGACTTTATTAATTATAACAATTGGACTTAGAATTCAACATTGAATTAGATGGGATTTGCATAAAAAAGTTCAATTTTTAGATTTGCATAGAAAAGTTCAATTTTTATGAGTTTGAAGAACAAAAAAAATAAAAACTTGACATTTACTTAACATAAATTTACTTATGAATTCTGTTTTCATTGCTTGTAGTAGTCCATTTTTAGCATGGCTAGTGGAGTTCACTGTATTTCATTATTTTTTCAGCTAATTTGGAAAACTTTTTATTTTCATCTAATTTGGAAAACCTCATTGCCAAAGAAATAGTGAATAATGATAAGATATAGCATCACAAACCCTTCTTTGAATCCACATTCTTCATGAATTTGTTGACAATCAAAAATTTGGTTTTGAGAAAAATAAACACAAGAGTCTCTAGTTTTCATTTAGGTGGCATCAATTTATACCCTAGGTTTGTGATTCTCATTGATTTTTTGTATTGAATGGTTTCCACCCCTCTCTGCATCATTTTTTTTGTAAAATGCATTACTTACTTTTGTTCTATGTGTGTTTTGCACATGTAGCATTCAAGGTCATGACGAGGAAACGACCAAAGCCTCTAACACCAGAAGAACGTGCCGTTAAAAATTCAAGTAGAAGAGAATAAAAAAATGTAGCTTGTGAAGCAAAGGAATTGCAACCCATACAGCCACAAATTCCCGTGCAATCTAAGAGAGATTTCAAATTGGAAAAACAAAGGGCATGAATGAGGAAATTTCGTGGAAGGACAAGAATGGATATAGAAGTTGGGGGCACATCATCAACCATAGGTGAAGCTCAATGCACATCTTCAGTTGAAGACACATTGACAACAACATGTGGTTTTCTAGGTACATTGGAAATCACATCTCCAATTGAAGACACACCATCAAAAACATTGTGTTTTGAAAGTACATCAACAAACACATCTCTATTTGAAGGAACTCCACAAACTAAATCTCAAGTTGGAGTACAACATCGTTTACATGTCAATCTCAAGGTATGTCATCAATTGCACCTCCAATTGAAGGTACACGATCTATCCCCGATGTTGTTGACCTTCCCAATATTGACAAAAATTTACATTTGAGAACTCCTCCTAGATTTTTGTATAGAAAACTTACATTTTTGATTGATATTGATTCCAATGTTTTGAAATGGATTCCTAATAAGATTCCAAAGCGTACATGTCAAAGATATGCAGAAAGGATATGGAGTTTGTTTTTTGTGAAGCTAAGTGAGGGTTGAAGATGCCAACGATTTGTTGAAATGATGAGGCAACTTGAATTTAGGCCCACCATGAAGGCTCTTGGGCTAAGAGTTTTGAATGAATCAAGTGGAAATTCCATTGTAAAGAACTTGATGAGTGCATACGAGAGCGTGGGTTCCACCTCACGCACGAAGGATAGTTGTGCCACACGTTGTGTGATGACAACCACTGTTAAGCAGTCAAACAAGGAACAAAGTGAACCTTAAAAAGGAAAGTAAGTCTTTGAAAATAAGCAGATCATCTCTAATGAGAGCCAAATTAAGGCGTGAAAAAGTGGAGGATCCAAATAGCAATGAGTTATGGGAATTTTCGGGTAGAGTGCCAAGGAAAGACACAAGAATTGCTCAAGGCTTGAGATCTTTAATTGTGAATTATTGGAAGGATAACTCAAGGACCTCTCCTAATAAAAGAGATGTTGTAAGAAGGATAATTGGTAGTAAAAACCGTGAGCCACATCCAATGCATTATTTGGATACCACTCAAACCCAATTTTTTGCTGATTTTGTACAAAAGTTTCTTGAAATCAAAATATGTAAAAGGTATTTTGAAATGCTAAAGCCTTTTTATATCAAAATAAATATCACACACACTACTTGTTGTTGTAGGGTTCATATTGAGTTTTCTAACCATTATGATGTTTATCGATGTATATGTGTAGATATGCATACTGAAAATGTTTTGCAAGAATGTAACATAATGCCTCCACCTAAATCGTCAAGGAAATTTTTGTCTTTCATTTTATGTGAAAAAGAAGATGGTCAAATTTTTTACAAAAAATCATGTCTGGATGGCACATGTGATCATTGTGGTGGCATGCAACATTTTCCAATTTGCCAACACATGGCTAATACACACACAATTGGAGACAAAATTGTGGAATTTGGCAAATATATGACAATGGAATACAGTCTAAAAGATGGGAAAGAAGCAAAGAAGTGTGAATTGGTCAGTGATAAGATTCCAGTGTATCAATTTATCAACATTTTTCATGATCAGGTGGTTTATGATTATGTAACGCATACACATAGAGCACAATAGTTGGACTCACAGTTCAAGTTATGCAAGGACACATTTCCACTTCATCATATCATTTCAATTGTCGAATTTGTTGAGAACTACACACTACAACCACAAAACGAGGTGCAATCAAAGTACTAGAACTTCGTGCAGGTTGCTATATTTGTACATATAGCATTCATTCATGCAAATGATAGTACAGAGGAAAATAGGAAAGTATTGAGGGAGTATCACTTTTACATCAGTGATGATCGCACACATTCTACAGAGTTTGTTCAAGGTTGCTTTCATATGTTCTATGTCGATCTAGCTAGTAGGGGCATATCATTTAGTCAACACATCATATGGTCAGATAATTGTACATCATAATTCAAGAATGCCAAAATGTTTTACTGGTTGAGTAGGATGCATAGGATTAGTGGTGTTCAACATATGTGGAACTTCTCATATGGGGAGCATAATGGAGGAGGTGCATGTATCAAAAGAGCTCTAGCATGAGAAGAGTTAAAGTACACAAATAGTGTAAAGTTGAAAGATGCAAGATCAATTGTCCAGTGGTGCAGTGGCTCAATGGGTCCAGGTAGTGAAGGTAATTCTTTAGTTCATAGATTTTTTCATTTAGTAGATGATACTAACATTGCAAAATATGAGGAGTGTTGTACACTAATAGGATCGAGCGAGCTACACTCTTTTAGAAGCTCCACTGCAGGTACATGGACTATCCATACAAGGAAGATGGCATGCTTTTGTTATGCATGTACACTTCAATCATGGAATTATTGTGAGTCAACAGAGTGGGTTGATGAATGGTCTGTACGAAGTCTAACCCCACTTGACACTTATCAGCTCCCGATGACTCTACAAATCATGGAGATGCAATCATCCTTTGACTTTGATCATGTATCAGACCTACTAGAACTATGTAATATACCTTACAAGTTTTATTATTTTTCTTAGTAAATAAATCTAACAAGATGAACATATCAATGCAAGGCATGTTTATGTGGTGATTGCAGATGAAGACAACGCAGAGGGTACAGATTATTACCTGTGTCATTATATCGAGGCCAAAAATAAATTGGAGTCCCTAGTTATAGACGGAGAAAACATAGAATATCCTACAGGTTTAGTGGTTGTTACTGGAACATGGCTTCAAAGGTATCCAGTTAAGAATGTTGCAGTTTGGTTGTTTGAGGACTTCGACACACATCAAAAAATTCTTCACTATTCGAACCTTGTTGTCACCACCAAAATTCATTTGATCAAATATAAGGGTAGATCTGCAAACAAGAACTTGTGGAAAGTGTGTGAGTCTGACCACGAGGCAATACTCGACACAATAAAGACTAGAGCAGACCCAGATGGTTTCCTGGATTGATTTGTAACTATGCGCATTGAATTTGTAAAGCCATGTTATTGATCACTCTTTTGGACCAACACCTTGCAATAAGGATTTTTCACGATTACTGTTTGATGTAATATGCATTTACGACTGTCATTGATCCTTTTCTGATTGTGATTGTAGGTAATACTGAATTTTTTCAAAGTATATAAGAAAAGAAAAACATCGGTTGCTGGTGCAAGTGTTCAGTGGTATGAGAAACATCGGTTGCTGGTGCATTTTCTAGTTGTCAATCTTCTCTTTCTTTTCCATCTCCTAGATTTATCGGATTCTTATATGCTACACATTTTATGTTAAGCCTCTCAGTGATATATTTGAAATTTATACATAGGGTCATTGAGAGATGATAAAGTAGCGAAGGGGCACATCACCATTGTAGGACCTTCAATCGACCTCCTTATCTAGCATGTATGAAGGTGATAGTAGGTATCATCAGCTATATGACTGACATGATTTATTTATTGCTCTTTTAATGATTTTTATGTGATTCTATGTCTAAGATTGAGAGGCTTTTATAGGTTTTTATGGATGAAATTCCTATGATACTACACAACCACAGAGAGGCTACTACCCATGTGTTTTGTAGGGAGCATGGGATGTACATGTTTTGAACCATTTTGGAATGGAAATAGTTGGGCCAGCTGAGGTGGAATGGAAAAATGAAACTGGGCAGCAACTCCTTTCGTCCTTTTCTCAAGTACAATATATTTCATGATTTGTGTTGGAAATGGGAGGATTATTTCCCTGCATGTATTGCTACAAGTATTGACAAATGGGAATATTTTTAAGATGTTCTTCCATCACTATTGTAATATTTGTCATTGACTTATTGTATTTTTTGATATATTAAAATCATGAGAAATTAATACATGCAAATGTGTATATTCCTTAATATATGCCTCAATTAAATGTGTATATTACATTTAAAATTAGTTGTAATTCTGCATGTTTTACATTTAAAGAGTTAATTGAAGACTCCAGATTCATAAGGACCTATTGTTGCATACACAACCATAGCTCTTGGAGTCTTGATACATTGATTGACATAGACTTGACAATCATAGGACATTGACTGTGGTGAGTGAATTTGATTGTCAAGCACTTTATAATCATACACTCACAGTACTTAACAATTGATCACTACTCATTTCTAATCTGTCTTTTTCATTTGCACATTGCCATGTACTGTGACCCTTCACAGTTCCCTTGTGTTCATACATTCATGATGCTTGTCTTAATGAATAAACTTCCTTTAAATCTATTGTCCTTTG
This sequence comes from Sequoiadendron giganteum, assembly GCA_007115665.2. Taxonomy (NCBI): domain Eukaryota; kingdom Viridiplantae; phylum Streptophyta; class Pinopsida; order Cupressales; family Cupressaceae; genus Sequoiadendron; species Sequoiadendron giganteum. The sequence continues at coordinate 437,007,751 of CM021109.1, read as the reverse complement.
ATGAAATGATGACTGTCTTCATACCTCACTTCCCTTGACACTGTCAATTGACTATACATTTATTTGTTTCCTATCCAATTCCATCTCTCCTAAATTGGATCTTTTCAATACCCTCATAATAAGGAAGTGACCAACCTCAAAGAAAGGATATCAAAAAAGGGCATCATCTTCATTACCCCTTATAGAAACTACATCATTTACTGTTGCACCCTCCTTGCTAAATGATGAGCATTATTAATCCTTGGCTCTAGTTTTATTCCTTGAAATTGCAAAAGACTAGCAAGAAACACTAGATTATCTAGCCCAAAATCCACAAAATAAAATATTATATTCATCTATAGATTGTCTAACCTCATTCACAAAACCTTCTGATGGACTTTCAAATACCCTAAACAACTATTAGCAGTGATCATCCTTGAAATCCTGAATGGTCCCTCTATCTGAACATCTAGGGTTTCTTCAATCCGTGTTATCTCTTGATGATTTGATATGTTGCTGCTATCTTTTTCCAATTAACTCTCATATTCCATCACTTCACTCTTGTGAGAACTGACATTAAATTCTTTGTAGTCTTCCATTTGAAAGCTTGTAGCATATATGACTACCATGAAAGCTCGAAAAACTGGTAGAAGAGACCTAAAAGGTAAAACAAACCTAACGTCTCAATGTAGTCTTTATTAAATTCAATCATAACAAAACAACCTACTCATGCATGTGAATTTGACTCATTCAAGGCATTAGAGACTAACCTCTTACAAATTTTAAAAGAAAAGGTTGTTTTGACCCTAAAGGATTGAACATAGACTAACAATTGTAATTGTTTGGATCTACCAATTCACCCCCCCTCTCAGTTGATTGTGTGCCCTTCACCCTTGGCCCTTCCATTATTATCATAACTTTAAAGAAAAATATCAAAAATTACTCCAAGTGCCTAACAATGATATTGCCTCACATTCATCATCCTATATTGATCCATCCACTTTAGCCTCATCATCCACCTCACATAAATCCTTTCCAAATATCAAGGTCCAAATACGAGAAAACTCCCATCTTCTCCTAAGACATATGGAAAACCATAACACATAGAAAAAATCCTCTTCTATCATCAAATTTGAACCCATGGTTTTCTCGAAGTGGGGAGAGCTAGACAAAGAGGTTATAGAGGAAGACATCTCCAAATTGTTGTACCAATATGAGAAATAGAAAGCAACCCTACCAATAGATCAATGTGGTAAGGGTTTCCAAGTCATTAAGTATATGGGGGATTCACATGACATGGTAGCCTTGGTCTGCATCAACAAGGAATAAGATAACCCGTCTTTCTAGAGAAATGACAAAAATATCAAGGGCTTGGGTATGATTCATTATATGTTACTCCTAACATCGATAGTACCCCTAAAATCATATTTCTTAGGGTTGATAAGGTAGGGACAGTGTATTCCTTAGAGAAATCGATGCAACCTAGGTCATCTCTAACATACCTTAGGGTATGACATTCAACAAAACAACTACTATGGTTCAACCGACTTGATCCCTTAAGGGTGCAAAGTGCAAAAGGGCAACAATATTTGACAGGGTATTACTCGTAAACCGTGGTGATTATGAAATCTCTATTTGAACCTACGAAATTACGTTGGACCCCTCTACAATAACCTCTCTCGGTTATTTCTATCTCAGAGGCATTTTCCTGTGGTGGCGAATTTTCACTCGAGGAAAGAGTTGTCAAATGCAAGTAGTTGAAAGTTGCAAAGTGGTGCAAATTTTGTTTTGCAGCTCGTGTGACCAAACAAAATGTTCCAATGTGTCTGGGTGGGTACGTTTATGCTAGGCATGGTCCTCTTTCACACCTAAACATGCAGAATCACTCCGAGCTACGTTCAACCGAATCGATCCCTCAACGGTCCAAAGTGCAAAATGGTTGTGAAATTTAGCATGTTATTACTCAGACACCGTGATGCTTAGTAACTTCTTGTCTGATCCTACAAGATCATTTTGGGCCCATCTACAATAACCTCTCTTGGTTTTCTCTATCTCCAAGGCATTTTCCTGTGCTAGCGAATTTTCACTCAAGGAAAAAGTTGTCAAATGCAAGTAGTTGAAAGTTGCAAAGTGGTGCAACTTTCGTTCTGTAGCTCGTATGACCAAAATGATTGTTCCAATGCATCCCGATGGGTATGTTTACGCTAGGCATGGTCCTCTTTCGCACCCAAACACACAGAATCACTTTGAGCTATGTTCCATCGGATCGATCCCTTAAGAGTCCAAAGTGCAAAATGGCTGTGAAATTCAACATGCTATTACTTAGATACCATGATGCTTATAAACTTCTTGTCTAATCCTACAAGATCACATTGGGCCCATCTACAATAACCTCTCTCGGTTTTCACAATCTCAGAGGCATTTTCCTGTGCTGGCGAATTTTCACTCGGGGAAAAAGTTGTCAAATGCAAGTAGTTGAAAGTTGCAAAGTGGTGCAACTTTCATTCTGCAGCTCGTGTGACCTAACAGACTATTCCAATGCATCCAAGTGGGTACGTCTATGCTAGGAACGATCCTTTTTCTCACCCAAACATGCAGAATCGCTTCGAGCTACGTTCAACCAGATCGATCCCTTAAGGGTCCAAAGTACAAAATAGCTGCAAAATTCAGCATGATATTACACAGATACAATGACACTTAGAAACTTCTCGTCTAATCCAGCAAGATAACGTTGGTCCCATCTACAATAACCTCTCTCGGTTTTTGCTATCTCAGAGGCATTTTCCTGTGCTAGCGAATTTTCACTCAGGGAAAAAGTTGTCAAATGCAAGTAGTTGAAAGTTGCAAAGTGGTGCAATTTTCGTTCTGTAGCTCATGTGACCAAATGGACTATTCCAATGCATCTAGGTGGGTACGTTTACACTAGGCACAGTCCTCTTTCGCACCCAGACACACATAATCGCTTCGAGCTATGTTCAATCGGATCGATCCCTTAAGGGTCCAAAGTGCAAAATGGTTGTGAACTTCAGCATGCTATTACTCGGACACCGTGATGCTTAGAAACTTCTCGTCTGAGCCTATGAGATCACATTGGGCCCCTCTATAATAACCCTTCTCAGTTTTTGTTATCTCAGAGGCTTTTTCCTATGGTGGCGAATTTTCACTCGAGGAAAAAGTTGTCAAATGCAAGTAGTTGAAAGTTCCAAAGTGGTGCAACTTTCGTTCTACAACTCGTGTGACCAAAAAATTGTTCCAACGCATCTGGGTGGGTACGTTTACACTAGGCTTTGTCATCTTTCACACCTTAACACGCGGAATTGCTCCGAGCTACGTTCAACCAGATCGATCCCTTAAGGGTCCAAAGTGCAAAATGGTTGCAACATTCAACATGCTATTACTCAAGCACCATGACACTTAGAAACTTCTTGTCTGATCCTATAAGATCATGTTGGTCCCATCTACAATAACCTCTCTCAGTTTTTCCTATCTCAAAAAGAATTTTCCTGTGTTGGTGAATTTTCACTCGGGGAAAAAGTTGTCAAATGCAAGTAGTTGAAAGTTGCAAAGTGGTGCAACTTTCGTTCTGTAGCTTGTGTGACCAAATAGACTGTTCCAACGCATCTGAATAGGTATGTTTATGGTAGGAATGGTTATCTTTCACACCTAAACACGTAGAATCGCTCTAAGCTACGTTCAACCGGATCAATCCCTTAAGGGTCCAAAGTGCAAAATGGCTGCGAACTTCAGCATGCTATTACTCAGACATCATGATGTTTATAAACTTATCGTCTGATCCTATGGGATCACGTTGGGCCACTCTACAATAACCTTGCTCAGATTTCGCTCTCAGAGGCTTTTTCCTATGGTGGTGAATTTTCACTCAAGGAAAAAGTTGTCAAATGCAAGTAATTGAGGCATATTTTCAAACAATTCACTGCCTTGTCTATGGCTTGTCATGGCATTCCATCACCATGAGACCACTTTTCTTTGAGGCATTTTTTTCAAAATTTTCAATGGCTTGTCTGTGCTATTGCTTACTATTATGCTTTCATAGATTTTTTCCAAGCCCATAGCTTGTTCGAAAGCATCTATTTTAGGCTTTTAGCCATAGCAAGAAGGCAATGAACTATTTGATAAAATGCTTTCATAGACATATATGAAAAATGTCGTAGCATAGACAAGGGAATGAACTATTTGAAAAACTGCCTGAAAGAAATGTGGTCTCATGGAATGCCATGACAAGCTAAAGCAATTGGCAGCTACTCCTAGTTATTAGTTATGCAATGTGAAGTAATTGCATAACTGCTTAGGTTGACTTTGCAAAAAGCTATATTGTAATTGAAATTTTGTCATCTATTAACATCTAGTTATTCGTTATGCAATGTGAAGCAATGCTTTGAGTTTGAAAGATATGGAATGCATGAATATAAACTACAAAAATCTATTTTCTACATTTCATTAGTCAAACTCTTTATTTTATTTTCTCTCTATATCTCTATGCTATGGAAATACCGTTCAATTTCAAAAAAGATAGTTTTTATCTCTTGTTATACATTTTTTTACGTTTTTTTATCTCTTGTTATAAAAAGGAGAAGATATACAATGTTAAAGAAGAGTGAAAGCACAACTAAATTTATCATTTAAAAGCAATTTTTTTGATGCATTTTTTCAAATAGTTCACTGCCTTATCTATGTTATTGCTTACTGTTATGCTTTTGATATATTTTTAAATAGGTAGTGAACTGTTTGAGAAGATGCTTTGGTAGACATGTATGAAAAATTTGGTAACATAGACAAGGCAGGGAACTATTTGAAAAAATATCTCAAAGAAATTTGGTCTCATAGAATGCCATTATAAGAAAATGCAATTGGCAGCTACTCCTAGTTATTAGTTATGCAATGTGAAGAAATTGCATAACTGCTTAGGTTGACTTTGTTCAAACTATATTGTAATTAAATTTTCGACATCTATTAGCATCTACTTATCAGTTATGCAAAGTGAAGTAATGCTTTGACTTTGAAAGATGTGCAATGCAATGTAATCAACGACATGAATATAACTACAAAAATCCATTTTTTACAATTCATTAATTAAAATATTTATTGTATTTGCTCTCTATATTTCTATATGCTATGTAAATACCTTGCAATTGTATTTAAAAGGCTTAATAGGTCAGTTAGGTGGTATTTACAAAGTCAAGTTGTGAATGAATGGTAATTAAGAGAAAAATTTGCAAATTGCCATCTTAGAAGTCTAACAAAGGGTGGTTATGGTGGTTGATCGGCTCAAGGGGTTCTTGGAAGGTGGTATCAAGATATATTGTTGTAATTCCCTGAGTTGAGGGTTGATTTTCATCAGTTTCTAATAAGAAAATATACTTGAAAACGTTGATCACTAGTTTTCTTTGTTTTCCTGAATTTTCTTTGCCTTGCACATTCCCATACAAGTCTATCATGACTTGAGTTTTTGGATACTTGATTGCATATGTTTTTACTCTCTTTGCATTTTTCTAAAGGTTTAAATCCATCGTTGGTGTGTGTGGGATCAACAAACTTGGTTACTGCTCTGTTTTATGTGTTAGGGGTTTTGAGGGCAACACCATGACACATTAGCCCATCCACCTATTGTTCTGACCCTATTGCTCGGTGTATTGGCTTGTATTATGATTATTTTGGTGTATGAATACTTTGGAGGCTGATATAATGAATAAACTCAGTGGGGTGTGACGTTCTAATGTTGTTCAGGGGTGTTTCCACCATGAAAGTAAGGAACTCAAGTACTGAATCTGAAAAATACTTAAAGGAATGGGATTGTGAGTGTCTTTTAAGTTAGGGAAGAGGTATTGTGGGGTGTTTGGACCTTTGGAAGGATTGGCGGAGGTTTGGAGTTATGAATTTCTTTAAAACCCTTGTTTTTGTGAAGGCTTAGGACGGTTTGTGAGTAGAGGAATATAAAAAGTTCTTGGGGCTCTTAAAATGGGAGACTCCCGAGTTTGGTGAGAATCCCTAAGACTATTTCAAGTTTCCTTGGTTTGGAGGTGAGTTTGTGAGGGGGTTCCTTTGGAAATTAGGCCTAATTGTGAAGCCTAGAGCGAGAGAGGTGTATTGAAATTTCATGTTGGTCCAAAAGAGTTACTATTGGTTTTGGCATATGCTGTGTAACCCTGAAAGGGGTATCTTAATCCACCTTTAAATGGTCAGGTGGTTTGGAAAGGTTGCAAGAAATTAGGCTTGGACCGGGTTTTGAGTTTGGTTTAGGAGCACCTACACCACATCATCAATTTTTTTTATTTGAATACATCAATAGGCAAATGTTAGTGTCTTTAGGTTTATTTTTTCTAATAAGCTTTGAGAGATCAAGCATAATTCAAATAAAGGGTGTTTTGTGTCTTAGAAGTCAATTAGAAATCATATAAGTTGTAAAATGCTGACAAAGCAACTTTAACACAAACAAATGTAATTAAGGGACCAAATAATCCCAAGGTTGGTTATGGGCATTGGGGAGAAGATGGTTGTTGGAAAATGATTTAAACAAACTTACCAATCCTAGAATGAGAGAGTGGAAAAAGTTTTGTAACAATTTTACACAATAAACACCATAGTTTTGAGCAATTTTCTAGAAAAATATTGTTTTCTTGATCTTTTTGAGTGTTGTATAGGCACATACAGGTTCTTCATGGTCTAAGAATTTCAGAGGATGTGTCTATATGTTTTCTAATTCATTTATTTTTAATTTGTTGTCTTAACTCTTTGTTTGTAGAGCAAACCAACACAAACAGTGACTGTCCCAATGTTGTTGAATCAAGGGTTTGAGGGGAAATTTGTGATGTAGCAATCAATCCACATGTTGTTTGCTACTCTATCTCAGTGGATTGATTGAAAACATGTTATAATAAGTGTGTAAACTCATTTTGGAATAAGAAGTCATAATTATGTGGTGTTTTTGTGACTGTTCTAAGACTGAACAAGGGTTTTCCAACATGGAAGTGAGGAACCAAACAAAGGTTTTTAAGAATTAATGCTTGTAAGGGTTATGTGAGGGTCTGATGAGTTTTTGCAGAATTATTTTGAGGTGTTTGGGGCTTTGGAAGTGTTGAGAGAGATCTGGAGTTGTATGTTTCTTTAAAACCCTTGATTTTGTGAAGGTTTAGGAGGGTTTCTTGGGTTTTGTGAGTTAGAGGCTCTATAGACACAAAATAATGACAAAATTTGAGGTTTGGAACCATGACCTAAGAATATTCAAGACTTTTGGATAGATACCTAAAGTTGGACCAGTGGTCCCTTTGGAAAAAAAGGGCTAATTGTGAAGCCAAAATTGAAGTAGGTGTGTTGAAAGTCTATGTCAGTCCAAAAGAGAGACCACTGATTCTTTGGTATGTTGTGTAGCCCTGGGTTTTGGAAAGGTTGGGAGAAATTTGGCTAAAACCGAGTTTTGAGTATTATAAGAATAATTAGTCACAAATGTGAGTTTTGGAAACCTTGATGAATCTGACTTAGGCATTGTTCTCAATTGATTCAATTTTCATTGTATGAATGTTGATGTTCTTTGTAGGGCCTTGGTGGAGTCTTGTTGTTCATTTTCAAGGTTGAGGAGTTGAGACCCTTGAGGGTGGGTTCATGCCTATTAGGCTGAATCATTATGAAGAAGAGTTCTTGATTGAGAATTGACATTTCCATTATTGTGAGTCTTCTCCACCTTGGCTCTGCATCAGAGTGCTACAAGGGTGGATTATTGGGTAAGGTTTTGAATGAAGAGTTTGGTTTGATGGGGCTTTGAGGTTGTGTAGATTGCTTAAAATAGGTTGTATTAATCTTGTTAGGAGCCCCTTCAAGGCAGGTTGTCAAACTGATTGGGTTTGAGCCTCCTTGCCTCTGCATTGGTGAGGCACAAGTAATTGAAGAATTCCAAAGGATACAAACCACCATGAATGGAGCTTATTTATACAATATGCTTTAGATGGGGCTTATTGAGCATTCAACAGTAATTAATTAAGCATTAGATGTAAACAAAATCCATGCCTACAACATTCAAGCATACAACTTACATGATATGCATGATAACATCATTAAAGAATGACAGTAGCAAAATAAGAGTTTCTTTAATCAAAAATCCGAAAGGCTACAATGATATATTGATAAAAGTATATAAATATATCCAAAAAAACCATATAGGCTTAGTACAAAGGAGCCATTTGGACATAAAATATCACATATATATCAATAGTAAAAAACATATGTTCCAAAATGCCACCTAGGCATACAACAAACAACACTAATACATAGTCATTTCTCTCTTAGTTGACCAAAAATTCATTTGCTCACTCATTTCTCCTACATGAGTTAAAATTGACTTCAATGATTCAACAATCCCTCTCTTATAAGGGTGGGTTTCAACATGCTCGATTAATCTTGCAATTAATTGTTGAATGTCTCTTTTATTGTTTTCAATTTGATTTTGAATATTTTCTTGTGTTCCTTGAGGATGCCTATGAATTGATGGAGGGGTTTCAGGTTGTTCTTGTATAAGAGGCTCTTGATGAGGGGGTGATTGTGAATTCTCAATGTTTTGAGGTGGAGATTCATTCCTTGAGAATTAGAACAAAGTTTTATTATAAAAATCTATTTAAAGTTGCATTCCAAATCAAATTCGAAATAAATAGAATAAAAATACACCTCTTTGCAATCTTCGACCTCTCTGATGTGTTGGAGGCATCCTTGTGGAAAATGGCAAGCTGAGGATGCAAATAATGGAGGAGATTTGGCGAGCGCGAGTTGTAGACCTGAAATATTTCTTCTCAAGCCATGGGTTGAAGACAAAATGAGGGTTCCAAACTCAACTTTTGCATTCTATGTTTAGAAAGACATTTGGCGCATGCCAAATTTGGCGTGCGCCAAAGGCCTCAGGGTTTTTTTGATCATTTTTCAATTTGGCACCTAATTTGTGTCACAAATTGGTGCACTTACCCACTAGTAAGAATCATTTATTTGTTGAGAATCATTTAAAAGAACTTTGTTGAGATATGAAATAATAATTTAGGAATTTTAATTATTATTATTAATTAATATAACTTTAGGAACAATGGTTATTCTGGATTGACCATGTTGGAAAATGGCGATTTGTTGCACTAGATGGTTTTAATCCCTTCTATGGTCTTCCTCATATACTACCTCACTTCTATGTGAAAATTTGTTTGATCCTTGAGAGATCAAAGTGAGGAGAACTATGTATGTGGCTTTGATACAATTTGGAAATGGGTATGTAAACAATCCTTGGGTGAAGGAAGTCATGAACCTAAATTGGTAGTAAAATTTTTAAGGAATTAATCCAAGGTTTTGGGTTGTTACTTAAATAAATAATTCCTCCCTCCTAGTATTCATTCTAGCTTGACCCTAAAAGTTTCCATGAATAGTCATGAATTCATCTTCCCAATTAATATGTCCCCACTATATAGGTATGAGCCAAAAAAGGCACCCATCCTCATCTAGTTTATCTACTTTGAGGTTTGTAGTTCTTTCCTTTCAAACATATCCTCTATTCTTGGATGGATTTTTAGAGTCACCATAACAATGGTCTATCTCTAATGTAAATGTATGAGAATGCCTCTAGACTTGTCAGAACTAAAATAATTAGAGTTTATGTGTTGAACACTATGACAATGTGTCTTGGCTCAATGAGGAGTATACAAAGTTATATGTTAGTTTCAATACTTAGTGAGTTATGTTCTTCCAAGAAACAAGAGCATGATAAAATTAGAAATGGCATTGCTATGAATGAGTTATAGAAGCATAAAAAATTTGTGTTTACTGATTATGTTGAATTAAACCATGCTCATCTAATGGTTTGAACAAACCTTATTATCATGTAGGTGAAATATGTTAGGAGTAATTTTCATACCTTAGAGTTTAACTAACTACCTCTAATGGAATGGAGATGATGAATGCTAAGATTCACCCATGGTATGACATGGCTTAACTAGCTTTCACTAGTACCATGTAGGTGACAGAGGACAAGAGATACTTTATACTAAGTGGCCCGAATGACTTTCACTAGTGACATGAAGGTAATATCTATTAAGATCCATTGACTCACATGGTTCAACAAGCTACGAAAATACTATTAATAGCCAAATGTGTTATTTTTTTGTTATAGTTGTGCCTTTTTGGCGATGACCACAAGTTGTAAGGATGCTCACTTGCCTTCATAGTTGATGGTGAATTGGTTTAAATTATGGGACTCACAATGTAGCATAGGATGAACTAATACTATATATTTTTTTAGGATGTATTTAAGGGATTATGCATTAGAGAACTAGGTAAAGGGGAAGTTTCTTGTAGTAAGGTTCTAACAAAATATTTTTGCTAGTTGGTCACTACATGTGTACATATAATGATATTGAGTTATTTGCATTATATATGTGTGTTGTATGCATGAGAAATCCACATAATGCATATGTAATAATGCATGAGTTATTCACATTGTGTATGTGTGTCTATGGATAGGTTATTCATTATGTATATGTGATGTATGCATAAGCTAGTTGCATGGGGTACATGTTCTAGTCACACTATGTTTATGTGATGCATGCTTGATCAATTTGCAATGTGTATATTTGATGCATCCATGAGTTGTCACATTTAATGTATATAATGTATTTATGATTTAGTCACAATGTGTACATGTTTTTTATGTATGAGATAATCACAATGTGAAAATGTGATGCATGTATTAGCTAATCACTATATAGATTTATGTGTTCATACATTGACATTGGCAAAAAGGTAATAATTGACTAGAAAGTATTTGTTAGAGTACTATGGATTGGTTTGAAGGATTAGTTTAATTATTAACTTAAATTTAATAAAAGGTTAGAGACTTAATCTCAAATATGAGGATGACGACTTTATGTTATTCCAGTGTATGAATTGTAAAGCCTCTAATTCTTCAGAAGTGATACATGTATGAAGGGTCATTATGAATGAGTCCTCATTGTTTATGTCTAGGTATAGGGATGATCCTATCATTAATATGAGAATACCATATTTTACTATAAGTATTAATCATGATATAGAGTTGTTGTCATGACTATGAATGGTAAGGCTTTGAAGTTGGCACTTCCAATTTGGATAGAATATGTTTGGTTGAGTAAGATAGTACAAAATATATACAATGTTATTAGGAAAACCAAATATCTAGTAACTAGGGTGAGTTGTTTGTATACATTGAATACCTCATGAGCCTAGTGGACTCAAATGCATTAGCCCAAACCTCCTAGCAACAATGGACAGAGGATCTCAACAAAGTGATGTAGGAGGAGTGGTGAGTACAACTACACCTTGTAGTCCCAAGGAGAAAGGTTGATTGAAAAATTCATGTAATGCTATCACAAGGTAAGCATTGAATATAGTGCCATGGAAAAGTTCAAAGGCACGATTGATGAAGAGCTTATTGCACTAAAGGATCGCCTACCTATGTTGTGAAGGATGGCTAGGGTACCATTTATTGTTCTCCTATGGAACAATATTCTTGTTTATGGTAACCCAAACTAGCATTTGAAGTAGATCAACGCCATCAAGTAGAAAAAACACATTATTGTGTAAGAAATTTAGGTTCTCAAAAATTGCAATGAAAAATAAGTGTTCTTCCACTAAATAAATACCTAGAGAAAAATGAAATAAAGGATTTAAGAGCTATTAAAATGGAATTATAAATATGAAATTTAAATGAACAAAATACGACACTTAGTTAAATTTTGAAGTTGGAAAAATGATATTAAAGATGTTAGGAATTCATTAACCATTAAATGCTAGAGTTTTAAGGTATTGATTAAAAAAGATATTTTAATATTTATAAATTAATTTTATGTTGCTCTAATTTAGATCCATGCCTACAAAAGTGAATTGGCACATAGACTTAAACCTATATCAACAAGAATGAATTGACATAAATGTGGTTGATTGGAAACACTTCACCTTGATCTTTTCATGTGTAAATATTAATACGGAATAGGTAGGTTTACACACATTTGGGGAATCAACTTAATCATGAGGTTCATGTTATCCTAAGTCAAAATCCTAGATGAAGTGATTATAACAAGAATAATAGTCGAGGACAATAATCAAGCACTCAATTGACCTATGATGATGTATCTTTTAATAATGTTGCATGGTGTTCTTGATGTTCTTTGATTATTCCTTTATCGTTAGATTCCTAAGAAGTCCCCAATGATTTCAAATGAGCAAATGAATGGTAAATCAATAATGTTGCACACTTGAAACAACACAAAAAACTATAATAGATTGAACATCAATGGTTGGCAAGATGTAAATATAATTTTTAAAAGCTGAAAAAAATATGATTTAAATTTATAATTATAAAACTACTATGAATCAATTTTACAACCATAAATTTGATCTACAATGATAAATACAAATTCTAAAAATTGAAACCAATTTTTAAAAATATGTAATAGTAAAATGATACTGCAAACAAAATTTGTCCAACAATTTACTACTTAAAAATTGGTTATTATATTAAAAAAGGCCAAAATCATAAGGAAAATGGACATACGTATGCAATTTTTCCCATTATATGTAAAAATTAGATGGCTAAAAATAGCATACAAGGAGAAAGCAAAACAAAAAAACAAAAAAAACTTTCTAGCCGTTCCACCGCTGAAAGCTCTTCAAATACAAATTAAGCTTTCGAAGCTCTGCATTTCTTTATTCTATCATTTGCAGATGTGAAGATCCTTGCGGACGAGGAGCAATAACGATCAATTCTTCTTGCTTCTCTGAACTCTTCTTTTTAATGAATTCAATGGTTGAGAATGAAGGGCCTCAGCCTGCTAAGAGTGTGAATTCAATTCTGTCTTCCCATTACCTTGACATCTATTTCAGGCATTTTCAGGCTACAACAATTCAATGTTAACTGTGAATAAGCTCCGGTCTGTCATTCATTTTATGTCCTCTTAATTGCGCATGTAAATCCTCGCCACAAGCCCAATCCAGAGGTTTATCCTATATTGACCTAGGACACTTTTGCCACTTCAAAGCAATTGAACTTGTATGAAGATAAAACTTCATGCAGGTAACCTATAATTCATAAGACATACTGTTGAAACAATTGACATATATTGCTGGAACAAGGATTAAGAAGCATACAGATGCAGAGTTTTGGGAGAGAGACACTCAACAACTCATGGAGCAGCAGCAGAGCAGGACTTGACATTCCTTGGCAAGAAGCCAGGCTTAAAGGGAAATTCTATGATGAGTGCAGAGATAAAAGAGAAGCCAAGTTGAGGGAAGAACGCACTGCAAAAAGAGCGTAACAACAGCTAGCAAATACTTAAGGCCTTGAAAGAAGTACTAGAATTGAAGAAAGCAGAAATCACAGGAAAAGGTATTGCAAAATCACCCCAAAAGCAAAATTCTTCATCCCAGGCTCAACCTCCATCCCAGAAATTGCAGTCTCCTTCCAAGACAAGACTCTTGAAGAACAAGAAAGAGCAGGTACGCTAGCTAAAACTGCAGATTTTACATCTATACATATTTGATCTTATATTTCCCTGAAGAGGGTTCTTGAAAGAGACTTGAAAAGTTGGAATCAAAAAACCTTACACAGTTGTATCGAGGCACGATATATTGTGCATGCCTATGAAAATCTCATAGTCTTTAATTAAACCTACTCAAGGCTGTATGTGAAGATGAGACTCTTGGGATTTTACCATCAGTAGGTCTGTGAGGAATCTCCTGCTCAATTAGGTCTAAGTTGGAGAATTTTGCCAGCAACCAAGCTTGAGCTCATGCTTACCAACTCAAAATAAGATATCTAATGTTAATCCTGTCTGAATGGAAAATTATAAGGAAATCTCACCAACTTGTCTGACATGAAAATTTGCAAGAACTCGTGTCCTAGATGCTTTTCAGTTTTATGAAATCTGGGAATGGTGCAAACCGCCAACGATATACAGAAATCCACCGACATATAACCTTAGGTGCAAGTGAATAGTAAAATGTAGATACAAAGGGGGGTTTCATTTTCTAGTTTGAGGTAAATAGATTCTGTTTCTGTCCGTTTACTGTATATATGTACTTTATTCATCCATTATTATTTGTTCAATTGAATATAGGTATAGGATGGCTTTACCAAATAAAGCTTGAGCAAGGTTGCCATTTCCATGTATTCTTATAACAGGAGAAGCTCTCCTCCTTCTACACAACCACCATAAATTTTAACAAGATTGGGATATTCTACTGCAGATATTGTGCTTACTTCAGTCAGAAACTCGTGATTCCCTTGTTTAGACAAGTGTGACAATTGCTTTATTGCTACTTTACTTCCACCAGGTAGTATGCCCAGCACAGTAGAAATTCTCTGTTATAAACTTACAACAATAGTTTAATAAGAATTTCATACTTCCCTAAGAAGCACCAATATAAATGTATGCATGTGTTTCATGATTTTATTGACCATGTAAACTCAACTGAAATTTTAGGATGCATATCAATATACCTTGTACACTGCACCAAATCCACCTTCTCCTATCTTATTTTTGGGATCAAAATTTTTTGTTGCAATTTTTATCAACCTTAAGCTGAAATGATTGCCTGTCATTGTCTTCAATTCTGCTAAGCCTCCAACCTGAGGGCCCAAAAGATGCTTCAGCTCTGGACGGATATTTTGAGCTTAACAGACATGAGAGATGACAATGAACTTAACAGATAATAACTTGTTTCATCTCATTTTTTCCATAAAAAGAAATAGGGATTCTATCCTTGGCATTTTCCACTCAATTTGAAAGTTGGCTAACTAAGGGCTGGCACATTCTAATAGTGTAGAAGCCCAACATATTTTGACTATCAAAGCATCTGCAATGTAAGGCACGGCCTAGTTTCAAATTTCTTTGCATGGTGGCACACCAAAAAATGCATGTAATATTTTCCAGAATTTCCAGTACATGACATTGGCTGGAGGAAGATCTACTGTGGTAGTGTTTCTCTGAATAGCCAAAGACTTGGCTATGGTGAAGAGGGAAATTTTGATTTTGCGGTGTGGTAGTGCTTATTACAGGTTAAATCAACTTTCCAAGAGGACAAAAGATACATTCAAGTTTCTTAGTTCTATAGCTTCATTGTGTCTGCTTCTTATTTCTTTGAACACAATTGCTTGTTGGAGAGTTCCATTGCAAATATTTCTCTCAGATGGATTAGGTTATGACTAGTTTGTATTGCACAGAATCTGGGTTGAAAAGTTGTGCTTCTCCAAGTCAATTTTATTAGCCTCATCAAACTTGAATTTGGTTTTATGTATATTATAAGATACCATCAGTGTGTTGTGTGTCGTACTTATCTGCAATCATGCTGATTCTTATCAGATAATACTGTTGGGCATTATACTTGAGATTCTCCCTGGCAGTTACTCTTGTCGGGTGTCAAGGGAGATTGCTACAGAGTGGAGTGATAAGTGAGACTTCCACAGGGGCTTACAATAAACGCATTGCTGTATCCTTTGGGTTGGTTGAACCACCATTTCATTTTCAAATTGGGAATGCATCTTTACTCAATTGCAACTCAAGGATATACATAAAAGCTTCTGAAACTCTCAATTAGCTTTGGTAGATAAAATTTCCACAAGCTTTTTCCCAGTCAAGAATTAAGGATAAAGCTTCAATAAACAGATTTTTATATCCTGGTTTGCTGTGTGGAATGCAATTGTTATTTTTCTGATCAATATCTTTCAGCCTTCCTCACTCTGAGTCCGTCTTTATAAATCCCTACTTTTATGCCTACACGGTTTTTGGACAAATATCAACTGTTCTATACCAATCTTTAGCTTATCCCATCGTCGAGATTCTATTTGTTCTCTGATATTGTTTTCTTTGCCAGCTGCTTGTCTAAATAGTTCCATTTATAATTCATGTTTTTCATGGTTTCAACATTCAGTTATGATGAAACATTTAATTTGTTTTTTCCATGCAGCTAGTTAATATGATTATCTTCAATTGACAGGTTTCAAAAGCTCGCATTCTAGAACCACTTTCTTGTTTGTTATTATGCTTGTTTCAGCATTAATAACATCAAATAATTGTGATTGTCCCGAGGATAAACATTTGTTCTCTGTCTGTATTATGGGAATTGATATAAAGGTCAAGTTACAAGATATACGGTTACTATACAACCTACTTTTACAGGAGCTCTTCAACCAAGTCAAAATGATATTTTCCAGGGTTAATTATTCAAGTCAGAAGTTTGGTAGCAATGATGGTAATCATTGTCGATGCCCTAAAGGGCCTGATGATACAATTCTATTGTTAGGCTGTTCTATTAGAATTTTATCATTATTAAAATTTGATGCTGGGCTCAGTGAAATTGCAACCACAATGCTTGTATGTCTATTTCAGAAGCTGTGTTCTTCAAGCCTAGTCTGTACGATGCTTGATTCCAAGGAAACACAATCTGGAAACTTTGCAATTTATTTGAATTGTGAAGTCACTATTACAGATGGCTCCACCATGCCTTTTACCAACAGGCATATCTAAATCAGATAACCATTCAGACATCAGAAGTGTGGTAACATTCATTGTCTGCATTGCTTGAGATAATATTGGTTGTTTTGTACTTTTCTTTAAATTTAAATTTCAGTCTTGATATGCATACATCTTTGCTTGGGGCAGAAGTTAAAAAATGAAATCATGAATTTAACTAGCTATATTTTTTTATGATAAGGTTGTTTCTTTAGAATTTTTGGCATTCAAATCTTAAGCTATTTTGCAAATTCATAACACGTATAATAGAGGAACTTTGCTTTTCTTAATCTTAGGGCAATTACAGTGTTTATGCTGGTGTTTATATAGTATCTTGCAAATACTACCACAGTATTACTTTATTCTTCTATTATGAACATATTTTTGGTCCATTTTTATTGTTGCCAAATTGAACGAATGTGCAGCCATTCTCTTTTGTATCATTTACAGGCATTGTTTGTTCATTGTCTTCTTTCAATGTCTGAAGAAAGACTATTGGATACCTTTCTTGATAAAATCTCTGATCTTAGTACAGGGAATGCAAGGAGTACCAGGATTAGTCTTCCTGCAGCTGTCCTTTTGCTTGATTCATTGGCTTTGATTAAAGCTCCAAAGATTTTCCAAGGACATGTTTTGGTTTTGGATTCTGAAGCTATTGTTGTTGATTCCATACCTGCTTATGCTGAGTTGCCAATGGTGTTATCACTGAGCCAGCATGTATCAGTATTTGAGTCTGCCATTAATCTTTACAGAACGCATTCTAAAGTGCAAGTAGGCTCTTGTCCTGAGTGCCAATCAAAGGAGCTATTCACAGTTAACATAGAACAGGTTAGATGTTTCTATTGAATTATTGTGAGGACTAATGAAACTGTGCATGTGAAACCGATTTAATGTGCAGAATTGAACCTGGATTCACAGAAGTGAACTGCCGAGGAACTGATTACTATAGCTCAACAGATTTGAGGAATGAACATACTGCAAAGGAGCTATTCACAGTTAACATAGAACAGGTTAGATGTTTCTATTGAATTATTGTGAGGACTAATGAAACTGTGCATGTGAAACCGATTTAATGTGCAGAATTGAACCTGGATTCACAGAAGTGAACTGCCGAGGAACTGATTACTATAGCTCAACAGATTTGAGGAATGAACATACTGCAAAGAATCAAACCGAACCCTCTTGTCATGGCATTTTTTGGTTGTAATTGGAGCCGGAAAACCAAGATACCCCTCTTGCCAAGGTTACATGTTTTTTTACTAGACTGTGATATCACTGTCAAGAGCTGTTGCACAACTGCCCTGCCAGCATTAGGCAGGAACTACGCTGCACTACAGCTCTTTTTTTCCTATTAATACCTCATCATTATCAATAATTAGAGTTAAAAATAGAAAAATGACTAAAATTCAAAAATGATCAAATTTATAAAAATTAGATAAGTATTGTGTTTTAGATCCATAGAATCGGGTTATTTCCATAAGGAGGATCATAACCATAAATATGGGGTCAACGTATAGTCTGACCATAAAAAATATCTACCCTATTTCAAAAAAGTTCAAGCATTTTTTAAAATTTAAATTGTTTACAAAATTTGACTTGTCAACTTTGAAGATACCCTTATAACTACAGAGGTGCTTTCTTGATCAACATGGTGAGCAGTGTGTCCTCACTAATGTGACATATTTACTCTCTTTCAAACTCATTTTCAAAATTGAATGTGAAAATGAGTTATCTTTTTACCATTTTTCTTTCTATATATAGAGTGTTCCTGTCCCCCATTTAAATTGTTAAAGAAAAAAGAAAAGCCATTAACCAACGACACTCAAACTAAACCAAAAAAGAGGTTAAATTTGATTTCTCCTTGTCATTTTCTCATTTTTCCTATTTCTGTGACAGGAATTGGTAACCTATTATCTTCATCAGAAGGCCCAACTTGATCTGAACAAGTGCAATACCAGGTATGTGCTGTGAAAGTGAGATTTACATTATGGATAGAGATTTATCAAGTACCTACTGATTGGATCCATTATGTGTGCTGTGAAAGTGAGATTTACATTATGGATATCCAGATATCCATTACTCATGCCATGCTTCTAAACTAGCTATGCACCATATCATCAAAAAGTTTTTTCATCTACTCATTATGATCATTCATTACTCATCATCTCCTCTAGTTTTAATCTTGGAGTCTAGTCCACAGTCAATGAGAGAAAGTGTCTGTTTAGCAGGAGCAGCACTTTTATCATCTTTCTCTTCCTGGTGCATTGATGGGTGCACATACTTGCAATTAGGAAAGTGCCTTGAAACCTTAGAGCATAGACTGTGGCAACCATCTCTGCCGTGTCATTCATGCTGTTTTCCTCCTCAAGATAAGCAGTATTGTTTAAGTCTGAGTGTGGAGGCTCAAAGCTCTTCCCATCATTCTCTTGTGATTTAAGAGGGAGGTTAAGTTCAAGATCCTACCTCAAGTCCTTTGACGATTGATTAGGACTACCATGTCCACCACCTCTTGGATCTTGGCAGGTCTTCAGTTGGATGTTAACGAGTGAAAAATGTTCTTTATTAAAATATGAACATTATTAAAATTCAACACCCCATTAGAAAACTTTTTAAACAGTTGAAAATTGGACAAGTCACTGAACAAACTAAAAATTGGAAACCATAGAGGTGGTAAGAAAGATATACAGAACAACAAAAATATTTTCTATCAACATAAGGGATTCATAATATGTACTTAAATGGTAAAACTATAAAATATTTAAAGAATCTGTACATCAAAAAATTGTAAATTATTATGTCATCCAAATTGTGTACCCATTTTTGCTCAAAGAAACAAATAATTAAAAAGCAAGATTAAAGAGTGTATTTAGTTTAGAGCCAATATAGAAATTTACAACCTCTACTCACATATGCATTCGTGTATTTCTCTTTTAAAATAGAACAGATAACGAAATAGTAAATACAGAATTCCAGCCTCTGCTGTATAGCTTCAATAAAATAACACCATCTTATAACCACTGCTTACTAAGGATGAAATAGTTGTGTTAAATACCACACCAACTAGGGTGGTCTCAATATGGAGAGAGTGTTTATGGCATCACCTTAAAATCCCTTGCTATCTCTGATCTCCAATTTCATTTAACAAAGACCATTGAGATTATGATGATAATATTCCTTTTAATAGGTCTCTTTTCCTGTTGTAATTTCTTTTGCCATTTAGACTTGATTTTTCCATCCTTGGATAAATCTGAAAGCCTATTCAAATAAAAATTCACTTAAAAGACATCTATCTTTTTTCTTTCTTCTTTTGTACTTTCTTTCTCAAATGTGTGAAGTTCAGTTTGGCATTGTGATATCTTATAACTGAAGAAGTAGTTGGCAGACAAGTTTAAGAGCAAATCAACTATTAGATCCATAAGCTCCATAATTGAAATGCTAAAGACAAGTTTACTCTTCTCTACATCTCTCTTTTGCACAAATCTAAATGAAAATTCTATGCAGATGTACAGTGCACATGTACATGGATAGATGGAGAGATCATGCAATAACCTTAAATGCAAACAGTACTATGTATTTCGCAAAAAAATGTTAAATAGCATAGATGCTCATAAGTCCATATGCTTAAAAACTATACATATGGTATGAACTGATTCTAATTACATTCATTCAATGCAATAATCCAAGCCCGGGGCGCAATTTCTCAATTGTTGATCAGATTTTGGGATTGTCTATTACATTAAAAAGCTTGGATTGTGCTCTGTATCAACCAAACGGTTATTTACCATTGACTTTGGCTGGAAAAGTCCGATCCCCAAAAATGCTGTAAAAAGTCATGAAATCAAAAAATACAAAAATGTAGAAAAATCTGATTTTTAAAATTTTTATGGGTTTCATCTCACAATATCCCCTCAACTTCTAGGTGGAATGTGTGCCACTTTGGTTTTTAGATTCCGCCCTAAATTGCTTAATTTATACTTTTAGACTGTTCAACCTGCTAAAATAACTATAAAGGAATTGTCATTCAGATGTAAAAATCAGGTGTTGAAGCTTCACATCATTTCTCAAAAATTGCTATCATCATGTAAACTACTCTCTGTTTTAAATTTTCATTTACATTGCGATCATAAGTGTGTATTGACTATTGTGTTTGATTCCTTTAATTTGGCATATGTTGCTTTTACAACACCTTAAGATTCTACAATTCAGCATCTTATCCACCAGATTTCCAATTAAAGCCAGATCAGTGATTTTAGAGTAATTTGTTCCGTATTTTTATGTCCCATAGAAGGTGAAGAGTAGATGATGCAAGATTATACCAACACATTTCATGAATTGTTGGCAAAAGTTGATCTACATTACATTGAGTGACATAGAATTCTCAAACAACACCTCACTCTCAACCATATAAATGGATGGGTAATTTGGAGTAGATATTTATGTGTGAAACTACAGTGTCAGCTATAATAGGCAATCAAGAGATTTCAGGATGTAACTATCTGCTACATGGCTCCCTAGTACTAGGCGATGTTCTGTTCAACCAACCTTCTAGGTGGGAAAGACACAATGACCATCAATTCACAGCCCGCACCATCATTATCACCATATCGATCAGACTTACAAATTTAGAGATAGCCCTTCTAAGAAAATATCTTTGATCAATGTGAATAAGTTTGTAACTATTTGGCCAATACCAAGATGCACATTTGCCTTCCTCTCAAAATGAGCAGAAGCTATCTCTGGAAGAAAATTGACAGCTGAGGGATAAAAACTAACCGCTACAGAACAACTTTAGTCTTATCATGGAGTAAATTACAAAAATGCAAAAGAATCTTTCCAAATTCAAAAACCCTATCATCAAAGGATTGCTTCAAACAGAGGAAACATGCAACCAAGCTATGCAAATATGTCATGTACTAGATGCAATGAAGAAATGTTGATTGATTTGCAGATGGAATGTGAAAGCTGTAGATAAAGAATATTTCAGCAAAAAATCCAAAACGGAAATAAAGACGTCTTTCAGCAATTTCAAAAAGAGTAATACACCAAAAAGATTGGTTTCAACTTAGCGAAGATGATGGATACTCGAGTCAAGCTCTTGGTAAAAATAACCAGGGCATTGGGAAACATCTTGAGGCCAAAAATGAGACCAAAGAATTTTGGTGTTGGGTAACACTAAGGATTCTTCTTACTCCATCATGGGCACAAGTTGATCCAATGGCATCCATATCCATATATTGTCAGAATCAACAAAAATACATTTTGGATAGCTTAGCCCAGGAAAGTAGAAATAAATCACTTATACACTAAGAATTTATTAAGTTCGTCAGAAATTAGAACTAGAAGCAAGGTGCTCATTGCTTTCTGAGGGACGTTTAATCCAAGAGGGTCTCATAACTAGGGTTGCAAGCCCTTCACCATTGATCAAATCTCGAAATTGCTTAACATGTCAAAAAGCTTGGGTTATGTTCTAAATTCCAGGGGCATCAAAATTACACAATACAAAAACAATGCAAAGGGCCATGAAATTGCACAACATAAAACAGTTGAAAATTTTGAATCTCATAAAAGCGAAATTTTGTATTTTTATGAGTTTCATCTGACGACATGTCTCCTCAACTTCTCAGAGAAATTCTTGCCACCTGGCTTTCTGATTCCAAGGTAAAAAACTTAAAACCAAAGATATGGTCTAGGAACTGGTGAAAGTGATTTCAGTTGCCTTACAACTACATTCTGCAGTCATGAAATGCGGGTATATTTCCAAAATTTTCAGTTTAATACTTCCATCCTTCCACTTTCAGTTCAATGTTCTGATCAATGTGTGTCCTTTTGAGAGAAATATTTTTTATTCCAGAGAATGCCTCAAATGCAGGGATGAAAATAAATGAAGCTGATAATTAGTGATATGTTATGTTGTATCTGTCTATATTTTCTCCTTCCAAGGGGAAACAGGTGCTTGTTAATACTGAATTGTTCAGGACTTTGTTTCGTAACCAATAATTTTCTTATTTCAACTATACATAAGTTGTGACTGTGGGTGCATCAATCTGTTAGGGCAAACAAACTAAACAGCTTATAGGATCTATCATAAACTTTAAAAAAAAAAAATTACAGCATTTGCTTTGCATCCCAAACACAGGTTTTAGAATAAAGTAGTTATCCTTTCTTGAAGGACTAATTTATGACTCTGTTGTAGTTCCGATCTTCAACTTGCATTTGCACTTCAGCAGCAACATGAGAAACATACAACGAGTGACACATTCTTCCATGGCAGCTAGTTCCAAGATGGTAACAGGTCCTGAGGTATGGATTTGAATTTAGTGACTGCAATTGAGAGGATTTATATTATTATCTTGTGGCTCACCTAAATATTTGTGCACTTAGCCTATTCTCCATGGCCATAATGTTTGATACAATTAATAAATAAAAATAAGAATCTGCAAGCTTTGTTGAATTTCAATTAGAACCCAGTTAGAATCCATATTTGATAGGAAAATACTAAATAGTTTGCAAAGCGCTACACCAGCTTGCATTTTTTGGGCGATTTCAATTTTCCTTTTTTAATTCTTGGCAGATTTATACTTGAAACATAGCATCAATGCATGATGTCTGAAAAGAAAGATCTAAAAGATGTTTGCTGGGACGTAATGCATTTCTTATCAATAATAAGTTGCATGGTTTGTGTTTCGTTATGTTGTTCACAAAGCTATCCATTCAAAGTTGCCCAATGTCCTCACTAAATTGTACAAAATCTTTTCCAAAATCTCTGAATTATGGATTTCACCCTCTAGATATTTTTCACCAATGACAACCTGATGGCCTCTTCTTCCACTTCTGATTTTTATATAGACTATTTCCCTCATCTGCTCCTTCAGGTTTTCTTTCTTGCAGTCACAATGTACATTCGGGATTGTTAAATTATCTGCCATTCTGTGTATGGTGGCATGGATCTGGATCGGGCTTTTATAATCTTTTTGGCACTTGGATCTGCCATTCTGTGTGTATGAGTTTAGTCATTTCATTTCAGACTGTTTACAATCATGTGTCTCTCTGTCAAAACTTAGCACTATGTGATGGAGTGGTGGTTGTCAAAACTTAGTTCATTCATATATGCACTGCTGTTAGTTTTCTATTCAGATCTCGTGACTTCTGTACCATTCCCTGTGACTTTTATTCCTGAACTTCGTCTATTCTGTCCATTTCCACTTACAGTTTGGTCCTTGGATTTTATGGGTTGCTTAGCATTTAGTACTTTGGTCTTAGCTTCCCCTTGTTGTGTCAGATGCCTTGTTATGTTTGGTCTTTCTGTCATGTCTTTCTTGCTTGTGGTGTTAATTGAGATTGTGTTTTCTTAATTAAGTATATAATCTATCCTTAATATTTTTCCTAGTTTTTTCCAATCCTCTATATATCTTCTAGATATTTTACTGCCCTATGGTTCCTCTATTGCCCGAGTTGATATTTTACTGCCCTAATTTGATATTTTACTTCCCTAATCTGAGTGGCTGCTTCCACAGAAGCTTAAGTAAAATGGTGGGTACATGACCACACCAACAAGATTTTCCATCATATCATTGTGCAAGCTTGTATTAGATATGTGTAATTGAAATTCGCTGCAATTCTGTGAACTGATATTTCAAGGAAAATGTAGAATGGTTAGAATGTCTTTGTGTGTAAAGAAGGTGCAGATATGAGGACTGCACTAAATAGAAATACTAGTGCATAGTGATTCGGCAAACAGGTTAAGGTATTTTCTGATTAGACAGTTTCAAGTTGCAGGTTAATGGCCTCTCAATGTCTGAATTTCAGGTTTCTAATGAAATAGTTAGTTTCTAGCAAATTTTAATACATTCCTTTGACTTGGGAAATTATTATACTAATATCTACAAGTGGCCAAGAATAGACGTTTCAAAGTGTGAATTTATGGACTAAATTTCAGAATATAAACAATTCCGATCAGGTAGTAGATTGTTCCTAGTGATATATACTCAACTCAATACGTATCCCTTATGCTTTGTTCTGAGGAGAGTATATTCTTATAATATCAAAGCCTGTATGTGGTTTTGAAATATATGACATGGCTAGATAAATAGTTTATTCTATGTTTTGCCAGAGAAAGCCTACAATATTAAACACTTAGTGATTCCACAGTCCAAAATTCATAAAAGGAACTTTTTGTAAAAAACTGTGTAAAATGTTGATTAATAAATATCTTATACAGTTTTCTCGACTGTTTCTCTGAGTTTTTGGGATAGGAAGCATAGGGCAACAAGAAAGGGCTTTGAAAAATAAAAAATATCTTCAACCAAGCACCATCACTATTAAAATCCCTCAGAGTTGCTTCTACATTCCATGAGCTTCAGCAATGTTTGTAACTGACTTACTTGGAGCAACAAAAAACTTGTTATGTAACAACTGAGTGTTGTTGTGGGGCATCTGAAAACCTGTTATGCAGCAATTAAAAAGTAAAGTTTTTATTCCCGTGTTGAAGTTTGACTGGCCAGGGGATTGTCAAGACGTCACAGGGATGTTGGAGATGGCTTGGTAGCCCCCAAGGGCTTCCCAATGGGAGACATCCCTTGGACATTACCAGAATTTCAAAACAAAAAAAATGAAAAACAGGGGGAGCACGAAGGGCAGCAGCGGGGAGGTTCTAACCCTGTCCCCCCACCCCAAATATTCCCTTTTAGAGGAGATGCATGAAAAATATGGATATATCCCTAGGTAACACTAATATTTTGTCCAAAAGCTCATCTCGTAAAAACTACAATACTCTACGTAAATATTAAAGTGAATTAATCATGTTCATTTCGATGGAGTATTGCACATTTACAATAAGAAAAAAGTTAATATTATGTAACTACATGATAATAATTTTAAATTTTTTTAATTTCTTAGAAAAGTTGAATTGTATATTTATTGAAGTAAAGTATCTACTTTACTCTTTTGAAAATGATTAGTGATGCTTTGATGTTGCTTTATATTTATATTTTACATTTATATATATATATATATATATATATATATATATTTTAGTTATATATATTATAATTTTAGTTAGATTTTATATATATATGTATTAGAGGGGGTGAGAGAGAGAAGGGGGACGGTGAGAGAAAGGGAAGGAGAGAGAGGGAGAGGGAGAGGGAGAGGGAGAGGGAGAGGGAGAAGGGGAGGGAGGGACGGAAGGAGAGCGGGAGAGAGAGGTGAAGGGGGAGAGAGGGGAGGGACTAAGGGAGGTAGTGGGAGCGGGAGAGAAGGGAGGTGGGGCGGCAGATGGAGAGAGAGGGGGGAGGAGGGGTAGGGAGTGGGAGTGGGAGTGGTGATGGGAGAGAGGGAGTTGGAGTGGGAGTGGAGGTGGGAGATAGGGAGAGGGAGAGGGAGAAGGA
>CM021109.1:436957294-436981763 GCA_007115665.2 Sequoiadendron giganteum | reverse complement strand
CCTCGATCCCTACCTCTCCATCTGTCTCTCCTTCCCTCTCCACTTCTCTATATATCTCCCTTTACTCTCTACCTACCTCTCTCTCTCCATCCCTACCTCTCCCTCCAACTCTCCTTACCTCTCTACTTTTCTCTACCTACCTATCCCTCTATACCCCATTCTCTCTTTCTCCCTCTCTCCATCCTTCCCTCTCTCAATCTATCCACATTCCTTCTTCTCTCTCTAACTTCTCCCTCCTTCCACTCTCTCCTTCCCTCTCTACTCTATCTCCATCTCTATATCAACTCTCTCTACCTACATATATATCCCTCCTTCATCTCTCTCTCTCTCCTACCCCCTCTCCCTCTCCCAAGTCTCTATCTCTCTCCCCTCTACCCTTAACCCTTAAAGCCCTCTACCCTATATCTCTCTCCCATTCCCTCTCTCTCTTTCTCTCTCTCTCTCTCTCTATCTCATGTCTCTCCCTCCTACTCCATGTCCCTATCTCAAGTCTCTCTCTCTCTCACCCACTCACTCGTATATTTGTCCACTCTACCCTTAGCCCTCTATTCTTAACCCTTAAACCCTCTATCCTCTATCTCTCTCCCACTCTCTCCCTCTCTCTCAAGACTCTCCCGCCTATACCCTCTCCCTCTCTCAGGTCTCTCTCTCTCTCTCTCTCTCTCTCTCTCTCCCTCTATCTCTCTCCCATGTACCCTTAAACCATCTACCCTTTATCTCTCTCTCACTCCCTCCCTCCCTCCCTCCCTATATCTCAAGTCTCTCCCTCCTAACCCCTCTCCCTCTCTCAGGTCTCTCACTCACTCACTCACACACTCACTCCCTATATCTCTTTCTCCTTTACCCTTATACCCTTAAACACTCTACCCTCTACTTCTCTTTATCTCCTCCCACCTCTATGTACCTAGACCTCTCTTTGTTTTTTTCTCACCTCTCTCTCCATCCCTACCTCTCCCTCTATCTTTGATTTCATATCTACTTCTCTCTACCTATTTGTACCTCTATACCTATTTATCCCTCCCTCCTTGCTTCCTCTCTCTCAATATCTCTCTCTTCTTTCCCTCTCTACCTCTCTCTCTCTACCTCTCTCTCTCTCTCTACCCTTAACCCTAAACCCTAAACACTTAAAACCCTCTACCCTCTACACTCTATCTCTCTCCCACTCCCTCTCCCCCTCTCTCTCAATTCTCTCCCTCCTGTTGGGTCTCAAAAATGCAGGTTTGAACCATGAGAGGTTGCCAAACTCTCACAATGCTTTTGGCCAACTAACAATGCCAATTGATGCAATTGTACCTTTTGCTCTTCAAGCTCTGCAAAACCTAGGCGGGTGCACCTATATGTATGTTGCAGATTTAATATTTGTTTCCTAGTTGATCAATCTATCCACAATGGCAAAGGGAAATGGACAGATAAAATTACTACACCTACTCCTACTCCTAATGCACAAAGAAAATTATGTACATTATTTCCATCCTTGTCCTTTCTCGAGAAAATTCTAACTCCTACAGTCTAACTACTTCATTCTTTTTCTACTTGTCCCCTGATTTTCTGAAATATATATACATTACATACCCAAGGGTCATGACCCTTCACTTTCTATTACAACTGTTTGAATTTTATGACAGAGATTTAAAATATTTAATTAGATTGCCTTTCAGCAAATTAAACATTTTTAACTATATCATCACTTTGGTTTTTCCCTTTATATCCTTTCCCACCCTTTAAATTTCATTTTATTCGCTCCTTTATTTTTATCTTCCCATGGCCTTATTATCTTTATTGTTACCACTCTACCACGGGCTTGACTTTTCTTCATGCGGTATCACGGTGTCCTTTTAACTCCCCACGTTTATTACCTCAATGAACCTTTACTGTGGTACATGGTAGCCACCCTTAACCACTAGTGCCAACCATTAACCACTCCTTGCTATCCTCCATTGACTACCTTCGTTGACCGCTACGATTAGCGTAGTCACCGCGGTCTGTGGTTTAACCATGTGCGGTACCACGGTAATCACTTTGATCGATGCCGCTACAATTTTCTCAGCGCCACCACACTACCGCAGTCACTGGCTTGATTGCCAATGGTACCACGGTAGCCACTCTACAAACTACTGGCTGCATTCACCGACCGCCCACTAACCGTCCACTATCACCCTTTGCCAACCGCTACCTATTTACCGT
Source organism: Sequoiadendron giganteum (assembly GCA_007115665.2). Classification (NCBI taxonomy): domain Eukaryota; kingdom Viridiplantae; phylum Streptophyta; class Pinopsida; order Cupressales; family Cupressaceae; genus Sequoiadendron; species Sequoiadendron giganteum. The sequence continues at coordinate 436,979,579 of CM021109.1, read as the reverse complement.
GGTCACCGTGGTCTATGGTTTAACCGCATGCAGTGGCATAGTAAACATCTCATGCCTACTTCGTTAGCTGCTACCCGACCACCGCGCTACCACGGACAATATGATGTCTCCCCATGGTATAGCGGTAAGGGTTAATGTGACTCCCCCAAACAATTACTTCCATATTGTGGCCCTCCATGTATGAGGCCATTGTTGGGGGGTAAATAATATATATATATATATAAAGTGATTTTTTAAGGGAGCGGTAGTGATATAAATTATATGAGCATTTTTTGGAAAGGGGAAAATGAATTCTATATGGAAAGATAGGAAAATGATAGGTTTAGATGGAAAAACCTTAGGGTTTTTTTATGAAAATAGTGGAAAATCACTTAAGTTTCTTATGGAAATCAACCCTTAAACCCTTAAACACTCAACCCTCAACCCTCAACCCTCAACCCTCAACCCTCAACCCTTAAACCCTCTACCCTCTACCCTAAAAATTAAAGCCTCAACCCTCAATTATCAACCCTTGACCCTTAATACCTCAACCCTAGGTAGGTAGGGGAACATAGGTGTGATACAGAGTAATGAAGGGAGAGGTAGGTAAAAAAAGGGATAGGGGAGATAAATATAGGTAGAGAGGGTAGGAGATGTAGAGAGATAGAGGTGTGTGTGTGTGAGAGAGAGAGAGAGAGGAGACACGATTGAGATATAGAGTGATGGAGGGAGAAGTTGGTAAAGAGAGGGAGAGTGGAGATAAAGATAAATATAGAGGGAAGGAGAAGTAGAGAGAGATTATAGATAGAGATAAGTGGAGAGTGAAGGGATGGTGGGAGAGTTAAGGAGGAGATAGAGGTGAGTGTGTGTGTGAGGGAGAGAGAGTGAGAGGAAAGAAAATGAGGGGACATAGGAAGGGGGGGAGAGAGAAATAGATTAGAGAGGGAAGGGCAAAGAGATATAGAGTAGAGAGGGAAGGAGAGATTAAGAGAGAAAGATGGGTGAGGGAGAGAGTGGTAGGTAGTGGAGTGAGAGGTAGGTAGAGAGGGAAGGAGAGAGGGATGGATAGGAGGGAGATAGGGAAGGAGGGAGAGAGGGAAGGAGGGAGAGTGAGATGGAGAGAGTGGTGAGATAGAGAGTAGAGAGGTAAGGAGAGAATGGGAAATACAGATGAAGAGAGAGAGGGAGGTTGGAGGGAGGGAGAGGTAGAAAGGGATAAGTGAGACATAAAGAGGGAATGAGGGAAAGTGGGATAGAGAGAGAATGGTGATTTAGAGAGGAGGGAGTGAGAGGGAAGGAGGGAAACTGGGAGAGAGGGAATGGTGATTTAGAGAGGAGGGGGTGATAGGTAGAGATAGAGAGGAGAGAGTGAGAGAGAAAGAGAGGGATAGAGAGACAGAGAGAGAGGTAGGTAGAGGAAGGGAGAGGAGAGATAGAGAGTAGAGAGGGAAAGAGGTAGGGAAGGAGGCATAAGTGAGATAGAGAGGGATGGAGAGAGAGAGTGATGGAGGGAGAGGTATGTATAGAGAGGGAAAGCGAGAGGAGAGATAAAGAGTACAGAGGGGAGGGAGAGGTAGGGAGATAGAGGTGTGTGTGTGAGTGAGAGAGAGATAATGGTGAGATAGAGAAAAATATCGATTGAGAGAGAAAGAGGGGGAGGGAGGGAGGGACAATAGTGAGAGAGATTGGGAGGAGAGACAAAAAGAAGTGGAGGGATAGGTAAAGATGGATAGTTGAGATAGATAGAAGGAGAGAGATATAGGTAGAGAGAAGGTAAAGAGAGATAGAAAGAGGGGGAGGGAGAGAGAGAGATAGAGAGAGTAGAGAGGGAGGAGAGAGATAGAGAGAGGTGATAGAGAGAGAATTAGAGAGGGAAAGAAGGTGGAGATATTGAGAGAGAGGAGGCAAGGAGGGAGAGATAAATAGGTATAGAGGGACAACTAGGTAGAGAGAAGTAGATATGAAAGGAGAGATATAGGGAGAGGTAGGGATGGAGAGAGAGGTGAGACAAAAATAGAGAGAGGTCTAGGTGGAGAGATGTGTGATGGAGCTGAAAAGTAGAGAGATAAGGAGGAACATGGAGAGATTGAGAGGGAAGGAGGGGGGAGAGAGAAAGATGTATAGAGAGATAGGTTAGATAGCAGAAGTAGAGAGAAAAGGTGGGTGAAAGGAAGGGAGAGGAGAGAGAGAGGGGGAGAAAGAGAGGTGAGATAGAGAGAAGTATAAAGGGAAGGAGAGAGAGGGGGATATAGAGAAAATTAGAGAGGGAGGGAGGGAAGAGAGAGAAGTGAGATAGAGAGAACTAGAGAGGGAATCTCTCTCACTCACTCACTCACTCCTCACTCCCTCTCTCTCTCTCCCTCTATACCCTTAACCTAAACCCTGAACCCTTAACCCTTAAACCCTAAACCCTTAAAAACTCTACCCTCTACCCTCTATGTCTCTCCAACTCCATTCCCCTCTCTCTCTCAAGTCTCTCCCTCCTACTCCCTCTCCCTCTCCCTCTCCCTCTCGCTCTCTCTCTCTCTCTCTCTCTCAAGTATCTCCCTCCTACCCCCTCTCCCTCTCAAGTCTCTAATGTCTCTCCTTCCCACCCTATCTCCCTCTTTCTCTCTCTCAAGTATCTCCTTCCTACCCCATCTTCCTCTCTCTCTTTTTCAAGTCTCCCCCTCCTATACCCTCTCCCTCTCACAGTGACTCCCTCCCTCTCTCACTCTCTCTCCCTATCCCTATGCCTCTCTCTCAAGCATGTCCCTCCCACCACCTCTCCCTCTTTCTCTCAAGTAGAGGTCTTAGGGATTAAGGGTTAAGGGTTGAGGGTTGAGGGATTAAGAGGGTATGGGGGTTGAGGGATTAGGGTATAATGGTTAAGGTTTGAAGGTTGAGGGTTGAGGGATTAGGGTTTAAGGGTTGAGGGTTGAGGGTTGAGGGATTAGGGTTTAAGGGTTGAGGGTTGAGGGTTGAGGGTTGATGGTTGAGGGTTGAGGGTTGAGGAAAGAGGATTGAGGGATTAAGAGGGTATAGGTTTTGAGGGATAAGGGGTTAAGGGTTGAGGGTTGAGGGATTAAGAGGGTATAGGGGTTGAGGGATTAGGGTTTAAGGGTTGAGGTTGATATGGTAGAGGGGTTGAGGGATTAGGGTTTAAGGTTTGAGGGGTAAGGGTTAAGAGTTGAGGGATTAATATTATAGAGGGGTTGACTAATTAGGGTTTAAGGGTTGAGGGTTGAGGGGTTGAGGGATTATGATGTTTATCGATGCATATGTGTAGATATGCATACTGATAATGTTTTGCAAGAATGTAACATAATGCCTCCACCAAAATCATCAAGGAAATTTTTGTCTTCCATTTTATGTGAAAGAGAGGATGGTCAATTTTTTTACAAAAAATCATGTTTGGATGGCACATGTGATCTTTGTGGTGGCATGCAACATTTGCAAATTTTCCAACACATGGCTTGTACACACACAATTGGAGACAAAATTGTGGAATTTGGAAAATATACGACAGTGGCATACAATCTAAAAGATGGGAAAGAAGCAAAGAAGTGTGAATTGGTCAGTGATAAGATTCCAGTGTATCATTTTATGGGCATTTTTCATGATCAGGTGGTTTATGATTATGCAACGCATACACACAGAGCACAATGGCTGGACTCATAGTTAAATTTATGCAAGGACACATTTCCACTTCGTCATATAGTTTCACTTGTCAACATCACTGAGAACTACACACTACAACCATAGAACGAGGTGCAATCATAGTACTACAACTCCGTGCAAGTTACTATATTTATACATATAGCATTCATTCATGCAAATGATAGTACAAAGGAAAATAGGAAAGTATTGAGGGAGTATCACTTTTACATCAGTGATGATCGCACACATTCTACAGAGTTTGTTCAAGGTTGCTTTCATATGTTCTATGCCGATCTAGCTAGCAGGGGAATATCATTTAGTCAACATATCATATGGTTAGTAATTGTACATCACAATTCAAGAACGCCAGAATATTTTACCGGTTGAGTAGGATGCATAGGATTAGTGGTGTTCAACATATGTGGAACTTCTCAGAGGCCGGGCATGGAAAGGGGGAGCATGATGGAGTTGTTGCATGTATCAAAAGAGCCCTAGCATGAGAAGAGTTAAAGTAAACAAATAGTGTAAAGTTGACAGAAGCAAGATCAATTGTCCAGTGGTGCAATGGTTCAATGGGTCTAGGTAGTGAAGGTAATTCTGTAGTTCATAGATTTTTTCATTTAGTAGATGATACTAACATTGAAAAATATGAGGATTGTTGTACACTAACAGGATCGAGCGAGCTACACTCTTTTAGAAGCTCCAATGCAGGTAGATGGACTATCCATACAAAGAAGATGACATGCTTTTGTTATGCATGTACAATTCAATCATGGAATGATTGTGAGTCAACAGAGTGGGTTGACGAATGGTCTGTAAGAAGTCTAACCCCACTTGACACTTATTAGCTCTCGACGGCTCTAAAAATCATGGAGATGCAATCATCCATTGAATTTGATCATGTATCAAACCTACTAGAACTAGGTAATATATCTTACAAGTTTTATTATGTTGCTCAATAAATAAATCTAACAAGATGAACATATCAATGTAGGACACGTTTATGGGGTGATTACAGATGAAGACAATGAAGAGGGTACAAATTATTACCTATGTCGTTGTATCAAGGCCAAAAAGAAATTGGATTCCCCAGTTATAGATGAAGAAAACATAGAATATCCTACAGGTTCGGTGGTTGTTATTGGAATATGGCTTCAAATATAAGGGTAGACCCGTGAACAAGAACTTGTTGAAAGTGCGTGAGTCTGACCATGAGGCAATACTCAACACAATAAAGACTAGAGCAGACCCAGATGGTTCCCTGGATTGATTTGTAAGTATGCACATTGAATTTGTAAAGCCATGTTATTGATCACTCTTTTGGACCAACACCTTGCAATAAGGATTTTTCATGATTACTGTTTTATGTCATATGCATTTATGACTGTCATTGATCCTTTTCTGATTGTGACTGTAGGTAATAGTGAATTTTGTCAAAGTATATAAGAAAAGAACAACATCGATTGCTGGTGCAAGTGTTCAGTGGTATGAGAAACATCGATTACTGGTGCATTTTCTGGTTGTCAATCTTCTCTTTTCCATCTCCTAGATTTATCGGATTCTTATATGCTACATGTTTTATGTTAAGCCTCTCAGTGATATATTTGAAATTTATACATAGAGTCATCAATAGATGATAAAGTAGTGAAGGGGCACATCACCATTGTAGGACCTTCAATCAACCTCCTTATCTAGCATGCATGAAGGTGAGTAGGTCTCGCCAGCTATATGACTAACATTATTTAGTTATTTCTCTTTTGATGATTTTTATGTGAGTCTATGTCGAAGATTGAGAAGCTTTTGCAGGTTTTTTATAGACCAAATTCCTATGATACTACACAACCACAGAGAGGCTACTACCCATGTGTTTCATAGGGAGCAGGGGATGTACATGTTTTGAACCATTTTGAAATGCAAATAGTTGGGCTAGCTGATGTGGAATGAAAAAATGAAACTGAGCAGCAACTCCTTTTGTCCTTTTCTCAAGTACAATATATTTCATGATTTGTGTTGGAAATGGGAGGATTATTTCCTTGCATGTATTGCTACAAATATTGACAAATGGGAAGATTTTCAAGATGTTCTGCCATCACTATTGTAATATTTTTCATTGAATTACTATATTTTTTTAAGACTCCACATTCATAAGGACCTATTGTTGTATACACAACCATAGCTCTTGGAGTCTTGAGACACTGTCTGACATAGACTTGATAGACATAGGACATTGACTGTGGTGAGCTAATTTGATTATCAAGCACTTTATAATCATACACTCACTGTACTTAACAATTGATCACTACTCATTTCTAATTTTTCCTTTTCATTTGCACATTTCCATGTATAGTGACCCTTCACAATTTCCTTGTGTTCATACATTCATGATGCTTGTCTTAATGAATAACCTTCCTTTAAATATATTGTACTTTGATGAAGTGAAAAGGTAGGGGCAACGTATGCCTCAGATAAATCAATGCAACCTAGGTCATCTCTAACATACCTTAGGGTATGACATTCAACAAAACAACTACTATGGTTCAACCGACTCGATCCCTTAAGGGTGCAAAGTGCAAAAGGTAGACAATATTTGATAGGTTATTACTCGTAAACCATTGTGATTACAAAATCTCTGTCTAAACCTATGAGATCACGTTGGACCCCTCTACAACAACCTCTCTCAGTTATTGCTATCTCAGAGGAATTTTCTCATGGTAGCGAGTTTTTACTAGGGGAAAGAGTTGTCAAATGCAAGTAATTGAAAGTTGCAAAGTTGTGCAACTTTCTTTCAGCAGCTCGTGTGACCAAAAAAACTATTCCAACGCATTTGGGTGGGTAAATTTATGCTAGGCATGGTCCTCTTTTGTACCTAAACACGCGGAATCGCTCCAAGCTATGTTCAACCAGATCGATCCCTTAAAAGTCCAAAGTGCAAAATGGCTGCAAAATTCAACATACTATTACTCGAACACTGTGATGCTTCAAAACATCTTGTCTAATCCTACAAGATCACATTGGGCCCATCTACAATAACCTCTCTCAATTTTTGCTATCTCAAAGCCATTTTCCTGTGTTGGCGAATTTTCACTCGGGGAAAAATTTGTCAAATGCAAGTAGTTGAAAGTTGCAAAGTGGTGCAACTTTCATTCTGCAGCTCGTGTGACCAAACAGATTGTTCCAATGCATCTAGGTGGGTACGTTTATGCTAAGCATGATCCTCTTTTGCATCCAAACACGCAGAATCCCTCTGAGCTACGTTCAACCGAATCAATACCTTAAGGGTCCAAAGTGCAAAATGGCTATGAACTTCAGCATGCTATTACTCGGACATCATGATGCTTAGAAACTTCTCATTTGATCCTATGGGATCATGTTTGGCCCCTCTACAATAACCTTTCTTGTTTTTTTCTATCTCAGAGGCATTTTCCTATGGTGGCAAATTTTCACTCGGGGAAAGAGTTGTCAAATGCAAGTAGTTGAAAGTTGCAAAGTGGTGCAACTTTCGTTTTGCAGCTCGTGTGACCAAAAAAATTGTTCCAACGCATCCACGTGGGTAAATTTACACTAGGAATCATCCTCTTTCACACCTAAACACGCGGAATCACTCTGAGCTACGTTCAACCAGATCGATCCCTTAAGGGTCCAAATTGCAAAATGGTTAGGAAATTCAACATGCTATTACTCGGACACCGTGATGCTTAGAAACTTTTTGTCTAATCCTCTAAGATCATGTTGAGCCCATATACAATAACCTCTCTTGGTTTTCACTATCTCGAAGGAATTTTTCTGTGTTGGTGAATTTTCACTCGAGGAAAAAGTTGTCAAATGCAAGTAGTTGAAAGTTGCAAAGTGGTGCAACTTTCATTTTGCATCTCGTGTGACCAAACAGACTATTCCAATGCATTCAAGTGGGAACTTTTACACCAGGAAAGGTCCTCTTTTGCTCCCAAACATGCAGAATCGCTCTGAGCTATGTTCAACCGGATCGATCCCTTAAGGGTTTAAAGTGCAAAATGGCTATGAACTTCAGCATGCTATTACTCAGACATCATGATGCTTAGAAACTTTTTGTCTAATCCTATGGGATCACATTGGGCCCCTCTATGATAACCTTTCTCGGTTTTTGCTATCTTAGAGGATTTTTCCTATGGTGGCAAATTTTCACTCAAGGAAAAAGTTGTGAAATGCAAGTAGTTGAAAGTTGCAAAGTGGTGCAACTTTTGTTCTACAGCTCGTGTGACCAAAAAAACTGCTCCAACACGTCCATGTGGGTACATTTATGCTAGGCATTGCCCTCTTTCACACCTAAACACGCGGAATCGCTCTGAGCTACATTCAACCAGATCGATCCCTTAAGGGTCCAAGGTGCAAAATGGCTGCAAAATTCAACATGTTATTACTCAAAAACCATGATGCTTAGAAACTTCTCATCTGATCCTACAAGATCATGTTGGGCCCATCTACAATAACCTCTCTCAGTTTTTTCTATCTCAAAGGAATTTTCTTGTGCTGGTGAATTTTCACTTAGGGTAAATGTTGTCAAATGCAAGTAGTTGAAAGTTGCAAAGTGGTTCAACTTTCATTCTGCAGCTCATGTGACCAAACATACTATTCCAACGCATTCGAATAGGTATGTTTACACTAGGCATGGTCCTCTTTCACACCTAAACACGTAGAATTGCTCTGACCTATGTTCAACCGAATCGATCCCTTAAGGGTCCAAAGTGCAAAATGACTGCGAACTTCAACATGCTCTTACTTAGACATTGTGATGCTTAGAGACTTTTCATTTAATCCTATGGGATCACGTTGGGCCCCTCTACAATAACCTTGCTCGGTTTTTTCTATCTCAGCGGCTTTTTCCTATGGTGGTGAATTTTCACTCAAGGAAAAAGTTGTCAAATGTAAGTAGCTGAGGCATATTATCAAACAATTCACTGCCTTGTCTATGGATTGTCATGGCATTCCATCACCATCAGACCACTTTTCTTTGAGGCATTTTTTCAAAAATTTCAATGGCTTGTCTATGCTATTGCTTACTATTATGCTTTAATAGATTTTTTCCAAGCATCCATAGCTTGTTCAAAAGCATCTATTTTAGGGAATGAACTATTTGAAAAAATGCCTCAAAGAAATGTGGTCTCATGGAATGCCATGACAAGCTAAAGCAATTGGCAGTTGCTCCTAGTTATTAGTTATGCAATGTGAAGTAATTGCATAACTGCTTAGGTTGACTTTGTCAAAAGCTATATTGTAATTGAAATTTCGTCATCTATCAGCATCTAGTTATTCATTATGCAATGTGAAGTGATGCTTTGAGTTTGAAAGATGTGCAATGCATGAATAAAAACTACAAAAATCTATTTTCTACATTTCATTAGTTAAACTCTTTATTTTATTTGCTCTCTATATCTCTATGCTATGGAAATGCCTTTCGATTTCAAAAAAGATAGTTTTTATCTCTTGTTATACAAATTTTCACGTTTTTTAATCTCTTGTTATAAAAAAGAGTAGATATACAATGTTAAAGAAGAGTGAAAGCACAACTAAATTTATCATTTCAAAGAAATTTTTTTGATGCATTTTTTCAAATAGTTCACTGCCTTTTCTATGCTATTGCTTACTGTTATGCTTTTGATATATTTTTCGAAGCATCCATAGCTTGTTCAAAATCACTTGTTTTAGGATTTTAGCCATAGCAACAAGGCAGTGAATTGTTTGAGAAGATGCTTTGGTAGACATGTATGAAAAATGTGGTAACATAGACAAGGCAAGGAACTATTTGAAAAAATATCTCAAAGAAATTTGGTCATAGAATGCCATGATAAGAAAATTCAATTGGCAGCTGCTCCTAGTTATTAATTATGCATGTGAAGAAATTGCATAACTGCTTAGGTTGACTTTGTTCAAACTATATTGTAATTAAATTTTCGGCATCTAACAACATCTACTTATTAGTTATGCAAAGTGAAGTAATGCTTTGACTTTGAAAGATGTGCAATGTAATGTAATCAATGACATGAATATAAACTACAAAAATCCATTTTTTACAATTCATTAGTTAAAATATTTATTGTATTTGCTCTCTATATTTCTATATGCTATGTAAATACCTTGCAATTGTATTTAAAAGGCTTAATAGGTCAGTTAGGTGGTATTTGCACAATCAAGTTGTGAATGTATGGTAATTAAGAGAAAAATTGGAAAATTGCCATCTTAGAAGTCTAACAAAGGATGGTTATGGTGGTTGATCAGCTCAAGGGGTAGTTGGAAGGTGGTATCAAGATATATTTCTGTAATATCCCTAGTTGAGGGTTGATTTTGTTTAGTTTCTAATAAGAAAGTATACTTGAAAACGTTGATCACTAGTTTTCTTTGTTTTCCTGAATTTTCTTTGCCTTGCACAGGCCCATACAAGTCTATCATGACTTGAGGCTTTGGATATTTGATTGCATATTTTTTTACTCTCTTTGCATCTGTTCTGAAGGTTTAAATCCACTATTGGTGTGTGTGGGATCAACAAACTTGGTTACTGCTCTGTTTTTTGTGTTAGGGGTTTTGAGGGCAACACCATGACACATTAGCCAATCCACCTACTGTTCTGACCTTGTTTCTCGATGGATTGACTTATGCCATGATTACTTTGGTGTATGAATACTTTGGATGCTGAGAGAATGAATAAACTCAGTGGGGTGTGAAGTTCTAATGTTGTTTAGGGGTGTTTCCACCATGAAAGTAAGGAACTCAAGTACTGAATATGAGAAATACTAAAAGGAATGGGATTGTGAGTGTCCTTTAAGTTAAGGAAAAGGTATTATGGGGTGTTTGGACCTTTGTAAGGATTAAAGGAGGTCTAGAGTTATGAGTTTCTTTAAAACCCTTATTTTTGTGAAGGTTTAGGATGGTTTGTGAGTAGAGGAATAGAAAAAGTTCTTGGGGCTCTTAAAATGGGACAATCCTAAGTTTGGTGAGCATCCCTAAGACTGTTTCAAGTTTCCTTGGTTTGGAGGTGAGTTTGTGAGGGGTTTCCTTTGGAAACTAGGCCTAATTGTGAAGCCTAGAGTGAGGGAGGTGTATTGAAAGTTCATGTTGGTCCAAAAGAGTTACTATTGGTTTTTGCATATGTTTTGTAACCCTAAAAGGGTATCTTAATCCACCTTTAAATGGTCAGGTGTTTTGGAAAGGCTGGGAGAAATTAGGCTTGGACCGGGTTTTGAGTTTGGTGCAGGAGCACCTACACCACATCATCAATTTTTTTTTTTTTTTAATACATCAATAGGGAAATTTTATTGTCTTTAGGTTTATTTTTTCTAATAAGCTTTGAGAGATCAAGCATAATGCAAATAAAGGGTGTTTTGTGTCTTAGAAGTCAATTATAAATCATATAAGTTGTAAAATGCTGACAAAGCAACTTTAACACAAACAAATGTAATTAAGGGACCAACTAATCCCAAGGTTGGGTATGGGCATTGGGGAGATGATGGTTGTTGGAAAATTCTTTAAAAATCCTTACCAAGGCTCGAATGAGAGAGTGGAAGAAGTTTTGTAACAATTTTACACAATAAACACCACAGTTTTGAGCAATTTTCTAGAAAAATACTATTTTCTTGATCTTTTTGAGTGTTGTACGGGCACATACAGGTTCTTCATGGTCTATGAATTTTAGAGGATGTGTCTTTATGTTTTCTAATTCATTTATTTTTTATTTTGTGTCTTAACTCTTTGTTTGTAGAGAGAACCAACACAAACAGTGACTGTCCCAGTGTTGCTGAATCAAGGGTTTGAGAGGAAATTTGTGATGTAACAATCAATCCACCTTTTTTTTGCTACTATATCTCAATGGGTTGATTGAAAAAATGTTATAATAAGTGTGTCAACTCATATTGAAATAAGGAGTCATAATTATGTGGTGTTTTTGTGACTGTTCTAAGACTGAACAAGGGTTTTCCAACATGGAAGTGAGGAACCAAAGAGAGGTTTTTAAGAATTAATGCCTGTAAGGGTTATGTGAGGGTATGATGAGTCTGTGTAGAAGTATTTTGAGGTGTTTGGGGCTTTGGAAGTGTTGAGAGAGGTCTGAGTTGTATGTTTCTTTAAAACCCTTGATTTTGTGAAGGTTTAGGAGGGTTTCTTGGGTTTTGTGAGTTAGAGGCTCTGTAGACACAAACTAATGACAAAATTTGAGGTTTGGCACCATGACCTAAGACTATCCAAGGCATTTGGATAGATACCTAAAGTTGGAAGGGAGGTCCCTTTGGAAAAAAATGGCTAATTGTGAAGCCAAAATTGAAGTAGGTGTGTTGAAAGTCTATGTCAGTCCAAAAGAGAGACCACTGATTCTTTGGTATGTTGTGTAGCCCTGAAAAGGGTATCTCAATCCATCTTGTAATTTTCTAGTGTTTTGGAAAGGTTGGGAGAAATCTGGCTAAAACTGAGTTTTGAGTACTACAAGAATAACCAGTCACAAATGTGAGTTTTTGAAACCTTGATGAATCTGAATAAGGGATTGTTGTCAATTGATTCAATTGTCATTGTATGAATGTTGATGGTATTTGCAGGGCCTTGGTGGAGTCTTGTTGTTCATTTGCAAGGTTAAGGAGTTGAGACCCTTGAGGGTGGGTTGATGCCTATTAGGCTGAATCATTATGAAGAAGAGTTCTTGATTGAGAATTGACATTTCCATTTTTGTGAGTCTTCTCCACCTTGGTTCTACATCAGAGTGCTACAAGGGTGGATTGTTGGGTAAGGTGTTGAATGAAGAGTTTGGTTTGATGGGGCTTTGAGGTTGTGTAGATTGCTCAAAATAGGTTGTATTAATCTTGTTAGGAGACCCTTGAAGACAAGTTGTTAGATTGATTGGGTTTGAGCCTCCTTGCCTCTGCATTGGTGGGGCACAAGTAATTGAAGCATTTCAAAGGATACAAACCACCACGAATAGAGCTTATTTATACAATACGCTTTAGATGGGGATTGTTGAGCATTCGACAATAATTAATTAAGCATTAGATGTAAACAAAATCCATGCATACAACATTCAAGCATAAAACTTACACGATATGCATGATAACATCATTCAAGAATGGCAGTAGAAAAATAAGAGTTTCTTTAATCAAAAATATGAAAGGCTATACAATGATATATATTGATAAAAGTATATAAATATATCCAAAAAAACCATATAGGCTTAGTACAAAGGAGCCATTTGGACATAAAATATCACGTATATATATTAATAGTACAAAACATATGTTCCAAAATGCCACATAGGCATACAACAAACAACACTAATACATAGTCATTTCCCTCTAGGGGAAGGAAATAGATCCCATGTTGCCTTCAAAATTCAGTTGGATGGAGTGACTGTTGCTTGTCTTGTCTTTTGAACATGCTCGCTACTCCTCCTCTCTTCACTCTGGACCTTCAACTAATACGATTAAAAGTAAAGATGTTAAAACATAGAAATTGAATTATGGAATGGCATATAACAAAATATAATCACTTACCGCATACATATAGTCATCATGCACATTTAAAGCATCACCATGTCCATGATCTAGAGTGACAACCACCTGTAGCAACCATGAAGATAGAAATTAAACTACATAAAATTATTGTGAAAATTTTCTATAATAGACCATAAAAGAGCAAATATAATGTCAAATCAACTAATCTATTCCGTAACTCTCTCAATGGATCAGAACTGGCTATTGCTGCAGCAAGTCCATGGTGCATTGTGCCATCAACATCACCAGGGCTATCTCTTGTCAACAGATGTAAATGAAACAATATCTCAGGTATCATGTTGATATAGTAGAACATAATGTGACACGATCAAGGAATACTTGAATGCAATGTTTGTGTTTCTCATCAATTTTTTAGATTTGTATATACGCAAAATTATGAAAACTAGCTAACATAGATTTACAACCCTATTAATGAATAAAGGCTACCTGAGTGTACGTTGTTTGAGGATATGAATCACGAGGTGTGGAGGAAGAAGGTAAACTAGGAAACTGTTTGAAATCTGAAGCATGTTATGAGACAAACATTCAAATATAACATTCAACTGTTCAAATGCAATAATAATATCTTTAATACTAGTTGCACACATGTGGACTCATCATCAAGAATGTATATGGGTTTGTAGGAATAGAGCATCCCTCATGAACAGTGTGACCCTAAAATTTCATCCTATCAAAATTCTACTAATTTAGTTATTCTTAAATTTTAAAATATATTTTAATAAACAACATTAATTGAATGTATCATTCAGAATATCATCTGTGAAAGCCATCACTTCTGCAACTGACATAGGTTGTGTAGCTACATCATGAGAACCCTGATAATCGTACGTGCAAACAACACCACAAGCGCCACAATGGTGGGGTGGAGCTTGGGGCCTACATGTCTCCTCCACACCAGGCTCTACTAGAGGACTTGCACACTGTAAAATGGTCTGGGTGAGTGAGCCAATCGACTTCATCGTGTCCACCTCTACACTATCCTTAATAATGGAAGGAATAATGACATGCTCCACCATGGGTCTCCCCAAGCCTCTCGGTGCCAACTATGGATTATGTTGTGCAACAAGTCTATCATGTGTGGAGCCCCCACCTCTACCCTGAAATTCTAAGATGTCAAAATAGTTTGGCATTTTATTGAGGACAAACTCGCAATAGAGTTTCCTCAAAAAGTATTGCGGAACCTCATGGTTATTGCATGGAGGTTGGTCAAATACCATCCACCACCGCTCCCAAAATTTGTTTCTAATTAAATCATGGTGGCACCAATGGATGGGGAACCTCCTACATGCATGGGACAAAGGTTCATTGGCTTTTGGGTCTTTAAATAGGGCACACAACTCGGCTTTGCTAATTTTTAGTTTTTTGACATTTGCATATGACAAACCATTAGCATAAAATTGCCTCATCTCATCTCTCTTAGTTGACCAAAAATTCATTTTCTCACTCATTTCTCCTACATGAGTTAAAATTGACTTCAATGATTCAACAATCCCTCTCCTATAAGGGTGGGTTTCGGCATGCTTGGTTAATCTTGCAATTAATTGTTGAATGTCTCTTTTATTTTTTTCAATTTGATTTTGAATATTTTCTTGTGTTCCTTGAGGATGCCTATGAATTGATGGAGGGGTTTCAGGTTGTTCTTGTATAGGAGGCTCTTGATGAGGGGGCAATTGTGAATTCTCACTATTTTTGAGGTGGAGATTCATTTCCTGAGAATTAGAACAAAGTTTTATTATAAAAATCTATTTAAAGTTGCATTCCAAATCAAATTCAAAATAAATAGAATAAAAATACACACCTCTTTGCAATCTTTGACCTCTTCAACGTGTTGGCGGCATTCTCATGGAAAATGGAAAGCTAAGGATGCAAAGAATGGAGGAGATTTGGAGAGCACGAGTTTCAGACCTAAAATCTTCCTTCTCAATTTGTGGGTTGAAGACAAAATGAGGGTTCCAAACCTGACTTTTGCATTTTATGTCTAGAAATCCATTTGGCGTGCGCCAAAGGCCTTATTTTGGGGTTTTTTTGATCATTTTTTCAATTTGGCACCTAAATTGTGTCACAAATTGGTGCACTTACCCTATTGATTAATTAAATTAATTAAATAAGTTTATATTTGAAAGGGAAATATTTTAATTATTAAAATATTTAATTTTGATTATTAGAAGATTTTATTCCATTAGGGTTGTTGAAAGATATTTAGAAAATTCCAGCAAGTGTTAGAAAAATTAATTAATTTGTTGGGAAAATTAATTCCTGGGAGATAATCTTGGCTTTGGGTGAGGAATTGGAAAGCTTCTTCATGGCAAGGCACGAGATATTTTGCATATTGGGAATTTGTGGGAAAAAGTATTTTCTTGCTATGATCTAGAGATTTTTGGAAAAGAATTTGGTTGTATAAATTGTTTTGTAATTCTTGCATTTTTAGAAGATTGTTTGGAATTTTTTTATTGTGTTGGGAATGCTCTTGTGATTGGGAAATCAATTTACTTGGAGGAATCCATTGTTGTCTGGAACATTTTCTTGAAGTTGTGGAGGAGACTCTGCACCAAAGTCAAATACTCAAGAAGCATTGGTTTACAGGTTCTTTCTATTGGACTAACCGCCAACATCTCCCTTCAGGTTCACGACATGGTTTAACTACCTCCCATGGATCTTAACTGACGCTTGTATTGGGCATTAACAGGTTGATCTTTTTGGTGCAATGACAAGGCCAAAAATTGGTATTAGAGCCAGTCACAGGTTTGAATCCCTTAGGTGACGTTGAGGGGGGATTGTTGGACTAACTACCAAAATCTCCCTTCGGGTTCGCGACATGGTTTAACCGCCTCGCATGGATCTTAATTGATGCTTGTATCAGGCATTAACAGGTCGATATTTTGGTGTAACGACAAGGCCAATACTTTCCTTTATTTTTTTTTTGTTATGTTTTAATGGAAAGGTTTCTAGATTACAATTCTTTGTGAGAATAACGTCTAGTGTGAGAATGATTGCATTGTCGTAGTTAATTTCTCCATAGATAGTTTCTCTATTCTATAGAGGCAATTTCTTCTGTAGGGTGAAATCAATTGTGGAAAACTTTAGTTAATGGATGTCTAGTAAAATAGGGAAAATTAGTGAAGCCAAAAAGAAATATTTAGTGATTTGGAAATAAAACCCCTCTCTGGAAGAAATGATATTTTTTGTAAAAGAAGATTTCCTGTAGGATTGTTTTTGGGAATAAAAATATTGTGAAATTAACTATATGAACTTTATTTCTTCTCTTCATTTAAGATTATTTTTTGGATAGTTGAAAAGAAAAGAAACCCTCTATATTGGTTTTGGAAAATTTATCTAAGGAATTCTCTCTCTGAAAATTAGTTTCCCGACTATTTTTACAAAATTTGCTTGTAGATGGTGTTTTTTGGGAAAATTCCCCCAATTAAAAATACTATATGAAATTCTTTAAACATATATACATATATATACATATAAATACATATATGTGAATATATATATATATATTAAATATATATACATCCACATACATACATATATATATATATATATTTAATTATTTGTGAATCATTAAATACTGATAATGTTATGAAAATAGTCATCCGTATGGTGAATTGAAATTAATAAAAATCACAGGTTTTATTTAAGTTTGTTGGAGTTTATTTTTATGTATCTATGGGGGATGCTTGGGAGGCATTGTCCCCACTGCCTCCCACATATGGGGACGACTATGGAGGCTTGAGGCAAGCCTTCGCAGCCCCTCCCCTCTTTATATAGTCACCCCCCAATGTGATTTGGGGGAGGTTCAACTGTGTTATACACAACCACCCCTCCCCACACAATATGAAGGATGGATTTAATAAAAACATCAAACCATTTCGTGAGATTTGTTTGCCTTACATTTGGAATTTGGATTTCAATATATATGTTTTATTTAATATTATAATATATAATATATATATATATACTATATTTAATATATATATAGGTATATATAAGTATATATATATATTTGGAAATTATTTATTAAATTTTTTTATTTTGATTAGAATAATGTATTTATTTTGTAAAAATATTAGTATATATTTACTGTATATATATATATAATTAAATATAGATATTTATGAGTTTTTGTTTATATTGCATGTATACATACATTAAAATGTATATTTAATGGTTTTAAATAATTAGTTGCATGCAATGGAAATATTTTTTAAAAAAGGAATAATCTATTTGGGGAGATTGATTTATATTTACAAATAGTTTCCATATTTAAATAATGCAATCATACGTTCATTGAAGATAATTTTACAAGTGATAATGTTGAATTAGGGAAATGCTATTTTATTAATTGAAATTGAGGAAATAGAAGTATTAGGTGGATTGTTTTTCTTTCTCTATATGTTTAAGGGTTTTAATTTAATTGGTGAAATTGGGAAAATTTTATATTCATGTGTTCACTCAATGAGAAGGGATTTAAGAAATCCAAATATTAGATTTAATTCACGTCTTGATTGCCCTTTTGTAACTATCTTTTTTTCTAGTTTCATTTTTGCGAAATGGGTTAAGTGAGTCAAATATTTTGTAAGCCTTCTAGAAGAACTTTTAGACTTGGGGGTTGTTGTAATGTGTTGTCAATCCATTTTAATTTCCCTTGGGTAGTGCATGGAGTCGTTTCATTGATTTACTCGGTTTCCACGAATGAGGATGTTTTTCCTCCTATGTTGGAGTGGATTTTGTTATTTGTTGCCTCCAATGTTTGGAGTGGATTAGTCGTATGTTGTCTCCTAGGATTGGAGTGGTTGTTTTATCTAATTTTGTGTGCACTATGGTACCCTTAGGGGTGGTTTGTTTTGTGTGTTGTCTAGTAGAAGAATGGCTTTTGTTAGGGGCTAGAGCTTTTAAGAGGTAAGAATGGGTAAACTTCGGAAGTAGTTAATCAAGTGAGAACTTAAATAAAGTATTTAAGGGTTTGGGTAGTATTTCACACTAAGATTAATTAGCCTCACTCATAGATGCAAGTGCTCATTTGGGCTTGGGATGAGTGCTAAGGCCTGTAATGGCAAAGGTCATCTACCTTTTCTTTACGAGAGATATTTGATTCCGCATGAGTAAGTATGAGAGTCGGGGGTTGGTTGAGGTCTCTAGGATATCCCTTAATTAGGGTCGGGGCCTATGAAGATCCGCATTGGGTAACTCATGACAATTTTTCCGATGACACTCTTTCTAGGACAACATGGTTTTATGTGTATGGTTCTTTTTACATACTTGATTTGTTATAAATTTGGAAGCAATGTAACTTATGTTTAGTGTTGTAGTGTTGCACTTGTGATTGGTTGAGTTAGTATGAGTCAACCTATGTCTAGAGGTAGTAGGTTTGGCCATGTATACTTGTTACTATCTCCTAGCATAGGGGGTGGGCCTATGGGTACCACTTGGTTGGGAGGAACATTCACCCTATGTCGTTGGGTCCCCTTTGATCTTCAGTTCATGATGGTGATATTTCCAATTGGAGAGCTCATGGTTTCCTATTTACAGTTCATCTTTTGTAATTATTTCAGTTAGTTCATGTAATTATTACCCCTTAGTTGTATTCGAGGTGGTTGGTTGTATTATGTAATCACATTTATATGTACTACCTCATTCAAGGAATGAGTGATGTAATATTCTTTGATAAGTTAATGTTAAATGGAATCTTATTGTATTTCTTATTGGTATGATGTAATTGATCATGTATGGAATGTATGAGAATTTAATTTCTTAAGTAGTAAAATGCTATGGATATATTTATGATGTATGTATGGGTTTAAAGTAACTGTAGTCTCATAGCCCTAGAGGTTGTTGACAATAGGAAGTGAATTTACATGTTTAATATACTTTAAATAATAAAAATTATGTGTTTGAGTAGTTAATTGCAACTTCCTCTAGGGTTATGTGGCGGGGCATTACATGTGCCCTGTGTTAGAAGACAAAAGCACTGGAAAATAGCAAGTGCATTGGTTTCAAGGTCAAGTGCACCAGTTTCAAGGTCAAGTGCATAGATTCTATGAAATTTCGTGCAACAACTTCCAAAAACCTATGCATGAAGATTTTTCCAGAGCACCTTTGGGACCTATAACTTGAAAAATTTCTCACGAAATCATTAGTGTAGGGGACTAGTGTCCCATCAAGCATACCAAAATGTGTCAGGGGGAAAAATTTAGTGGCACAGACAAAAAAAATACAAATGAAATAGAATCTAATCTAAATTAAACACACAAATCCTAGATCTATTCCTTCACTCATGAAATTTCTTTCTAAGCTATTGAAAACACAATTGAAATCCTATGATTATCAAAATGAAATTCAAATAAAAGTAAAGGTTACCATCCCATGTTGAAGTGTATTTGCCTAATGTCAAGTTGTTCATATCAATGTGAAGCCTCCATTGTTGCATGCAAGAATATTTTTGATGTGTTGCATGTTGGTTGATCAAATATATGTTTAAGTTGTGTTAATGGTGATTAGGAATATTGGTAGTACTTAATTGTGCAAATGATGTTGATTCTTCGATCCTTTTTTGTGAGGAAAGAGGTTTGTTATATAGAAATCATGATTTGAAATGGACGATTAGGATTAAATAATGTTGAATCTAGATTGACAATTGAAGGTTGTTGGGAGGATTTAGACATGAATAATCTATATAAAATAGATTACACAATTTTTGTGATTGAATAAATAGATTGAATAATCTATGGGATTGAGAGATAGATTGGTTAGTCAGAAATTAGATTGATCAATAAGGAATAGATTGATCAGGTAGGAATTAGATTGAGAAATTAGAGGATCATAATTTACTCAATCAGGAAAGTAGTTGAGAATGATTTATTTAATTAATTTAGTTTGGAGTTGAATGTGCAAATCAAGTTTGACTTTTGTAAACAAAGTTGCATTAGTTTGATTAGATTTTTTGATAATTTTTCAAATAGTTTATTCAAAATATTCAAATTTGGAGGGAAATTGAGTTATTAAATTATTATGATATAATAATTTAATCAACTTAGGGGAATAAAGTGATTTAACAAAGTAATTAAATAATTGGTGTTATTTAACTAATCATGATAAAATTAAATTAAATTATGACTTTATTAAATAAATGTAA
Organism: Sequoiadendron giganteum; assembly: GCA_007115665.2. NCBI lineage: Eukaryota > Viridiplantae > Streptophyta > Pinopsida > Cupressales > Cupressaceae > Sequoiadendron > Sequoiadendron giganteum. Next base: position 436,959,302 of record CM021109.1, on the reverse strand, counting down.
TTTATTTAATTGGTCAAAATTGATGAAACATGAATTTAATTAAATAATGTCGTATTACTCAATTAATAGCAGAAATAGGGTTTTTAGGACTTTATTAAATGAATTTAATTTATTTAATTGGTCGAAATTGATTAAATGTGAATTTAATTAAATAATGTCATATTATTCAATTAATAGAGGAATTTAGGTTTTTTAATGTAATTGATATGAAATACAGTGATATTTGATTCTAATGATGTTATTGATATGAAAATATTATTTAGGGTGTGTGATAGTTAGGTCAATTTTATTTGTCTACAATATCGAATGCCACAAATGGTTCCAATCACAGTTGAATTGTTCTTAGGGCCTTTATATCCAAAACCTCCCATTCTTCATCATACATTATAGAATCTTTCTTTTCTTTTCCTTGCAATGGTTGCCATAGATCCTTTTGATACAAATAATTTTCCATCTACTCTTCCATAATTGACAATTCTAGTTGTTGAGCTTCTCAACCTTGAATTTTCCTTCTTCCATTTCTCTCACTCAAATCTAAAGGTTTCCTACTAGTCAACCGAAATACATGCGACTCTAATACCAGTTGTTAGGATTCAAGCATATTGGAGCAATAAACATTAACAATTATATGTAGATTAAATAACCTAGAAATAACAATGAAGAATAACACAAAAGAGATCAACATAGAATTTAACGTGGTTCACCCAATATGGGCTACATCCACAAAAACTCAACCATCCAATGATTTTATTATCTAGTGCAAAAAAAATTACAATCTCGCAAACACCATACCGCAACATACATCCCAATCACTTATAAAAATATTTTTGGAACCTTCTAGAATTGGGGTTTTATAAGGTTGTTTTTTGTGTCAGCAAGAAAACCTTGATGTGTTAACGATTATTTTCTGGGGAAATGCCTCGAAACCCATATCTTGTTATGAGTGTACAATATTTACATGATCAATCACCATATACCAACACCTCATTTGCCTCTAACTCCTACTACTATTAATCTTATGAATACTTAAGTGCGGGATAAAAATGAATTCTAATATACAATTTTTATATTTAGTTTGTTCTTTTGTCATGTGTATTGGGTTACCTATTTTTTCTTTAGAGGTTCTAAAGGTTACCAATATTTGCATTATATCTCTATAAAATTTTGTTCTATTTTAATTAGTTATTTTGCTTCTCATGGATATTTTAGATGTAAATACTTCTATTATAATAATATAAAGTTCATGCCTCTCACCTTTTTCTTTAAAAAATTAAACTAATAATGATGTGATAAATATTAAATGGTTATGATTAATGTGATGAATGATTAATGAAAAAATAATAATGTTGATTATTAGAATGAAGGTATTTAAGTTTCTATAAAACTATTTTAGCCAACAAAGTCATATTATAAGCCTTAAAGAAATCTAATTGAAGTTTAAGTGTGATTTCTTTAAGGAATACCAAGTGATTATTTTAAATATCTCAATTAAAATAAAGAGAGGTTATTGTGGAGGGATTCCACATTTAGTTGTAAGTTGAAATAAAATATTTGTAGGTTCCATAGACTTTTAGAATTATTTAATCAATTTTTGACACATTTTCCTCTTAAGTCTCTTAATACACTTTTCCAAAAGCCTATAGTTTGGAAATATTGGGAAAATTTAAGTAAAAAATGAAACATTCTCTAGAATTCACCTAGCCACTCCTACATATTGGTATAGTGGTTTGACCCCATGAGATGAAGAAAAAAATTCATGGCTCATGACACGATTACATTGAATTTCATTGATGCATTTTACAACAATGCATTCATTGTTAGCATGGTGAGATAGTTTTGATTACAAAAATTGAGAGAGATTATTATGTAGGGACCCCACATCCACATCTAGGTCTATAAGGAAAATTTGTAGGTGCCAAAAAAATTGAGAACTACTCCATTTGGTATATTTTTCTCTTAGGGATATTAAGAGATTGCACTAGAATAATGTAGTATGCAAGGATTGGGA
>CM021109.1:436941156-436957194 GCA_007115665.2 Sequoiadendron giganteum | reverse complement strand
TTTTTGCTCTTAGGGCTCTTAAGAGACTACATCAAAATAATGTAGCCTACAAGGATTGAGAGACATACAAAAAAAATAGATAGCCTCTAATGGAATTCATGTTGTGCTTGGGTCTATTCTAAAAAATAAATATTTTGGTGAACCTAGTGTGAATTTTAAAATATTAATGAAGGAAACAAATCACATCCTTTAGATATGGGTACAAAGGTAAATAATTAATTAAATGAATTTAGATGGAAATTCAGGGGGGAACTAAAAGAGGCAACTAGAGAGTAAAGGAATATATGGAATCCATGTGTAATGAAGTTGTAGTGTACAAAATTGTATACCTTTACAATTTCACACTATGTTTGGGTCTCTTAATTAATTGGACTTAATTAAGCTTCTAATTTGCCAAATTATGCATTCCAAAGCCTTATTTTCTCATTTTTTGAAAGGGGAAATACAATTAATATGTTAATCACCATGAAATGGGTGTGTCCTAGACACTTCGGTCAAGACCCATCTGCCCAAGGGAAAACGGGTCCTCCTTAAGTCCTAGGTCCTAAATTTTAATATTTTTTAGTGGTCTTTTAATGATTCAAATTTTATATAAAAATGTTGGATTTTTGAATCTAATTTTCAAGAAATTAGATAAAAAACTATAAATACATACTATTTTTATCAATTAAAATCTAACACACTTTTTGGAGATTTAATATGAAAAAATATTATTGTCAAGAGCATTCAAGAGTAGGTTTTCTAATCATTTGTTGTAGCATTAAATATCCAATAGTCATGTTCAATATTATGTGTGTTCAAGCCATCTTGTGAAGGCTAATATGAATTTTTAATCCTAAAGCATCCAAGCATTCAAGTATCCAACAAATCAAGGAAAGAAACATCAAGTTCCTTGGAGTGATGTGTTTGATTTCAATCCTTTAGTGGAAGCCATTAAAGGTTTGGTGAGTTGTAGCAAGCAAGTGTTCATTCATCATTACTTCCATTTATCAATTGTTATTATCTTTCTATCAAGGTTTAATTACCAAACATGGGGTTTGAGTAAGGCAAACCCCCATTCAAATAAATCAAATTTTCCCCTTTGTATGTGCAGGTTACAGGTTGAAGAAGGATTGAAAAGATCTCAAGGAGAAATTTTCCATTATTTTAAAAAAATTCATCATTGTTGTCAAGCTACGAAAACTCAATTATAGGTTTTATTTCCAAATTTTTGATAGTGGGACCTGTATCAAACAAAGGTTAAGATCTAATACCAAAAGTTTGTCAAAAATTATTCTGGAAACCCTATCCAAGACCCATTCAACCTAGGGAAAACCTATCCTTCAAAAATGCTCAAAACATAATTTTAATGCTATCTACATGTGTCCAAACCCTTCTCAAATATGCTTGTAAACTGTTAATTTGATTTTTGTAGCTTCAAGAAATTGCATTTTATCATCTAGGTTTTTTTTTCATTAGGTTTAGTTGCCTAAAATTATTTCCATTTAATTCAAAACCCTCCAACTATCATAAGGAATTAGAGATACAAGTTTAATTGGCTCACTTTAGGGTTGAAAGTCAATCTTAACACCTTGTGATTTCTAGTTCCTAATGAAATAAGGAAGATGGGTCATCTTTAGTTCCTAATTTATTTGCATAAAAGACATAGGACACCCCATTTTGGTCCTCCCCCTTTTCCTTTCATTTTATTTTGGTGAACCTGGCATTGTGCATCATATTTTTTTGATTTGGAGATCATTCAAACCCTAGATCTAGGTTTCATATTATCTTATTTTGCATTGCATTTAGGGTTACATATTGCATATTCGCATCTTTTAAAATTCATAAAAAATTTAAAAACATTGCATAAATTTTGTATATTAGATTTCATATTAGTGTTTTTTAGTAATTTAGATCAAAATTGAATCCAAATTACATTTAAAAGTTGCAATTTTCTTCACACATTATCATTAAATTTTTTGCATTTCTATTTCATCTCAATTTCTAGAAATTATGTCACTAAATATTTGTTTACAACTAGAAACAATATGTTGAATTCACAAGACAATTGAGAGGAGAGGTGAATAATTTGTTTATTAAAACCTTAAACCCTTATTAATATTTCACATCCACATTAACCTTATTAGCCTTTAATCTGTTAGAGTGATTTGGCATGTAAGCAAATAACAAAAACTAAAACAAAACAACACCATGCATAGAAGAACACCAAATTTATATGGAAAACTGAAGAAGGGAAAAACCACGGCAAGGATTAGCTCACAATATAAATTAATTGCAATACCCGATACAATACATTCACTAGTAGAGGGCTCACTGCCCAAATGAAAGAAGGGCTCACTACCAATGGCTCACTGCCAAATTATAGAAAAGAAGAAAGAAGATTTTTACAATGATAAATCTATATTAGAGAAACAAAAAATATCCACCACTGCATCTCCAAATCATTCATAGCCTTTTTAAAGAATGTAGACACCTTCTGCTCATTGATTCTAGTAGTCTAACACATTAAAGCTCGCACTAATTTTTTCACTTTTGCACTTCAAATCAAATTTCACATCATTCACACACCATTCATAAGTTCTCAATGAACTCAAAAATTATTTATACCAACCACAACCCTAAAAGGAATGAAGGAAAACCACATTATACCTTAACTCAGTCCTAAATAAACATATACATGTTATGCTACACTTTCTCAAAAACCAAAGAAAATCGACAATTAGTGTAAACACCTAAGGTCAGTCGAACCTATGTAAACACCATTAAACATTTAATCACGTGATTCTTTTGATCCAAATATGAACCATAGACCATAGACATCACTTGAACACAATTTGGAATATTCCATCAACACCTTGAAATCCAAAAAATTCCTTTGCAACAACTTTCACCTAAATAATATATGCATCTTGTATACCCAATTATCCTTCCACATAATGTAACTCATGAATCCAAACTTAGGACACCCATAGATCTACAAGACCAGAAACCTCATTGCGGAGAAATGTGGACCAAAACCATTTCTCTCAAACAAAATTGTTTTCATAGTTCACACACTGGTAAACACAATTTTCTCTGCACATTGATCTAGAACAAGAAACTTTAGATATAACACCTTTGATCAACATATCTAAACCACATAGTCATAACTTCAACACAAAATAAATGTGGAGAAAAACCAGAACACTACACTACCTATAGAACACCTCTTTTCCACATTGTTTCTTCTTTTATTAAAATTTTCTCAAAAGCACTTGGAAACCAAGCACCACTGTAATACCCCTCCGTTTTGTCTTTTTGATTGAACAATATTCTGCTCTTTTATGTTGTACTTTCTGTTATTACCTTGACTATGGCACCCAACTTCTATTTGATCACTATCTATAAAGTGACGTTAATGTTATCTTTTGATGTGATAGTATTTTATTATGATGTTATCATTATGACATGTTTTGAATTAGCATTATGAATGTTTGAATTAATGATGTTTATGCTTTTTATCATATTAATGATGTTAGATTCGTTAGTTGGTAATACTGTATTGGTGAAGGGGACGGTATAGCATCACTTGCTTGCGAGCACCCTGCGATTTCATGATTTCCTCTTCACAGTGTGCCTTATTTAAGACATATTTATGCATGTGGATATACTCTTTGTTCGTAGGTTGAAAGGTACAAGACATCGACTCCACCTAGTTTCACAAGTTGGAACGTGTCCATTGCCCAACGGTATTTGATTGTGAGATAGTAGCTAGGTTTTCCATGCCAAGTCATCACCCTAGTCATAGTGTTTCATCAGGTGTTGTCGGGTTATGATTGCTTTAACTGTGTTCAATTTGCCTTGATTTTATTTAAATTGCAAGTTAAAAAATGGTAATTAAATGGCTTTTTTGTATTTAAGTTATTGATTAAATTAATTTGGTTTTTTATGTTGGAAGATGTCATTTAATTCATTAATTAATTTAATTTAATTTAATTAATAAAATAATTTAATCTTGGCTTAGCTTCATTTTATTGAATTAATTAAATTAATTAAATTGAATTAAGTTACTTGTTTGAATTGAATGATATTTTAATAGGAAATTGGAATTAATTTTGAAAATTGAAAAATAAAAGAAAAAGATTTAAATTTCATTTTGGAAAAGTTTGAATTCAAAAATCGAAATTGAAGATATTTTCTGCTTTCTATTTCTTTCTTGAAAATTTATTATGGTGGTCAATAGATTTTTTTTTTTTTGGCTATTATTGGAATTTTCATGAGTTTTTGTGGGAGTTTGAAAAATTGGAAACAAGGAAGGAAAGAGAATACTGGTTTTGTTTTTTGGTTTTTTGGGAGAAGCCGAAGTTTGGAATTCCTGAGAGGATTTGGAAATGAGGAAAAGGCTTTCACTTCATTATCAACTATCAAGCTGTGAACAAGTTCATTTCACTAGAAATTTTTATGGAAAATGTTAGATAGTTTGTTTGTGCTTGTTGTTAATCTTTAAATTCTTGCCAGGAATTGCTAGAACAAAACCCATGCTAAAATGAGATTAATTAGCAAAAAAACTCCTTTAGAAATGAATTTCTTCAATGAAATGGAATTATAATCTTTATTATAATTCTTTTCCTGCATCTATTTTGCCCAATTAGATTGGATTTGAGTATATTTGCAAAAAGAAAACATATATATTTTTATATGTTTATGTGGGTATATATATATATATATATATATATATATATATATATATTGAGGAATATATATACATATATATATATATATACATATACACCTTCTGTTAAATTATTGTTGTTGAAAACCGAAATAAGAGGAATGGGCGAATTTCTTTTTAAAAATCTGTAGTCGAAGAAAAAAAACGATTTCACATTTTTTGTAAGGGTTTTTCATTTTTTATTTTTATTTTTTTTGGGAGTTCGGTGGGGGCTAACCCCCACCATGCCCAGTGCACTCCCCTCTCCCCTCCACAACCGCACCCACAAGGGATGACTGTGTTTACACACAGTCGCCCCCATTAATGGGGGTCGGTTGTGTGTAAACACAACCGCCCATTGTGTGTGGGGCACGTGCACGGACCAAGGTAGGTTGTGGTTTTCTTTTTACTTTGTTTTATTTTTTTAATTTTTATATATATATTTTTTAATATTTTAGTATTATATATTTATAATATTAAATATTAATATTTATTATTATAATATACAATATTATAATATTAGTATAATATAAATATATTAATATGTATTATTATATTATATGATATTAAAATATTAATATAATATATATTTTATAATATTAAAATATTAATATATAAATAATTAAATATGTGTATTATTTGATATACACATATGTGGAAAAATTATTTTTGGTAACTGGATTATACAATTTTAAATATTACACTATGGCATATTGTAAAAATATTGATTTAAATCAATGATTAAGTTTTAAATGTACATGTGAGAATTAGAGTATGTAGCTTTTAGTCAAATTATCAGTTAAAATTTTAAATGTTTTTTTGAAAGGTTAAACTTAGAATTGGCAAGAAATGTGTTTAGCATCATAATTATTTAATAGTTTATTTTGCAATAAACCTATTGTAATTTCTAAACGTTATGTTCTGAAACATAGAAATATAAATGATTACTTGTTACCATGGAAACAATTAGGAAATTAAATGTTTGGTTTAAATTTCGTCCTTTGTCTTGACAAGACATTGTTAAATTAAGTTTTATTGAGGCATTATAATACTGAATTTGATTATGGGAAATGGATTTAATATATCCAGAATTAGTTTATTTCCTCACGATTGCCTTATGTGATTATATCCCTCGGTGTTCATGTTTTGGGGAAATGGGTTAAGTGCCTTTTATTTGTAAGCCTTCTAGATGAGGTCTTTTAAATTTGTGGGTTGTCGTGTCATGTAGTCAACCTGTTTTAAATCCCTTGGGTAGTGCATGTTACGTTATCAGTTATTTACCCGGTTTCCACGAACGGGGATGTTTTGTGCCTCCTTGGATTAGGAGTGGATTGTGTGAGTTATGTCTCCTTGTAAGGAGTGACTTTGATATTTTGTTACCTCCAATGTTTGGAGAGGGTGTTGACTTATGTCACCTCCTAAGAAAGGAGTGGTCGTGTTATCTTGCTTGATGCACTTTGGTACCCTTTGGGGATTGGATGGTGTGTGTGTTGTCAAGTAGAAGAGTGGCTTCTGTTGGGGGCCAGAGCCTGTAAGAGTTAAGATTGGGTAACCTACAAAAGTAGTTAATCAAGTGATAACTAAAATAATTTACTTAGAATTTAGGTGGTACTTCACACTAATCAAGATAAGTTATGTCCTCACTCATATTCGCAAGTGCTTGTTTAGACTTGGGGTGAGTAGGAAAGCTTGGAATGGCAAGGTTATCTATCTGGTCTTTATGGCAGGTATTTGATCCCGCATTAGTAAGTATGAGGGCCAGGGATTGGTTGAGGCCACCAAGTTAGCCAGAGCCTATGAAGATTCGCAGTGGTCAACTCATGACGAGTTGTGTGATGACACTCTATCTAGGACAACAATTGGTACTTGATTTTATGGGTATGGTTTCCCTTATCCTACTTGATGTGACCATAGTTGGTATTTGATTCTGTGTGTATGGTTTCCCTTAACTTACCTGATCTTCTTTATATCTGGAAGCAATGTGACCATGTTAGAGTTGTACTTCTGTTGTACTTGTGTGGTACATGTGTTTGGTTGTGTTAGTTTTGTGTTAGCCCGTGTCTAGAGGTAGATGGTCTTGGCTAGGATCCCTTGTTACTATCTCCTAGAACGGGGGGTGGGCCTTTGGGTCCCACTTGGTTGGGTGGCGTGCACTTTAATCCATTGGGCCTTCTTCATGTTTGTATGAATGAGATTTCCAGTTGGAGAGCTTGTACGATCTAGTTTCACTTCATGCTTTAATTAATTTGGTTATCTTGTGATTTATTACCCCTCATTTGTTATCGAGGTGGAAAGTTGTAATTGTAATCTTATTCTTTGGACTTACCTCATTCGAGGAATGAGAGTTGTAACCATATTGTTTAATTATGATTAATGAAATTAAAAGTTATCTCTTATGCTTGATGTAAACTATCTTAATTGGAATGCATGTGTTTTATTTCTTAATTAAATAATTTTCATGGTTTAAGTTCATCTTTTTTGTTGAGGTTCTATATAACCTCCATCTCGTAACCTTAGAGGTTGTTGGCATTAGTTAGTGAACTTTCTTATTAATTGTTCTTAAACAAAAAAAAATAGTCCATTTAAGTAGTTAATTGCAACTTCCTCTAGGGTTGTGTGGCTGGGCATTACAACCACAAACACATTCTCATCATCTGCAACACTTTCTCATTAAAACCAAACCATCTACAATACAACTCATCATACTAGAGGTTAAACATCCACAAACACAAGCTTATCAAAGCAACACTAGAGGTTGACACCAGTGAAACTACCAATGACAACATAATATAACTAATCAAAGCATCTCTAAGGTTGACATCAATGACAACACAAACTACATAGACTAGATCCATAGAAACTAATGATAATACAAAATACATAGACTTCTAACATGGTGAGCTTAAATATCAAAGAAAATATTCAAAATTTATTTTTTCAGACCCCTATCCAAGGACACATTCACCCTAGGGTGAACTTGTCCTTGTACATGTCATTTTTCATTTTTTTTGCATATTTATTAGTGTCTTTCTTCTTTTTTTCCTTATACTTGTACATCTTTGTTTTAGTTTCAAAATTTGGATTTTTCTATAACTTTTTGCATTAAGTTCAATTAGTGAAATAAAGTTCATTATTTGAAATCAAAATTTGCTTTTAAAAGAACTCATTTTTCAAGTTTTTTGCATTTAAAAATCAATCAATTATCAGTTTCAAATCTGAAATTTGCAAACATGTTTCCTTTTCAAGAACATGATTTTTATAGGTTGTCACATAGCTTGTATGATTGTAACCTCTCTACTTATGAGTATAATCTAAGAAAAATAAATGAAACTATTGACAAGCATACTAGTTACCCTCCTAAAATATATTCCATTAGTATGAATGTCATTATGGGTAATAATTATTCTCCCAACACCCTCCCTCCTTCTTAGGAAGGTTCATTTGTGTTAGAATAATCAATCATGCAATGCCACAAGAATTGTGTTTGTATCTCTCCTAAGGCTTCCCACACTTGGGAAGATATCTTAGAAAAAGAAGATGAGATCATTAACATATTCCTTAACACCACAATGCCTAGGCTTCATTCAACTTCAATTGTGAGATCATTGATCACCCTAATACCTCCCTTATTGATGATCATCATGTGAATCTTTTTTATCTTTTCCCCACCACCTCTCCTACTAAGAAATATGTTAGGGTGCAATGGGATAGAATATTATTAAACATGTTATTTCAAAAGACAATAAAGGACTTATAAAGATGAAAATGATAAGGTCACCTTAGCTCCTCCACCTTTATACCAAACCATTTTCCAACTATTACCAAATTTTCACCTATAGCTCAATTCAGTAGAGCTAAAATAGTTGATTACATTTAAATGTGAAAGGTATTCCAACATATTTATGCTAAAATTTATCCATTGCATATCAAAAGATTCTCAACAAGGAGAATTCGGTTTCATTGTGCAATACTTTGTAACATAAAGGAAACTACATAAATTTACAAGATTTTTCTTTCATTCAATTTGTAATGGAATATACACAAGATTACATAAATGTTGATGTTTCATATATTGAAAGGGAAAGAATGATCAAATGTCCCACACAATTCGTGGGAGTAGTTGAACTAAAGCAACATAGAGATATACTATACATTTGAAGATGAAAGTAATGAAAACAACACGTGAAAATAAACATATACATCATTGCCTAGTAGAATCTTGTGGGTCTTCGTTGTCTTTAGCCCCTCTTTGCTCCCGACCCTTAGATGAGCCGTATCATGATGAAAAGGGTTGGTTAGAGCATTGACTATGAATCTCAACATATGTCCTATCAAGAAAATAATAGTATATGCCTATGATGCTTTAAGTTAGTTGAGAAAGCATCAGATGTATGCAAGAGAGCCTAAAAATCAAACATCACAGGAGCATTGAGCTTCATTGTTTTTTATCTAATATGTTTTTTCATTGTGTAGGTATAGGTGAAATCTTGTTGTTGGATTCATTTCTATTGAAATTTTAGCATGTGGTGAAAAAATGGGCTCCCACAAGGGTTGAACCCAGTAGCTAACCCTAAGTCTCAAAAGGGGAAATGCAATAGGAAGATACATTCAAAATGCTCAAATAAAATCATTTTCATCTTAAGGAGTAATTCATAAAGTGGTTGTAAGAATCACTAGTAGTATTGATCATTCATGACAACCAAGTCAAAAGTGCAATGAGGCAACTCTCTACTTTAAAATAAAAATCATGGATGAACAATGGGCTCATTTGAATGCTTAAGTAATATGCAAAATAGAATAAAAGTGCACCATTTTCCCATTCAAGAATTTTGTTTGTAAGCAAATGCTTTATACTATCATTATTTTTCTTCATTGAATGGTTATTTTTCATCATTTTCTATATATTTTATTGCTGCCATATATCAAGGTTTGTAGTTGGTTTTGTTATTTGAAATGCATACATTGGTGGTACAACTATGCATTAAATGACAATGGGATCAATGGACTTTTTATCTCCTAAAGTTGTACCCTAGTTAAGTTGTAAAACTTAACACTTTAGAGATACATGGGGACTTTTCTAGGTTGTGGGTCACCTGTAGTGGAAAAGAACCTCTGAAGAAGGCCAAATTCCTTTTGGTATCACCCAATCTAATGATTTACTACAAAAATGGGTAAGAAGGAGTACTGAAATATGAAAAAGGCTACTCCAAAGGTGATACACCAAAACTGAACTTGAACATAAACTTAGACGAACAACACTTGCTTAAAATGATTGAAAATAAACTTGCGCAACTCACTCTTGTATTTCTTTGCATAAGTATTTCATAATAAGGTTGTGATGTTCAAACTTCTATAAGGAAGTTGAATTCATAACTAATAATCCATTCATAAAATTTGATACAGATTATGACCTGCATAAACTAACTCCTGCATAAAGGTGTTGAACATGAGATAAAACTATAAGGAAATAAAAATACCTCACATATATCTTGATCGAATCATCTGAATGCACATAATGAAGCAAGGAAAAAGAAGGCAAAAAATCCAAAATATTTTACAACCAAGGTTTCTTCTGTTATTCATGTCCAAAAAATGTTACAAAGTTTGCCAGTCTGAGAAAGGACTACAAAATCACTAACTCTCAAAACTACATAGTAAGAACTAACTGTCAAATGAGTTACAAATGTAGTTAAATAACCAACATCAAGTGGTTCCACCAAAAAGGGTTCTAGAACCCATCTTGGGTCGGATGCAACAATAAACCCAAAAATATAACATGTAAATCTTCAACAAATGAGTTCTAAAAGGGTGAGAAAGTCAAATTTGACTATGTCCACCATTAAAGTATGCAAAACCACCTCCTATAAGCGCTCCAAAGGCCTCAAATATATGTCAAAATGCTTTCTATATTCTTGGCACATGTTTTCCAACCTCCTCTAACTCCCCTAGATGCTTATCAAGCAATAAATTAAAGCATATCTTCTCTCCTTGATCGAATGCATGAGTGGGTCCTTCATTAAATTTTGCATTTAAAAGAAAACACTTAAGACTAAGTGATTTATAAAACATCACTTAAGACTTAATGTTTGCAACTTCAAATAATATGCAAAAATAAAATAAATAAAATACAAGTTTTAAAAGACTTACATTATATAGAGGGAAAAATATCACTAAAGGCACAAGACTAAAAGCCTTAGCCTACGGTTCAATTGTTCACATGAAGTAATTTAAAATAAAAGGTAGAAATACCTTTATCCTATCGACATTTTTAGGGTTACAAACCTATGAACAAAAAAAAAATGAAACACTTATTTCATTTGTTTTTTGAATCTTCTGGAAGAAGCTTGATCACCACCAACAGTGAGGGTTTTGGGGTTTGTGGAGCTCAACCTAAGTCTTTAATGGCGGATCTTTGTGTTCCTCTTGCACAGTTTTAGCAAATAGTTGCTTCAAGTTGATAGGTAAGTATTATAGAAGCATTTTATCATTCTACTTCTTTTCCTAGAAGATAAAATGCATATTTTGAGCCTATTCTCAGAAATATGGCTTCTCTTGCATTTTTTGTTATCATATTTCAAATCTTCTACAAAGAGGAGGGCATGAGCTCGAGTCTTTTATTTAAAAAAGAAGATATTTTTTGTGATTTCTCCGTAAAACTCCATGAATCTTCTTTACATATTTGTTTGACTTAGAGTTCCATCCTTGTCATGGCTTCATGATTTGTAATGGTAGTTGGTTCGCTCATGTATTTCCTCTTGGGAAAACTTTACTTAATCATATCTATGGCTCCATGATTTGTATTCTCTTTTGGGTAATTGAGAATCCCAACAATAGGGGCATTGATGGAATTTTCCTTTTGTTTTTGAATGCTCTAACACCATCAAAATTGTTGTATTATATTTTATGGGTATTTCCTTTTACAAGGTACAAGTGCTTTGAGGGTTTCGATGAAGCTTTTCAATTTTTTTCATGTGAATTCCTCTGTCTTTTTCAATATCATGGCCATGGCTTTAAACTACTTGCAGATATATGAGGGTTTCATGTATATCTCTTTTGTTGAAAATAAAAATGGCCACCATGAGAAAGAGATCTTCACCTCTAGAACTAAGCACTTTTTATGTATTTAGCTTCAAAAATATAGAGGGCGTATCCTCAATGTGCCCATGAACTCAATAAATCCATTTAATATTGTAGTGTACATACTTGAGCTAGCTACAAAAATAAACCTCTGGTAAACCATGTTTTGATTCTCAAAAATAATTCGTGAAACAAAAATGTAAATCATTTCCATTTTAGTGATTTTTCTTTGAAGAAAAGAATGATCAAGAATAAACTATTTATCAGAAGTTAAAACTTCAGCCCACAACCAAATGCCAAAACCTACTCTCAAGAATATTCCATGAAGATGCAAAACTTATGATGTGATCAAGTATTGTCTCTAAATGTATATAGATGATAAAAAAACTGCTCCTCTTCTTGAAAACCTTTGTAAATAGTTGTTTTGGTTCCATTGTGGAAACTCGTGCATTTTAACTCATATCTATTCTACATGATTTTATGATGGATCCTATTGTCAACATAGATTATGAATTCACTTCCTATCATTATTATGTAAAATATGTTCATTTCTTGATCAAGTTCCCCTCACTATGAAATGTTATATATCTACTCACTCTAACTGCCTTCATGACCTTTGTTTAGCTTTGAAAGCTTTATATTCCAATAATTTTTCTGGTGAATGGGCATATGTGACCATGTGATAAAAGGACTACCTTTCTCTAACAATATTTGTCATTTTACTCTCATATCCTTTGTAACACTCTTTTCTTTATCTTTCATACTATTTTGACTTTGTATTTAAGCCTCTATGCTAGATCTTTTCTTGAATTTTTGACTATCATTATTTTGTTCAATTCATTCTCCTAATCACTTTACCTAATTTATGCATACCTTGCTTGATTGGATCATACCTGCCCTATACACGGCTTCTTATTTTGTCAATAAGGTTGGTTTTTGTTGTACTCTACCTAGATAAAGATAAATTGATCCTTTAGTTGTTAAATAAAGGACTCTCAGAGACATTTATGGGGCTAATTTCTTTAATCATAGAACAATAGAACTACTAAATTTGGGGTACTGATTATCATGTATTAAGATCATTATCTCCAAACAATTACAATTGACTATCTTGTGGCACTATCTTACGTTCTTATGGTCTTCAAGTAGATATCAAACACAATCATCACAGTTCTCCAAGCATGATCACTAGAAGACCTCTTAGCATGAACAATTATAATCATGTTGAAACAATGTAAATTTTGGTACAAACCTCACTTGTTTGATGAAGACTTAATAATGCATTTTTGTCTCTCAACTCTTATGTTATCCCATAAATTTATTCTTGTTTGAAATAGTCATGACAATGAAGTGACATGTTACTCCATCCTTCCATTTCATTACTGTATCATTTCTTGTAAAGGTATGTTGCATCCTTACATATTTGTAAACGAATTCTATGATTGAATTTTCCTTTCAAATAAGATTAAATGAGCTTCACCATTACAAAGTAGATTCACATCGCTTGGAAAGTTGGGCTCAACCCTTGTGGGAGCCACATTTCACTCCACTTTCCAACATGAAATAAATCAAAACAACATCTTGATAACACTTGTATATGCACATGAAGCAAACATATTAGAAAATAAATGCATGTTTTGGGTATGTATGATGACCTAGATGATTTTCCTAGAAACCTAAAGCATGCATTTCCCATTTAATACATATAGAGATCAGTTTGTACATGCATAGGGTTAATGCGTATATAATGTTTGCAATCAGTCATTGCTTAGAGCATGCTCTAACCTCATTGATTCTTCTTTTCAAGAATACGAACTAGGAGCAACAAATGAAGCTTGGGACAGAAGCAATACAAGAAGACACATCATAACCATTCATTCATAGGTAATGATTGGTTACCTCCCTTCTATGCACATTCATTTCTTTCTTTACTTATTCTCTATTGAGTAAGTAAAAGTTAATCTCACGGCTTGTGCGAGACGATGAATATTCTTACATTCAATAAAAATTACTTTTTAGAAAGATTTGTGTAAATTTTTTCTCTATTGCATACACTTGTATAAATACAATGATCTGTTACAATAATCTTGTAATCTTTTTTTATTTTTCCGTTTATACAATTGAATGTAATGTAGGAAGGTTAATAAAATTAACCTCATTTCCTCAGTTTAAAATCAGAAAACAACTCTTGATTGAGCCTAAGTTAAAATCTGGTAACATTTTTGGTGACCTCTGCAGAGTGTTTTCCTGCTAAACACTATTGACCATTTGCCTAGACCTATCCTTGGGTGCGGAGTCACTCAAAAACTAGGCTCAAAACTTAGGAAAAAAATTCAGAACTTTTGTAACTCAATTCGATAGTATGAATGAAACCTCGAGATTAATGAAAATAAAAAATAGTAGAAAAGAAACAACCTAAATGTGTTGAAATAACACTTAGGGAATTGAAAGCTAAAACATTAAATCTATGTTAACCTAAACTAGCTAGCAAAGAAGCTAGTGAAACAAAACCACTGACTTGATTTGTGAAGTAGCATCCCTTTCTAATCAACATTTGATGCATTACATGATTATGTA
Source organism: Sequoiadendron giganteum (assembly GCA_007115665.2). Lineage (NCBI taxonomy): Eukaryota > Viridiplantae > Streptophyta > Pinopsida > Cupressales > Cupressaceae > Sequoiadendron > Sequoiadendron giganteum. The sequence goes on along the minus strand of CM021109.1, from coordinate 436,942,850 downwards.
TTGTTGAAAAAGCATAAAACACATGTAGATATTCAACATATTGTTTCAATATTTCATAAAAGATGATACAAATAAACTCACTTACACCTTCATTTTGATCATGCCTATTGTTGTCCTGAACTGGATAGGTGAGATGAACTTGATCACCTTCAGTTGTAAATCCAAAATCAGCTTCTTCTTCAATTGCATGCTCATGCTTGGGTTCAAACATAATATTTGGTACCTCAGTGGCCTCCAAACTAGCTAAATATCTAATTGGACAACCTCTTTTAAGGGAAAAATTGAAACTTTTATTACTAGACTCTTGATTGAGATCTATTGTTTCAATTTCATCTTTCTGATTTAAATCATTTAGAATTATGGCATCGGGCTCTTGAGGACTTGGAATACAATCAGTGCTCAATATTTGAAGAGTAGTAACCAACATTTTCTCTTGTTCATCAGAATTTTCCTTTTCTAAAGAGAAAGGCACATGTCCAAACAGTGATATAGCCTCATCTAGCACACTTTCAATCAATCCAGCAACCTCGAGCTCTTTTGTATTCCATAAAGGAAGTTGCTCGCTAAGATTATGTAAATCAAATTCATGAGAAGCTTTATGACCTGAAAGAGTGGACTTACCCCTACCAAGATCAAATTCTTCCTGTGGCTCCAAATTTGGTTTTGTTGTTTAAGTGATACAAATGGGGTTTCACATGGTTACTTCCACCTCTTGTTCTTGTTGTTCTTGATAATCTTCCTCTAGACACATGAACAAAAAAGCTTCATTTCAACTTGAAACATATCCTCTTCAAGATTTTCAATGTACTGTTATGTGAGAGGAATGGTATTGAACTCAAGGAAACTCTCTTGAGGAGTAATCTCCTCATCATCCTAAATAAAACATGGAAGATCTTCAAATGTAGCTATGAAATTATGGCTTACATCACCTAAACTGACCACCTATATGTTATTTTCCTCATTGTTAAGAAATCTAGGTAGCTGATCAAATAAAGAAACTGAAGTTTCCTCCTCTTGTGATGCTTTCTTCAATGGAAGCTCTTCACCTTGTATCCTTTCTACTCTGCTTTCATCTATCTCATAAACAAAATTAGCAAATTTTTAAAATGAATCAAAATGAAAAGGGTTTAATGAAACCTTTGAACCATCAGTAACCCTTTGCTCCTTATGTTATTTATCTGAATTGGTGACATAAATGGAACTGCATGAAACCTCAACTATTAAACTGGGATAAATATGCTCATTGGTAAGCTGATTATGAGATGTTTCATACTATTCCTGGCCATGAATTGGATGTTGTGAAAATATGTTAGGTTGTAATTGATTATTTTCTCGATTCTTCAAAGGATGAAGGCTTCTGAAATCTAGAATTTCAAGCTTAAGAGACTGATCTGAAGAGTTGAATATTTAATTCTATCTAAAACTAGGAATCTCAACCTTAGGAGGATTAAAAGGCTGATTTAAAACTACAAGAGTTTTCTGGACTTGAGTCCTTTGAACTTGGGTAGACAATTTTTTTGTTTGGGCAACTGTTCGCCTTTCAAGATTCTCTTTAAAATTATTTCTACAAAACCCCTCTACTAGTTGGTCTTGATAATCTACATAAGCCTAAGTACTTCGCACCTGAGTAGACATAAGCTTCATCTTCTCCTCCTTAGTAACTATCTCTCTTTCAAGACTTTCTTTGTATTGTA
>CM021109.1:436835388-436941056 GCA_007115665.2 Sequoiadendron giganteum | reverse complement strand
TGGATTTAGAGAGAGGTGAGAGAGTGAAATAGAGAGAGGGAGAGGTAGGTAAGGAGAGGGAGGGGGAGATAAAGGGAAGTAGAGAATGGAGGAGAGAGGGAAGAAGAGGTAGGGAGGGAGAGATAGGTGAGATAGAGAGAGAGGAGGGAGGGAGGGATATTTAAGGAGAGATGGGTGAGATAGAGAGAAAGAAAGTAAAGAGGGAAGGGGGAGAGAGAGAGGTGATAGAGAGAAGTAGAGGTGTAATGAGAAAGGTAGATAGATTGAGAGAGGGAAAGAGAGAGGGAGAGAAAATGAGGTATATAGGGGTAGGCTAGACAGAGAGATGTAGAGTGAAGTTTGGTGGAAGAGAGAGAGGAGGGAGGGATAGGTAAAGATGGATAGTTGAGATAGATAGAAGGAGAGAGATATAGAAAGAGGGGGAGAGAGGGAGAGATAGAGAGATTAGAGAGGGAGGAGAGAGATAGAGATGGTGATAGAGAGAGAATTAGAGAGGGAAAGAAGGTGAGATATTGAGAGAGATGAGGCAAGGAGGGAGAGATAAATAGGTATAGAGGGACAACTAGGTAGAGAGAAGTAGATATGAAAGGAGAGATATAGGGAGAAGTAGGGATGGAGAGAGAGGTGAGACAAAAATAGAGAGAGGTCTAGGTAGATAGAGGGAGGAGGAGATAAAGATAAAAATAGATGGAAGGAGAGAGGGAGGAAGACGTAGGGATGGAGAGAGAGAGAGGTGAGAGAGAGGAGAGAGAGGAGGGAGGAATAGGTAGGGAGAGAGGGGTGAGATAGAGAGAAAGAGAGTAGAGAGGGAAGGGGAAAGAGAGAAATGAGATAGGTGATAGAGATGTGTGATGGAGCTTAAAATTGGAGAGATAAGGAGGATGTTGGAGAGATTGAGATGGAAGGAGGGGGGAGAGAGAGAAATGTATAGAGGGATAGGTTAGATAGAGAGAAGTAGAGAGAAAAGGTGGGTGAAAGGAAGAGAGAGGGAGAGAGAGAGGGGGAGAAAGAGAAGTGAGATAAAGAGAAGTAGAAAGGGAAGTAGAGAGAGAGGGAGATAGAGAAAATTAGAGAGGGAGGGAGGGAAGGAGAGAGAGAATGACAAGATAGAGAGTAGAGAGGGGAGGAGAGAGTGAGGGAAGAAAAGAGAGAGAGAAAGAGAGGAGAGGGAGGGAGGGTTGGATAGGTAGGTATAGAGAGTAGAGAGAGATATATAGAGATTAAAGGAGAGGGATGAGAGATAGAAAAATGTAGAGGGAAGGAGGGAGGGAGATAGATATTGGAGAGGGAAGGAGAGAGAGATGGACATGTAGAGACATAGTTCTTGAGATCAAGGAAGATATTGTTAGATAAAGGAATGGAGATAGTGAGAGAGAGAGAGGTCTAGAAAATAAGAGATAAAAATGAGTGAGATAGATGAAATTTGACCTCCTGAGTACTAAAATTTGACCTCCTGATTACTGAAATTTGACATGCTGATTACTAAAATTTGACTATCTGAAATTTTTAAGATCTTCCAAAAACTAGAATTTGCATATAACTCTTAAAGATCTGAAACCACTCTTAAACATCCTGCCTATATATACATGAATTATAACTTAAATTATAAGAAATTAAATTTCCATATGTAAATGTCAACTTATACTTAAATGTTTATTTCATGTGTATAGTTTCCCTGATAGAGAAAGCAAAAATCTAGTTCTGTGCAAAGCAGGCCATTTGGCGCTCGCCAAAAGGCCTGCTTTAGACATGTTAATTAATATGATTTGCTAAATTTTCTCATATTCTCGACCGTGCTCCCCTTCTCATTTACACGTATTTCAATGCAATTTTATTAAAAAAACCGTGATAGCGTTAACCTCTATCTCAGCTATCTAAATATATAATTATTTTTTCATTTTGATTTAGTTAAGGTTTTGATCCATGGCTTCTATTGTAAATGCCTTCGTTTTTGGTCAAAAACCAACATGTGCTAGGTTTAGGATAGATTTTTACACATTCATCGAAACATGAAACAAATTATGTTTTTTGAAACTAGACTCCATTCTACACATGATGAAAAAAAATCAATTTTTGATTAGTTTGCAAAAAATTTGGAGGGGAGCACGTTCAAATTTTAGCTTTTTAGGATGTGTCCACTTTGAAAATTCATAAAATATTATATATTCATTAAAAAAATTATCCAAAAGAAGGAGGATAAACTACATGGTGTTAGCTAATTTCTCACCATTGGGATTTTTGAAATTCTAAAAAAAGTTAACCAAAAAGGGGGGAGCCCTCAGGCGCTATGCTATTTTTTTTGATAAAAACAGGATCTGTTTTGGACCCCCCCCTTTTTGAGACCCTTAATCTTCATTAATTTCAAAAAAAAATAGAAGCTTAGAAAATAGACTTAGAGCACTTCAAATTTTGTTCTTGTCACATCTTGAAATTTTGAGCATAACTATCTTCATATTCTCGTACAAATCAAATTTTCCTGATTTCAGAAAAAAGAAAAAAAAAGTGGCATCTTAAGAGCCAAAATTGTGTCACAGATTGGTGCACTTACCCAATAAATCAAATAATCCAAAGATTAATCTTTTTATTAATTAAGTTAAATTAATTAATTTAGTAATTCTAAAATCTCAACATTTAAAATAAGCATAATCTAATATTTAAATTTTAATAATGAAATTCACTAAATCTCTTTTAAAGCATTTAACCTGATAATATGAAGCAATAATTAACCCATCAAAGCAAGCACAATTAAATAAACCTGATGACACACTGAGACTAGGGTGTAGACTTGACACAAGTAACCTAGCTACTATCTCCCAATCAACTTTACCGTTGGGTGGTGGACACGCTCAAACCAAGGAAGCCAGGTGGAGTTGATGTTCTATACCTGCAAACTTGTAAACGAGGCATCAAGATCACATGCATATAAACAACATAGTAGAACACATCGTGAAGAGGAAATCACACAATCGTAGGGCACTCACAAGCGAGTGATGCTATTCTATCCCTTTCACCAATACACTTATCATGAACTGATAGTTCTATCATAAATAAATTACTCATGTGCAATAATCATGTTATACCAAAACATCATTATACTAATCAAAGCATGTCAGATAAAACATCAAAGAAGGTACATCACACCACCACAAATAGTCCACGTTGCTCTATAAATAGTGATCAAATACAAACAACATGACAAAGTATATCAAAGTATCTGAGTAACCAAAAAAAAACATAGCGGAGGACATTGTCTAAGAAAAGAGAAAAATAGAGGGGTATTACAACACACTTGCTATTTTCCAGTGCTTTTGCTCCCTGATAGAGGGTATGCTTGTTTTTTCTACACTTCTTCTCTATCAAACCTGTGTCCAAGATATGCAAATTTTAAATTGATTTCTAATGCTAACAGATATTTTTTTGGAATGTGTGGCAGGTATTAATGGTTGTGTATGCGGGATCAAGAAAACACTAACACCTTTTTCTGTAGGGAAGACGAGTGGTCAAAGAACTTCATATTTTTAATGCTTTTTAAGTTAGGTACCCTTTATTTTGGTGCATAAAAAGAGAAACACGTTTGTTTTTAAGTGCTTTAAAATGAACCATTTGAAGGCTTTTTAAGTTAGGAATCTTTCATTTTGGTGCTTAAAAAGAACCCACAACAACACATTTATTTGTAAGTGCTCTAAAATGAACAATTTCAATGTTTTTTAAGTTAGGAATCTTTCATTTTGGTGCTTAAAAAGAACCTAAAACTACACATTTATTTTTAAGTTCTCTAAAATGAACCATTTCAAGGCTTTTAACATCGGAATGTTTTATTTTGGTGCTTAAAAAGAACCTACAACAACACATTTGTTTGTAAGTGCTCTAAAATGAACCATTTCAATTCTTTTTAAGTTAGGAATCTTTCATTTTAGTGTTTAAAAAGAACCTACAACAACACTTTTTTTTTTAAGTGCTCTAAAATGAACCATTTCAATGCTTTTTAAGTTAGGAATCTTTTGTTTTGGTGCATAAAAATAACAACACATTATTTTTTAAGTTCTCTCAAATTGAACCATTTCAAAGCTTTTTAAAGTTAGGAATTTTTATTTGGTGCATAAAAAGAACAACACAAATGACCAGAATGATTTCATTTTGTTGATGCATGCTCACATTTTTTTTTTGACCAAATAAGACTAAGATCAATTTAGAAACACTCAAAATTTGGGCATAAAAATGAATAAATAATTTGTTTGTTTTGCACCTTTGCTATGATATTAACTAATATCTAGAACACTTCCATTGGATGCTTGTGAAAATAACAATTGTTATGCTTTTCAAACATTATTTTGGGGATAGCACCACTCGAGGCGCTTAAAAATATCAAACTTCTATGAATTGTATGTCATATTCAATGTTTGGCAAGCTAAAGTGTTTTTCTTCTCCCCTTGCACCTTTTGGCGATCTTGGGTGAGCGAAAACATCTTAAGTTTTTGCACTTTTATTTTCAAAAGCATACCTTTATAGGGCCTTCCTATCGAGACACATCCCGCAATGGAGAATTCATAGGTGACCCAAGTGGTATTCTTGTTGTGGACCGCTATATAAATTATTAGGGGTGTGAGGAAAGTTCTCACCCATCAGGTGATGTTGTTTTATACTGGCATCTATCTACCCAAGTATCTGTGTGATACATTAAAACCCGAAAGGGCTGGGAAGCCTCTTAATTGAGAAAAATGTTGCGTGTATAGACATACGAAACTAATAACCCCAAAAAAATCATTAAAAACCCTTGTTAGTAGTTGCCATCCAAGTCCAAATCTGAAGTGTATTTTAAAGTAGCATATTGGAATAACATTGTTCTAAGAAGATACTTACCATGTTCGATTTTTGGTTGATACAATAAAGCAAATAGGGAAGGGACTCTTTTACTTGGCATGTCAAGATGGTACATTTCCTTGACATAGCCTATTTTTTCATTCCATCTTCACATATTAATCATCTCTTAAGGGATGAATGGTAGGCCTACTAAAAAATATGTACCCACTTAGCTAGGGTTGTAAATGTTTGTTTATGTAAAACTTTCCAAAAATATTCAAAACAAACTTGACATCAAATTTTGTGCTTGATCTAAAAAGAATACATCCAAAAAAACACTAAACATGATGGTTGAATCACAAACCCTTTGACTTAGTGTATTCTTTTAAGAGAATCCCTATATGTGCACTCCTTAAGGATTTCCATAAAGGTTTATGAATATTCATGCTTTAATTTCAAGCTACATTGGCTCAAAGTAAATGTTGGAAACTATGGCTTGGGTAATGTGATTTCAAAACTTAAATTCATAGACATACAAGTCACACAAGTACATGCTTTTTGAGTTAGTCAAAGTTGTTGTATCACTTGGAACATCTAGAAACAGATCAAAAAATTCCAACAAACTACAAGAAAAACATCAACACTGCTGCCAAAATAATGAAGCTACAATTTTTTTTACAAAGAGGTTGCAGTTGTTACTGATTCTAGTGTACTTGATCCAAAATTAGGCGCACTTGCTAAAACAATCTTGTGTTTTCTCTCTATCCCAAAATCTTCATTGTTGAAAATTAGTTATATTTGATATAACTTGCACACTTGATGAAAAACCTACACACTTGCTTCTTTTTGCTCGCACTTGCATCTCAAAAACTAGTGCACTTTCCTATAATCTACTCACAATTACCAAGGAAATCTCACTTTTTACTAAGTACACACCACAATTGAAAGAAACATACAAAGGTTGCACTTGACATTTCAGCTAGCACTTGCTTCTCAAAAACTAGCACACTTGACACATCTCAGGTCGTAGTTCATAAATTTGGTTGCTATTGCTCATAGTTTTTTGCTTTTGGTCAAAACACCTTGCTTCCGCTTTATCCTACTATTAATCAAAAAAATGAATCAAAGCTGCTTACAAGATCCTTAGAACAAAATAATTAGAGACCTAGACAAGTCATATATCCCTTCATCCACTCTCAAACATCCATCCTAATTTTGTAAATCAGAATTAAAACAAACAAACAAACTTGGATTATTCCCTCACTTGCACTTCTAATATATCAACAATTACTTGGAACTCACAAATAATTCAAGTAATTTTTTCTGCAACATATCCTCTAGAAGGAGAAGTGAGATATCAATTCAGGCCTTTCAATATTTTGACTTCCAAAAATAATGCCACCTCCAAACAATACTCAAACCTTAGTGTATTGAGCTTCATAAGAAACCATACCAAAGCATCCACACTCTCACCATATGACCATTTTGCAACCTGTTGCTCTAGTTCAACAACCAAACCTTGTAGGACCAATCCTACAACCAACTCTCACACACATTGAAGGTGAACAAATTGATATCATTAGTAGTTTAAGGACCCTCATATTTAAGGAAAATGAAACACCCAACTAGTGGAGAAATGCAACAAACATCTTAGATAAAGAGAAAGAGAAAGTAGACCTAGCAACCGAAAGACCCGTGTTACCACCTCTTGCATGTACATAGATCTACACCACGAGTTCTATACACAGAGTGGTATAAATTAAATGACACAACAAAGAATATTTTTTGAAAGTAATAGTGGCCTTAGCCTCCTGTTATGCCTTGCATAACCACCCCATCTTTTGCCTTGGTCAAAATGGGTTCCCCTTTGTGTTTTTTTGTACTTAGTTGTTTTTGAAACAAAGTTTGGAGTCTACTTTTTCCAATACTTTTTTTTTCTTTGTTTTCTTTGTCGGAATCGGAACCGGAGTTGAATTGGGTTCTGAAGGTTCTTTTGAGGCTTGTTTTTTGTTCTATCCCGACGGTCTTTTTTTGCCTTTGTTTTGGTCTTCAATGGAAGCGGAGCCAGAGTGGGAATTGGGATAAGGTTTGGAAATTTTAGTTTTGTTTTTAGTTGTCGGATGCAGAGTTGGAATTGGAATAAGGTTTGGAAATTTTATGAGTTTAAGATCCTATTTCCATTTTAGTTCCGTCCCCGCCAATTTTTGTCGTTGACTTTTTGACTGAAGTTGTACTGCAGACTAGTGTTCGTTCTCTTACAGTTCCGACTCCACCTTTACTGTGTTTTAATGCATTAATGATGTTTGCCGATGTAGGTAGAAATTCACATATTTTTCTTTATTAAGGGTTAAAGCCGATCATTATTATTATTATCACAAGTCTGAGAGCACGAAGAGCAATACCAGAGTTCGTTTGAGTAAATTGATCGAGATAGAGAAGGGATATTGGGTGCGAATCCATTCAGAAAGTTAGTGTGGATTTGTTTGCGTTTGAGGTAGGTCTTTTATCTTTGTTGTTTGTTGTTTATTTCCTTGTTGTGTTTTGCTTTGTATTTGCTCACGTGTTCAATCATTGTGTTTTAAAGCAATTTTATGATCATCGATGTGATTGAATGAGCAGGTTCTTGTTTTGGCTTGTTTGTTTTGCTTTAAATTTTTGTTGTCTTGTTTTATCGTGTCATTTCTTTCTATTTTAGGGCATTGTCGCTTTCACGTCTTAATTGTGATCGCGTCTTGTCGTTTTTGATTTGCAGTAGATTAGATTAGATTAAAGGTTTTTATTATGGCGTGAGTTAGATAGAGAATTTACAGTGAGGTAGATTAGGGATTTTACAATGAGTTAAGGTAGATTAGATTTATTGTTTAAATTAGGGTTTCGTCGTTTGGGAGAATGGCAAGGTTTTAAACCCGTGCCCTAGTTTTATTAAGTTTGTTAGATTAGGGTTTCATCAGTCTCTGAAATTACTTTAAATAAGATTTAAATAAATGGCCCTAAAATACAATTATTCCCCACGGTCATATGAGGGTAGAGTTTTTAAGCTCCTTTTCCATTTTATGGCAACCTAGGTTTAATCATGAAGTTATGATGAAAATGAATAAATTTGATGATGTCATGATTAGCATAGGCAGAGGTGGGATTGGAATGGGTATGGACATAAGAGTTTTGTTTTTACCTAAGTTATCAATTCCATTTCTATCTTGTTTTCGATTCCGAGTTCTAAAAGGTTTTCTTGAAGTATGTGATAATTGGCGGAGGTGGGATCGGAATTGATCCTGAACTTAAGAATTTTGTTTGCGAAGGTTATCAATTCTATTTTCATCCCGTGTCCGGCTCCACATATAGTGGGAATTCTTTTGTCGAAATAACAATGACCAAATTGGAGGCGGAGACGAAATGGAAATAGAATATGAAAAGTAAAATTCAAAGAAAACTAAATCCGATTTTTGTTCCGACCCCAGTTCCGATAATCTCCTCGACTCCGACTCCGAGCTTGTTTGTTATTAGGTGAAGTTCCTGTATTGGTTTTTGCTCTGAGTCTGCTAGTTTTGTAAAGGCGCTTGTTTTGAGCTTCTGTCTGGTTCCGACTCTGATGTATATGTAACAGGTATGTTTTTAAAACATGTTTTATGATGATTTATTTGAAGGTCTAATTAGAGGTTTGCTTGCAGGAGATTTAAGAGATGTCAGGAACGTCAGGAGAGGCTGCTCGAAGGAATCAACCAGCTGGAACATCAAAGACAACACCGAAAATCAAGAAGGTGAAACCAGAACAACTACCTTATACATTAAGGTATGATCATAGGAATTCGGTGGTGAAGGCGAGCATGGTGGAATCAAACTGGTCAGATATCACAGATACTAATCTGGGCCAGTATAGATTTGAAGAATTACATGAAGAGACCTTTGCAGAAAGGGAAAACTTGATAGGGAGAACTCAAAGGATAGTTGACTCCGATCTTGCACATATCACTGTGTTTCCTTTATCAGTTCAATGTCTGGAGTTGATATGTACAGTGGCCAGTACTTATAATCCAGCTACAAGATTATGCATGGATTCACAGAATAATGTGATTATAGATCTTACTCCACAGATGTTCCAAAGCATATTTAATGTTCCTGATCCCAAGAATTTGGTGCAACTAACTAAGGCTGAGGCATTGGATAAATACAGTAAGCACAAAGACTCCAATAAGTCTCATTTAAACAAAATATGGTTAAGCACCGAGAAGAAGTCTTTAAGCAAGCTGGTAGACCAGCCAAAGAGGGAAGACTTCAAGAAGGAGATATCTAATTTGATATTGATATTGTCCATAGTGTTTGGGAAGAGGGATGCCTTCCATTTAAAGGAATGGATGTTCCATTTTATTCAAGTCATCTTTCAGGGTGATTATCAATTTGATTGGTCAATGATTGTTTCTGATGCCATACACGATCAGCTCACAAGGGTCAGACATACCAAATCTTTCTTCATGACTTCATATGTGGTCTATGCTGCAGCAAGAATGGGGATTTTCCCAGGATTAAACAGAGTAGGTATCATGGGAGTCTTGGATGGACAAAGGAAGGTATGGGAACACTACGATCAATTATCTCTTCAGGTTGCTCAGACTCACTTCAGAAGAGTCAATGATGCATTTTTATATGTGCTTATCAACCAATTGAGTGGAGATATAGGATACAGGTTAAGCCAAGAAGTTATGGCATTCATTTCTGAAGGGGGAAGTTGGTACATCCAATACCCCAAATTAACATACTTCAGATTGTTTGGTTTTGAGGGTCATCCCCATTTACTTCTAGGATGCTACAGCAATAGAATAGTGCTCATGGAATTTGTATATCAAGCCATTGGAGTTAATGCTAGATTTGGGATGAAGCACAAGATAGGATGCCATAAATTTCCCATGAAGTTGGGGGAATATGGCTGTCAACACTTGAAGGCAGCAAAGGTGGTTTGTAATGAGTTGATACAATTGAAATTGGGATTGTATATAGCTCGTAAGTATTTTGATCCAAAGAAGAAGATGTATGCTTTATTACCTTCAGTGTTTACTAGACATTTTAATTTGTTAGAGGATTTTTGGTGTGATAGGCAAGATGAATATGACTTAAGGAAGAAGAATTATGAGAGATTACCAGTCTCACTTATGGTAGAGTTGGGTATTAAAGATAATATTCCTGACACTTTGGTGGATGATGGAATTGTATTAGATCCCTCATATGAAGCTTTGAAGATTGGCACCAAAAGCTTAGATCCAATAGACTGGAATGAGGAAGAAACGATTGATATTAAGAAACTGGGAAGGACAGTCTTGGATAGAAGTGTGCAATGGTTGATGATGAGAACTCAAGCTCCTCGGGGACCAATCCTCAAGAAAGGTAAAGGGTATAAGAGGATTAAAAGAAAGGAACCATTAGAATTCTTTCCTCCTGATGTTGAAGAAATAGAGTTGGAGGTAGTTGATGAAGAAGAAGAGACACCGGAGGGAGATGTTCCAATTGAATCTGTTGTTTCTACACCCACATTGGGTGAGTCATCTACACAAGCCCCACTCACAAGAAAGAAAAGTAAAGAAGATTAAGGAGTACTTTATGTCATGGATGAAGCTACTAAAGGGAAAGAAGTGGAGGAAGAACTGGTAGAAATTGAGATAGACTCGGATGAAACTCTGTCAGAGAAGGACTTGTAAGAAAACGTGCCTCTAGATCATACTATTGAGTAGGTTCTTACATGGGAAGAACAATGGAAACAATTTCAAGATGCTACCAAAGAATCTGATGCAAGGGTTGCTGCAGAGAAACAAAAGGAAGTGGAGGCAAAGTTACAATTTGATGCTTTACTTCAACAACAGTAATCAAAGGTAAAAGAAGTTGAAACAAAGACAACAACTGATACAATGGAGCAGCAAATGAGGCTACGAGAGAATGAGATCAAGGTCAAGGCATAAAATGACAAGATGGAACTGATACAGAAGATCCATGATCTTGAGGAGGAGAAAGCAAGAAACCGAAGGGAAAAGGAAGCCCTGGTTGATAGATTGAAGCTTGCAGAGGAGGCTCGACAAAAAGAACAAGAAGTTGAAGCTCTAAGGAAAGAAAAAGAGGCTGAAGAGCTAGTAAAGAAACAGCAAGCTGAGGAAGAAAGGAAAAAGGCAGAGAAACTCATAGCCTTGGAGATGGAAAGGATAGAAAAGGAAGAAACTGAAAGGATAAGAAAAGAAAAGGAGGCCGAAGATCTAGTTAGGAAGCAAAAAGAAGAAGAGGCCGAAGCTACAAAACTTAAAGCTTTAGAGGCAGAACGGTTGGAAAGAGAGGCCTTAGAGAAAGAAAAGTTAGAGAAGGATCAGAAGGAACGAAGAGATAGAGAAGAGGCTGAGAAGTTGGTGCAAATGCATGTGCTGCAGGAGCAACAAGAAAAACCAAAGGTTGATTCTCAACCTGAGGTAAATGTTCAGCCATCCTCTACAGTTGTCGCTTCCTCTTCCATGATGATGACTACTACTAGTGCACCTACATGGGTGAAATTAGATTTGCAAAAGAGAGCTAGAACACCTCCTCAACCTCTTAATTGGGAGGGCATGATGAAGGAGATTGAATAGGAAAGGCCTAAGAAGAGGGCTAAAGTTTTGCATTCTACCAGACTCACAGATAAAGGGGAGATAGTTGCTGAATGTGTCGTGCCTATGATTGAAAAGGAGGTAGGGGATATCAGCTCATAGACTATCAATTGAGTACAGTTAACTTGGGAAGACCCACTAGAAATCAACAAATGAATCTGATTGATGTGGTGGCTTCAACGACAAAATCAAGGATGATCAAGGGCAAACAAAAGAAAGATGATCTTAAGGCTCAATTGAATCAGTTACATTCATTCTTGAAGAGTGTCTCCTCTCCAAGGTCACAACAGGTTGCAGCAATTGAGACTCCTATTTTGCTAAGCAAAAAGGAGGTTGATGATTTGGTGCAAGTTAGAGGTAAGGCGGAGATGGTTGACAAATGGATAGACAAAGTGAATCGGGAGGTAGGTGAGGTTTTAGAAAAGGGTTTTGAAACCTACAAGGAGGCAGAGGGAGTAATAAAAGAGATGCATCAATATATTGAGGCATTCGAGAAGTTAGAAGAAGAGTAAAAAGAGTATAGTGAAAAGTTAGAGAAGATAAATACATTGCCTCTAACTACTCTTTTAGAAGAATCTATACTCGAAGAGGATAACAAAGATTTTGTAGAAAAGACTTCTCGCATCCTTAAGTTTAGGACTGGATTTTTGAGCAAGCATAAGGATGAGATTCAGGATGCAATTAATAATTTAACTAAACAGTTGGAAGAGTTGGAAGCACTTATGGCCATAATTGTAGATGTGAATGTAATGACCAAAGATGGCATGTTGTTGAGTCAGGTTAGAGAGAAATGGAATGAAAGATTCCAAGGACTCATGTAGGAGAAAGATGATGGAGGAGACTTAGTGATAGATCGGCTTGTAGAAGTCAAAGAAGAAATAAAAGTTGTAGGGAGAGAGTTGATCAAGGTAAAAAGTATGAAAGAGTTTGGTGCAGTTGAGTTGGATCACATCAAATTTGAAGATGACTGGATTGATGGGCTAGATATGGATATGCTACAACAAGTCTTCACCAGTTATGATGAGTCCATAGCGGATCCAGCATCACATGCATAAAATCCTGCATGCATGATGTTCTTCTTCCTTGCGTGATGCTTGATGATCTTCTTCCTTGCATGTCGCATGCATACAACACTGATAGTCTTGAGGGCGCATGACTTCTTTTTCTTCTATTTCTATCTTCTATTGTTAGATCAAACTGAATGCATAATGTAAGAACTCAAGATCAAAGTTGATCTGAGTTTACAAGAATGTTGATTGTTCCTAAAAAGGTGGAAAGCCTAAGATAGAAGTGAAGTTCAAACTTCTTTTGTATATCTATAAATACCAGATGGGTATCACATTCTAATGGTCGGCTAATTGAGAATTGAATTGGCTTACCTAGTGCTAGGAGATAGAATTTTATAGAGCTTTTTGCAGAGATACATTGTACCAGATCTTGTTTACAGTTAATAGAATTGCAGGTTTACGAAATATGGAGTTTGCATTGAATTGTGTTGTTTGATAAGGTTAATAAGTTATAATCCACTTGAATGCCAGTGATTGTGTTGAAGCATGATAGTTTCTTATGTGTATAAGTCGTTAGAAGAAACCAGGTTTAAAGATTATCTTGTTAAATTATCATTGAATTAAAGTTATTAAAGTCTGTTGATCTATAGTTTTGATGATGAATGAATGTGTGTTGTTTTGAAATCTTGGAAATACTTGTGATATGTGAATAGTGGAATTGAATTAAGCACCTAAGATGTATACGAGGGTACAGTTATACTGTGGGTTGTGTCATGCTATGGGTTTTGTGATCGGTTGAGAAAATATTCATTGTTAGAGGTATATTTCTGGATATTAGATAAATTAAATTCATACTTTTTGATTTACCCCTTTGATCTATCTTTTTCTTTTATTTAAAAACCATTGATTTACAAGAACTATTTTGATAAAGAGAGTTATAGCTTGAATCCTTTGTTACTAGCACAGGCCCCTTGAATATTACAGTTGCATGAACCAATTGAGTGACATCAGACAGTTGAAAACCAACTACCAGGACCTTGGGAGTTAGGCCACTATAGGTTGCCTTTCTCTTTCAGGAGAGATAGAGTAGAAATATTTTGTTTTAATGTTGTCTGTTTCATTTTAACCATCAACAGAAATTAGCGCTAGAAGGATGGCCTGAAAGGACAAGCTAGCGCACGGAAGATCTTTTTCGCCAGAGGGATACGAGAGGGTTCTTAGATCCTCTACTAATCGTGAACTATTTGAAGAACTTCAAACCTCGGTTAGATCAAGACCTCATGTTGGTAGGGTAGAAATACCTACATTACCACCACCACTTACTCCACCAGGATTTCCACTAATTCCATCCACACCACCACCAAGTAGGCATTTATCACCACCACCTGCCCAACCAATCCCACCAATGGCTTATTTTGTGGGTAATCCCTCCCCGTTAGGGACTATTCCAGGTGGATTCCATGATTTACCAAAAAACCCAGAGAAGTTTTGTCCAAAATACATGCATGGAGAATCAAGAAGTGCAAAGGAACATATACAAGCATTCAAAGATGCCTACACGCAAGCTCAAGTTGCTCATCAAGATGTGGTATGTAGACTATTTCCTTACTGTTTAGGAGATATGGCATATAATTGGTATCTAAATCTGCTCCAAGGATCCATTCTAGGTTGGAATGATTTAGAGAATGCTTTCATTAATCAGTTCAGTGTTTATGTAGACCCTGCAATACTATATCACCAATTTGCCACTATTAGAAAGGAGCATCATGAACCGTTGCCCTTGTTTAACACTAGGTTCCATAGAATGTATCGTAGGCTACAAGAGCCTTACCTAGTGTCGGAAGCCATGGCCATACAGGCATATCTGAGAGCTATTGATCCTTTGATTGGTCTATTCTTACAAAGAACTTATCAACCTGATGAGATTGACTCACTATCTAAGATTTATCATTTGGCTATCAAATTGCAACAATAGACAAACCTACAACCTGGAGGGTTGGGAGCATCTTTTTCTCCAATGAATTATCAGATGTCTAATCCACTATTATACAACACTGTCCCAGGGACGTCTTATTCCCATTATGGACCTGTATTTGAGATGCAAGCTTCACCAACTATGCCCTTCTTTGGCAATAGCATGCATGATTCCTCACATCAATCTCCACAACAACAACCTCAACAACAACCTCAAAATCAATCGCAACAAGGGGGAGGACCAACCCATGTCCATTCCCCAGCCATAGTTCAAAATGTGCAAAATGATCAAACTGTTCAACTTACAAGTGAAGTAGAGACTCTCAAAAAGACTCTCTCTCAGATGTCAAATGACATGGCACAGCTCAGACAAAATCCTCCCAATAATCAAAACTAGAATTACAAAAATCAGGGAGGTTACAACTATCAGGGCAATTACTCTAATCAGAACACCAATAGGAACTTCCAGAATCAAAATTCCTTAAACCAGAATTATCAAAATCAAAACAGAGGATACAATTAGAGATTCAATAACAAAAACAACAACAATAGGCAGTGGAACACTGGGCCTAACAATGGAGGAGTTCCCCATAATTATCAAGCAAGTGAAGAGAGATCAAATATTGCTAATGTTGCTGATTTAAATTTTATGACAAATTGGTGTAGGTTGCATGATACAGCAGCTCATTCTGAGGTCAATTGCCCGGAAATGGAGAAGATGGTGAAGATTGCACAGGCTGATGCCCATTCTCAAGCAAGAAATTCTAATCAAGGCAATGGTCTGGCCAGCACTGCCATGACTTATGAAACCATTGAAGAAAAGTATCAATTCCCTATGCAAGGGGATAATGAGCCAGAAGAAGATGTCTATGATGCTCAAGCCTTCCAATCTAAGGGTGGTCATTTTCTGAGGAACCAGAATAAAGGGCCATTCACTACATCTGCACCCCCTAACAACATGGTTCCACCAAATTAGAATGCAGATGACAATCCACCTCCACCAAAGGGACCTTCTGATACTAAGAATAGAGGTAATCAGCCTTCTTTTCCTAAATATCAATTTAGGAATGATTTAGAGTTTGATTTTGTTGCAGAATTGCAAAGGCAGAAGACATCACTATCCTTCTTTGATATCATGAAGTGGTGCCCAGCTCAAAGGGAGGTGGTATTAAAAGCTTTGGAAGAAACAGATCGCTTGAAAGGGAAAGGTAAGGTGACTCTCACAAAGGAGACAAATGCTGCTATGTATAAAGGTAAGACCAATGCCCCACCTTTCTTGTTAAGTTTGAGGATCTTCAGAAAGAATCTACACAATTCCTTATTAGATTCTGGAGCATCAGGGAATGTAATGCCTTTTTCGATTTGTAAAAAGTTAGGATTGAGTCCTACTCCAACCAATAAAAAGGTGATTCAATTGGATAAAACTGAAGTTAATGTTGTAGGTGAGTTGAAGAACATGCATGTGCAGGTTGGATCAGACCCAAGGATCCAGACCTATATAGATATTCAAGTTGCTGACATCCCAGAAACATATGGGATGCTTTTAAGTCGAGAGCTAATGAAAAGCATAGGTGGATATCTGTCCTTGGACTTCTCGCACATGTGGTTACCATGGAAAGGGGTTGCCACTCAGATAAGAATTGAAAGTGAACCTAGGCTCAAACACATGATTACAGAGTATGATACTCCAAATGAAGTAGCATTCTTTGAGACTGATATGGGTGTTTACAAGTAAGAGGAAGTCCTTACTTTCTCTGTAGTTGCTTCTGAGGATACACTATCCTTAGACCACACTAATTCAATGGTTCACATCAACCAGCAAGTTCTAATAAGGAAATTGCAACAAGATAGGTTGGTTTTAGGAACAAAAACTTATTTGAGTAATCTACTGCTTCCTAATTGGTGTAGAATACACTATCATAACCATTTGAAGTTGACATGTCAGTCATGCATAGATATTCTAAGGCATGTAGATCTACCCAAGCAATAATCTCAAGAGGTAACTGAGACTCCCATCAATGAGTTCTCTTTCCAAGCTAAGGATGCAACTATTCTTATACGGATTAGTCTTGCTCAAGAAGAGGTTCCTTTACTAGTAGAACAAACTTAGGTCTTAGGGTTTTCAGATCAAAAAGAGAAAATGGAAGTATCTCAGTTTCATTTTAATACCCCTATTCTAGATGCTTTGCCAATACCAAAAGAGTTAATAGAAGATGAGTTAGATCCTAACTCAGCCCAAGAAATCACTCAGGAGGTAGTTGTTGAACAAATTAAGGAACTAGAAAAATCGTTAACTGAGCTTCTTCTCAACACAAATTCTGATAAAAAACAAAAGTTGGAGCCGCCACATGTCATAAGTGGCAAAATCCCTGTAGTTTCTAAAAAGAAAGAGCTCCCAGCTAAAGACCAGTTATGGACTCTTAAATTTGATGGTTCTAAATCTAAAGTAGGAAGTGGACCTGGAATTGAACTAACTAACCCGAAAGGTAAAACTTATTTTGCTTCTTATAGATTGCAGTTTGGTTGCACTAACAATTTGGCTGAATATGAGGCACTTGCAAGAGGACTTATGTTTTCTCATAAAAAGAAAGTAACTGCTCTTACAGTAATGGGAGACTCTGAGGTAATTGTGAAACAAGTACGTAGCCAATACACTTGCCATAATAAAAGTTTGGCTGCTTATAGGAATAGGGTCTGGAATTTAATAGAAGATTTTGATGCCTTTGGGATTACTCTTATTCCAAGGGAAGCAAATCAAATAGCAGATGCTCTTGCCATTGCAGCAAGTACATTAGAGCCCATGCAGGATTCAAATCTAAAGAGGTTTTCTGTTGAATTGATTTCAGTTCCTGCAATTCCTGACAATGTTAGACACTTCCAGGTGTTTAATGATGACCAACATATTTTGGCCTTTTTGGAGAGTTCTAATGTATTTCAAGGACAGATAATTGATGATGTTGACAGGGATCAAGGAGACTGGAATCTAGGAAGTGACAATACAGAAAGTGATAATCCAAAAGGGATAATGGATTTAAAGAGCAATAACATTCCAAAAGGGATGATAACATTGGAGAGGATATTTGATTCGGATCCACGAGCTTATCAGAGAATGCCTACAAAGAGTGAGGGAGGCAAGTATGAATCTGTTAATTTGACTCACTTAGGGGTAGAAAAGAATGTTCTTATAGGAAAGACTTGTCCTCAGGAAAATAAAGGATGAGATAATCAAAGTTTTGAAGCAAAATATTGAAGCAATTTCTTGGAGCTATGATGATTTGAAGACTTTTGATACATCTGTCATCACACCTACGATTCCTCTTAAGCCAGAAGCCAAGCCGTTTCACCAAAAGTAACGCCCAGTCAATGCATTAATCAAGCCACTAATCCAAAGAGAAGTACAAAAGCTTTTGGCTGCAAGAATAATTTTTCCAGTTAGACACTCTACTTGGGTGGCTAATCTAGTTCTTGTGAGGAAGAAGAATGGGGAAATCAGGTTATGTGTGGATTTCAGAAATTTAAACAAAGCCTCTGAGAAGGATAATTATCCATTACCTTCTCTTGATGAAGTATTGCAATAGGTTAATGGATCTCAAATGATGTCTTTCTTGGATGGATATTCAGGATATAATCAAGTACTGATAAGTCATGAGGATAGGATGAAGACTGCTTTCACTACAAAGTGGGGCACATTTGCCTACAGGAGGATGCCATTCGGTCTAATTAATGTCGGTGCTACTTTTCAAAGAGCAATGGATGTAGCATTTAAAGACCTGATAGGAAAGTGTATAATCATCTATGTTGATGATCTGACCATCTTCTCTAAAAGTAGGGAAGATCATGCAGTTGATTTAGAGAAAGTACTAAAGAAATGTATCAGTTATGGTGTTTCTCTCAATCCAAAGAAATGTGTATTTGGAGTTTCTGAAGGGAAGCTTTTGGGTCACATTATATCAAAGGAGGGAATTTCCATAGATCTTGATCGATTAGAAGCCATTTTGAAGTTGACAAGGCCAGGAAGTAAGAAGGAGATGAGATCTTTCTTTGGAAGGGTTAATTTTGTCAGGAAGTTTATAACAAGGTTTGCAAAAATTGTTAAACCACTTAATGAAATGATGAAAAAGGATGCGAAGATTGAATGGAGTGAAGAGGCTAAATCTGCTTTCATGCAGATTAAACAAGCTATATCTGAGGCACCTGTTTTAACAAGCCTAGATTATCTAAAACCCTTTTAGATCTATTCTTTTACTTCTGAACATTCATGTGCAGCAGTCTTGACACAAAGAAGAGAAGAGAATGAGGAGAGGCCTATTGCTTTTATGAGCTCTCCTTTTAAGAATGCAGAGGTAAGGCCATTTTCCCAATGGGCACTTGATTTTGTAGGAGTTATTAATCCAAATTCTTCTACAGGTCACAAATTCATTTTGACTACGACGGATTATTGCACACGTTGGACGGAGGCCCTGCCTTGCAAGAATAGCACTACAGAGGTGGTTATTAAGTTTCTAATAGAGAACATCACAACCATGTTTGGAGTTCCATTTGCTCTAGTATGTGATAATGGCCTTGCTTTTTCCTCCACTGAATTTATTTCATGGGCTTATGAGCATAAGATTGTATTAAAATATTCTTCCAATTATTACCCTCAGGGGAATGGAGTGGTTGAGTCCACAAATAAGAATTTATTGGAAGTAATAAAAAAGTTGTTAGAAAGTAACCCTAGGGACTGGCATACCCAACTAAGATTTGCCTTATGGGAAAATCGAACCAAAATTAAAGCAGCCCTAGGTAATTCACCCTTTAAGCTAGTTTATGGCCAAGATCCAATCTTCCCCATACATTTACAAATACCTATTCTGAAATTTATGTAGGAGTTTTATAATAGGGATGATAGGATTGAGGTAAGACTGCTTAACTTATTGAACATGGAAGAACAAAGAGATGCTGCTTTGCAGTAATTCTCTAAACATTAGGCTGTTGTCAAGCGTCGGTTTGACAAAAGAGCCAAAGTGAAAGCTTTTAGAATATCAGTCCTTGTGCTATTATGGGATAAGGCTAGAGAAAGGAAGGGAGACCATCAGAAATTTGATAGACTTTGGTTAGGTCCCTACCAAATAGCTGAAATCTTAGGGGAGAATGCCTTTCATTTGAGTACATTAACAAGAGAGCCTGTTCCATTACCAATTAATGGTCAATTTCTCAAGCACTACTTTGGTGCATAGAAAGTCTGGTGTTTTGAAAAGGAATGTACTATATTGTATCATATGTAATTAAGTTTTGTTTTTTAAGTTTTTTAGGTTTTTACTCTTTGTTTTTGCTTGTTTTGTTTGTTTTGTTTAGTTTTCTTTCTTTGTTTTTGCTTGTTTTGTTTGTTTTGTTGGGGATTCTTATTTTGCTCATCTCAAGTTAGGGGGTTGTTATTCAAATTATGCTATTGGTACTAGGAGAGAAATTGGTTTAGGTATTCTCATTATAATCATTGAAAAGGATTTTCATTCTAAAACTTATGTTTTATGATCATTCTAGTTTGGGTTGGAAAAGTTATTAAGGATAGAAGATGTAAATGTGAACATCTTATGAATTGTGATCAAAGATCTGTCACCAAATTAGAAAAACATCTGCATGAGTAATTACCTATTTGTTTTAGAATGACTCTATCTATATTTCAAGTGAAAAATCAGATTCCAAAACTATCATGAAATCCATTGTAGTACTCAACCCACATTTTAGATTCATTGAATCTGAGTATTGAGAGATGCATAAAAGAATATCCATCCATAAAAAGAGAAAGAGAAAGAAAGAAAGAAAAGCAAGCTCAATATCAAATGGGTAACCAAGTATCTCTATCAGGTCTATGGACGCCTGTCTGGCATAGAGGAATGCTTTGAGAGGACTAGAGGTATCTCTGTCGGGGCTATGGACGCCTGTCTGGCAGCGGAGCAATACCCAGGATTTCACTGCACGATAGTTAAAGGACTCAACTTATGTAGCTTGAAACTTAGGTATAGTTGTTTACAAGCAGAGAAAGTAGCTACAAAGAATGGTGCACAATATAGGCACACACTCAGATTCAGAAATAACTCATGAGCACATATCATCTGAGATTCAAACTCAAGATTATCCTACAAATATCCGATCTCATTCAAGGTAAGGTGTTTATAAGCCAAATAGTTTTTGGGTGACTAAAATTTTCTTTGGGTATTTTGAAAATAGGTAAAACATTTTCCCAGCCGAGTCGCCATTTGTTATGCCTTGCATAACCACCCCATCTTTTGCCTTGGTCAAAATGGGTTCCCCTTTGTGTTTTTTTGTACTTAGTTGTTTTTGAAACAAAGTTTGGAGTCTACTTTTGCCAATACTTTGTTTTTCTTTGTTTTCTCTGTCGGAATCGGAACCGGAGTTGAATTGGGTTCTGAAGCTTCTTTTGAGGTTTGTTTTTGGTTCTATCCCGACGGTCTTTTTTTCGCCTTTGTTTTGGTCTTCGACGGAAGCGGAGCCGGAGTGGGAATTGGGATGGTTGTTATCAAAATTTCCAAAATCAAATTCAATTCCGATCCCGCCTCCGCTCCCTTTTAATGTTTGTTTTGTCTCGGTTTTTGTGTTTTGTTTTATTAGGTTGGTCTTTTACTTAACTTTTTGTTTTTGTTTTTAGTTGTCAGACGCGGAGTTGGAATGGGAATAAAGTTTGGAAATTTTATGAGTTTAAGATCCTGTTTCCATTTTAGTTCCGTCCCCGCCAATTTTTGTCGTTGACTTTTTGACTGAAGTTGCACTACAGACTAGTGTTCGTTCTCTTACAGTTCCAACTCCGCCTTTACTGCATTTTAATGCATTAATGGTGGTTGCCGATGTAGGTAGAAATTCACATATTTTTATTTATTAAGGGTTAAAGCCGATCATTATTGTTATTATCACAAGTCTGAGAGCATGAAGAGCAATAGCAAAGTTTATCTGAGCAAATTGATCAAGATAGAGAAGGGATATTGGGTGCGGATCGATTCAGAAAGTTAGCATGGCTTTGTTTGCATTTGAAGTAGGTCTTTTATCTTTGTTGTTCATTGTTTATTTCCTTGTTGTGTTTTGCTTTGTATTTGCTCGCGTGTTCAATCATTGTGTTTTAAAGCAATTTTATGATCATCGATGTGATTGAACGAGCAGGTTCTTGTTTTGACTTGTTTGTTTTGCTTTAAATCTTTGTTGTCTTGTTTTATCGTATCGTTTCTTTCTATTTTAGGGCATTGTCCCTTTCACGTCTTAATCGTGATCATGTTGTGTCATTTTCAATTTGCAGTAGATTAGATTATATTAAAGGTTTTTATTATGGCGTGAGTTAGATAGAGAATTTACAGTGAGGTAGATTAGGGATTTTACAATGAGTTAAGGTAGATTAGATTTATTGTTTAAATTAGGGTTTCGTCGTTTGGGAGAATGGCAGGGTTTTAAACCCGTACCCTGGTTTTATTAAGTTTGTTAGATTAGGGTTTCATTAGTCTCTCCAATTACTTTAAATAAGATTTAAATAAATGGCCCTAAAATACAATTGTTCCCCACAGTCATATGAGGGTAGAGTTTTTAAGCTCCTTTGCCATTTTATGGCGACCTAGGTTTAATCATGAAGTTATGATGAAAATGAATAAATTTGATGATGTCATGATTAGCATAGGCGGAGGCGAGATTGGAATGGGTATGGACATAAGAGTTTTGTTTTTACTTAAGTTATCAATTCCATTTCTATCTTGTTTTCAATTCCGAGTTCTAAAAGGTTTTCTTGAAGTATGTGATAATTGGCGGAGGCAGGATCAGAATTGATCCTGAACTTAAGAATTTTGTTTGTGAAGGTTATCAATTCCGTTTTCATCCTGTGTCCCGCTCCATGTATAGTGGGAAGTCTTTTGTTGAAATAACAATGACCAAATCGGAGGCGGAGGTGGAATGGAAATAGAATATGAAAAGTAAAATTCAAAGAAAACTAAATCCGATTTTTGTTCCGACCCCGGTTCCGATAATCTCCCCGACTCTGACTCTGAGCCCGTTTGTTATTAGGTGAATTTCCTATATTGCTTTTTCCTCCGAGTCCGCCAGTTTTGTAAAGGCACTTGTTTTGAGCTTCTGTCTGGTTCTGACTCCGATGTAAATGTAACAGGTATGTTTTTAAAACATGTTTTATGATGATTTATTTGAAGGTCTAATTAGAGGTTTGCTTGTAGGAGATTTGAGAGATGTCAGGAATGTCAAGAGAGGCTGCTTGAAGGAATCAACTAGCTAGAACATCAAAGACAGCACCGAAAATCAAGAAGGTGAAACTAGAATAGCTACCTTATACATTAAGGTATGATCATAGGAATCCGGTGTTGAAGGCGAGCAAGGTGGAATCAGACTGGTCAGATATCATAGATACTAATTTGGGCCAATATAGCTTTGAAGAATTGCATGAAGAGACCTTTGCAGAAAGGGAAAACTTGATAGGGAGAACTCAAAGGATTGTTGACTCCGATCTTGCACATATCACTGTGTTTCCTTTATCAGTTTAGTGTCCGGAGTTGATATGTACAGTGGCCAGTACTTATAATCTAGCTACAAGATTATGCATGGATTCACAGAATAATGTGATTATAGATCTTACTCCATAGATGTTCCAAAGCATATTCAATGTTCCTGATCCCAAGAATTTGGTGCAACTAACGAAGGCTGAGGCATTGGAGAAATATAGTAAGCACAAAGACTCCAATAAGTCTCATTTAAAAAAAAGATGGTTAAGCACCGAGAAGAAGTCTTTAAGCAAGCTTGTAGACCAGCCAGAGAGGGCAGACTTCAAGAAGGAGATATCTGATTTGATATTGATGTTGTCCAGAGTGTTTGGGAAGAGGGATGCCTTCCATTTCAAGGAAAGGATGCTCCATTTTATTCAAGTGATCTTTCAGGGTGATTATCAATTTGATTGGTCAATGATTGTTTCTGATGCCATACATGATCAGCTCACAAGGGTCAGACAGACCAAATCTTTCTTCATGACTTCATATGTGGTCTATGCTACAGAAAGAATGGGGATTTTCCCAGGATTAAATAGAGTAGGTATCATGGGAGTCTTGGATGGACAAAGGAAGGTATGGGAACACTACGATCAATTATCTCTTCAGGTTGCTGAGACTCACTTCAGAAGAGTCAATGATGCATTTTTATATGTGGTTATCAACCAGTTGAGTGGAGATGCAGGATACAGGTTAAGCCAAGAAGCTATGGCATTCATTTATGAATGGGGAAGTTGGTACATCCAATACCCCAAATTTACATACTTCAGATTGTTTGGTTTTGAGGGTCATCCCCATTTACTTCCAAGATGCTGCAGCAATAGAATAGTGCTTATGGAATTTGTATATCAAGCCACTGGAGTTAATGCTAGATTTGGGATGAAGCACAAGACAGGATGCCATAAATTTCCCATGAAGTTGGGGGAATATGGCTGTCAACACTTGAAGGCAGCAAAGGTGGTTTGTAATGAGTTGATACAATTGAAATTGGGATTGTATACAGCTCGTAAGTATTTTGATCCAAAGAAGAAGATGTATGCTTTATTACCTTCAGTGTTTACTAGACATTTTAATTTGTTAGAGGATTTTTGGTGTGATAGGCAGGATGAATATGACTTAAGGAAGAAGAATTATGAGAGATTACCAGTCTCACTTATGGTAGAGCTGGGTATTAAAGATAATATTCCTGACACTTTGGTGGATGATGGAATTGTATTAGAACCCTCATATGAAGCTTTGAAAATTGGCACCAAAAACCTAGATCCAATAGACTGGAATGAGGAAGAAACGATTGATTTTAAGAAACTAGGAAGGATACTCTTGGATAGAAGTGTGCAATAGTTGATGATGAGAACTCAAGCTCCTCAGGGACCAATCCTCAAGAAAGGTAAAGGGTATAAGAGGATTAAAAGAAAGGCACCTTCCAAGTAGCCATTAGAATTCTTTCCTTCTTATGTTGAAGAAACAGAGTTGGAGGTAGTCGATGAAGAAGAAGAGACACCCGAGGGAGATGTTCCAATTGAATCTGTAGTTTCTACGCCCGCATTGGGTGAGTCATCTGCACAAGCCCCACTCACAAGAAAGAAAAGTAAAGAAGTTCAAGGAGTACTTTATGCCATGGCTGAAGCTACTAAAGGGAAAGAAGTGGAGGAAGAACTAGTAGAAATTGAGACAGACTCGGATGAAACTCTGTCAGAGAAGGACTTGCAAGAAAACATGCCTCTAGATCATACTATTGAGTAGGTTCTTACACAGGAAGAACAATGGAAACAATTTAAAGATGCTACCAGAGAATTTGATGCAAGGGCTGTTGCAGAGAAACAAAAGGAAGTGGAGGCAAAGTTACAAGTTGATGCTTTACTTCAACAGCAGCAATCAAAGGTAAAAGAAGTTGAAACAAAGACAACAACTGATACAATGGAGGAGCAAATGAGGCTATGAGAGCATGAGATCAAGGTCAAGGTAGAAAATGACAAGATGGAACTGATACAGAAGATCCATGATCTCGAGGAGGAGAAAGCAAGAAATTGAAGGGAAAAGGAAGCCCTGGTTGCTAGATTGAAGCTTGCAGAGGAGGCTCGACAGAAAGAACAAGAAGCTGAAGCTCTAAGGAAAGAAAAAGAGGCTGAAGAGCTAGTAAAGAAACAACAAGCTGAGGAAGAAAGGGAAAAGGCAGAGAAACTCATAGCCTTGGAAATGGAAAGGATAGAAAAGGAAGAAACTGAAAGGATAAGAAAAGAAAAGGAGGTCGAAGAGCTAGTTAGGAAGCAAAAAGAAGAAGAGGCCGAAGCTGCAAAACTTAAAGCTTTAGAGGCAGAACGGTTGGAAAGAGAGGCCTTAGAGAAAGAAAAGTTAGAGAAGGATCAGAAGGAACGAAGAGATAGAGAAGAGGCTGAGAAGTTGGTGCAAATGCATGTGCTGCAGGAGCAACAAGAAAAACCAAAGGTTGATTCTCAACCTGAGGTAAATGTTCAGCCATCCTCTACAGTTGTCGCTTCCTCTTCCATGATGATGACTACTACTAGTGCACCTACATGGGTGAAATTAGATTTGCAAAAGAGAGCTAGAACACCTCCTCAACCTCTTAATTGGGAGGGCATGATGAAGGAGATTGAATAGGAAAGGCCTAAGAAGAGGGCTAAAGTTTTGCATTCTACCAGACTCACAGATAAAGGGGAGATAGTTGCTGAATGTGTCGTGCCTATGATTGAAAAGGAGGTAGGGGATATCAGCTCATAGACTATCAATTGAGTACAGTTAACTTGGGAAGACCCACTAGAAATCAACAAATGAATCTGATTGATGTGGTGGCTTCAACGACAAAATCAAGGATGATCAAGGGCAAACAAAAGAAAGATGATCTTAAGGCTCAATTGAATCAGTTACATTCATTCTTGAAGAGTGTCTCCTCTCCAAGGTCACAACAGGTTGCAGCAATTGAGACTCCTATTTTGCTAAGCAAAAAGGAGGTTGATGATTTGGTGCAAGTTAGAGGTAAGGCGGAGATGGTTGACAAATGGATAGACAAAGTGAATCGGGAGGTAGGTGAGGTTTTAGAAAAGGGTTTTGAAACCTACAAGGAGGCAGAGGGAGTAATAAAAGAGATGCATCAATATATTGAGGCATTCGAGAAGTTAGAAGAAGAGTAAAAAGAGTATAGTGAAAAGTTAGAGAAGATAAATACATTGCCTCTAACTACTCTTTTAGAAGAATCTATACTCGAAGAGGATAACAAAGATTTTGTAGAAAAGACTTCTCGCATCCTTAAGTTTAGGACTGGCTTTTTGAGCAAGCATAAGGATGAGATTCAGGATGCAATTAATAATTTAACTAAACAGTTGGAAGAGTTGGAAGCACTTATGGCCATAATTGTAGATGTGAATGTAATGACCAAAGATGGCATGTTGTTGAGTCAGGTTAGAGAGAAATGGAATGAAAGATTCCAAGGACTCATGTAGGAGAAAGATGATGGAGGAGACTTAGTGATAGATCGGCTTGTAGAAGTCAAAGAAGAAATAAAAGTTGTAGGGAGAGAGTTGATCAAGGTAAAAAGTATGAAAGAGTTTGGTGCAGTTGAGTTGGATCACATCAAATTTGAAGATGACTGGATTGATGGGCTAGATATGGATATGCTACAACAAGTCTTCACCAGTTATGATGAGTCCATAGCGGATCCAGCATCACATGCATAAAATCCTGCATGCATGATGTTCTTCTTCCTTGCGTGATGCTTGATGATCTTCTTCCTTGCATGTCGCATGCATACAACACTGATAGTCTTGAGGGCGCATGACTTCTTTTTCTTCTATTTCTATCTTCTATTGTTAGATCAAACTGAATGCATAATGTAAGAACTCAAGATCAAAGTTGATCTGAGTTTACAAGAATGTTGATTGTTCCTAAAAAGGTGGAAAGCCTAAGATAGAAGTGAAGTTCAAACTTCTTTTGTATATCTATAAATACCAGATGGGTATCACATTCTAATGGTCGGCTAATTGAGAATTGAATTGGCTTACCTAGTGCTAGGAGATAGAATTTTATAGAGCTTTTTGCAGAGATACATTGTACCAGATCTTGTTTACAGTTAATAGAATTGCAGGTTTACGAAATATGGAGTTTGCATTGAATTGTGTTGTTTGATAAGGTTAATAAGTTATAATCCACTTGAATGCCAGTGATTGTGCTGAAGCATGATAGTTTCTTATGTGATGAAAGTCATTAGAAGAAACCAGGTTTAAAGATTATCTTGTTAAATTATCATTGAATTAAAGTTATTAAAGTCTGTTGATCTATAGTTTTGATGATGAATGAATGTGTGTTGTTTTGAAATCTTGGAAATACTTGTGATATGCAAATAGTGGAATTGAATTAAGCACCTAAGATGTATACGAGGGTATAGTTATACTATGGGTTGTGTCATGCTATGGTTTTTTTGATCGGTTGAGAAAACATTCATTGTTAGAGGTATATGTCTAGATATTAGATAAATTTAATTCATACTTGCTGATTTACCCCTTTGATCTATCTTTGTCTTTTATTTAAAACCCATTGATTTACAGGAACTATTTTGATAAAGAGAGTCATAGCTTGAATCCTTTATTACCAGCACAAGCCCCTTGAATATTATAGTTGCATGAACCAATTGAGTGACATCAGACAGTTGAGAATCAACTACCAGGACCTTGGGAGTTAGGCCACTATAGGTTGTCTTTCTCTTTCAGGAGAGATAGAGTAGAAATATTCTATTTTAATGTTGTTTGTGTCATTTTAACCATCAACACCTCCCTGACTTGTAGCAAACCTTCATGAATTTGTTGTTCAATCATAGATGCAAAGTCAAATTCCATATTTTCTTCAAGATGTTGAATTATCATGGCCATTCTCATCAATCCTAGTAACATGGGCTCCTCTACATCTACCCCTAATATTTGACACAATGCAAAATGGTTGTTTTTGAAATACACTTGAAATTCAGAAACTTAGAAGGGTTCCACTTTAGAGGCAGGAATTGGGATTTTTCTATTATCATCACCCCTCTTCAAGTGTAGGGGGAGATCATCACTTTAATATGTTCTTCTCAACCTCTTATATTATTTCTCCAATTTCACTAAATTCACCTCTGTCACAACTTGTTTGTTCAAATTAAAACATTTTACATTAACATCTCTATTGAAATCAACTAAACACCCACCATTTAGAAGTCTGATAGTTTTGGTTGGAACATGGTAGTTGTGAGAAAGGGCTTTGATTAGCTCAATATCAATGATTTTTTTTGGAACAATCAGCTTGGCCAAGTCCAGGGTCTATGGCTTTGACGTTGGAACCTTGTCGTTCCTTTTTTGGTAGAAGTACCAATAGAGGTTCCAACCTGACTGAGGTATAATGGGGTCTCTACAACCTTGAGATAAGTCTCTGAAAAACATTTTTGGACCCTTTGTTTACTGAACTAGGCAAGAAAGCAAGCAATGGGGATTGCAAAGAAGGGTTTTTAGTTTCATCTTTCTTTAATCCTACTTTGGCCTTCTTTGGTGCCATTGTAAAATTCATGGAGAGTGATGAGAAAATCTTACCCAGTGATGTAATTCACCTTGAAGAATTCCCTTTTCCATTGCAATTTGAGCTCATCTACAACTTGGTTTCAACTTTTGTGAATGAAAAATATCAACTTATTTCGTATATTTTAACACCGAGATGCATTTATTCCCGACTCATAAATTTGCATCATTCAAATATTTTTATTGAGCTTAATTTCATATTTTGATGTGACTAACATGATTGGTATGTTTTAAATACCCCAACGGGCTGGTTACTGCACTACCTCATGTCACTTTTTTCTCCCCTGTGGTATTACGGTGTGTCCTTGGTATAGATATTCAGTATACTGCTCTACCACATATCATGTTTCATCTCACCATGGTATTGCAGTATATCTTGTTATCCTTCTTTAGTGTACCTCTCTACTGCTTATCACCTCTGGCTCTCTTGTGGTATCACGGTGTATCCTATATATATCAATATACCACTCTACTGCAGGCTACCCTTTATCTTCTTGCGGTACCTCGGTATCATCCCAGTACTCCTCCGTAATATACCACTTTACTGTTGGCTAAATTATGACCTTTGCAGTATAGTGGTGTGTCTTTTTATCACTACCCTTTAGTATACCGCTCTATCGCAGGTTATGTCTTGAATCCCCGAGGTACAATAGTAAAAGAGGGTATAGATGGCAGTGTATAATAGTGGCACCTTTTACTATCATACCTCAAGCTACTTTGTTATGAGTTGTAGTAGAGAGGCCATGAGGTGAGGGCTATATGGGGCAACTAATACAACATTGATATAGTGGTAAAAGGTAATTTTGACCTTATGGATGGCAATGATGAGATTTTTTATGAAAATAATAGTATGAATTTTGGATTTTTACTAATAAACTCCTTAATTTTTTTTTATAATTCTTGTTCCAACATCGACTATAGTTGGGGATGAGTGATTTACCAATCACTATAAGAATCCATAATATCTCTGGGTGCAAACTGAGATTTCAGAGGATATGAAAATGAAAATGTGTTGAGGATGGAATGGAAATGGAAATGATCCTACACTACTGTACATGAAAAGATATTTTGTTTTTTAATGAGGTAATTCTAGGATTTTCCATGTACTAGCAAGTCTGAGTCCTTTGTTGATTTCCTAAACTATTGTGCATGGAAATGATATATTTTAAGAGGTTTTTCAAGAGTTGTCCATGCACTGGAAACCCTTAATCCTCTATTTTTTTCAATAAAAGAATCCCTTTATGAATTGCCCATGTACAGGCAATTCTTTTTCCTCTCTTGACATGTTTTTGCAAATAATAAGAGTCCTCCCCTCTTTTACCAATAATCACAAAGGGACCTAACCATAAGGCTTCAAACTCTCCATGATTTCCCTTCTCATGATATCTAGCATTCCACATTAGTACCAAATCATTTACCTCAAATATTCTACCTTTGGATTTCCTATCAAAAATGTATTTCATCTATAATTGCAACTTCACATTTTCCTTTTGAGTTGTTCTCCTTATTTCATCAAGTTTTGCAAGATGCTCCATTCTTTCCTCCATTGGTTCTGGAATATATAAATCTTCCTGAAGGATGAAATTATAAACTAGGAAAAGGTTTTGTAATGGCATCCTAGCTTGTGTTCCATGTACTAGTTCAAATGGAGACTTTCCAGTTTCCTTTTTCATAGTAATCCTATCCGCCCATAGAGCCATTCTCAACTTTGAGTCCCATTCCTTTTTGTTTCCATCTAGCATCCTTCTTATGATCTTTAAAAGACTTTTATTACTAGATTTTACATGACCATTTTCTTGTGGGTGGTAAGGGGCAGCATAAGAAACAGTAATGCCATATGTGTTGCAATTTTTTTTGAATTCATCATACCTAAAACACATCCCATTGTCTATGATCAACCTTACTAGTGTACCGAATCTAGTTATGATATTTTCCATCAGAAAATTTATCACTACCCTGTTTGTTTCTTTTTTAGTTGGGATTGCTTCCACCCATTTAGTGAAATAATCAGTTGCCACTAATATCTATTTATGTCCTCCACTTGATTTTTCTTGTATTTCCCCAATAAAATCAAACCCCCATTGATGGAAAGGGGCTTCTACTTGTAAGGGTCTGAGTGGTAGAGCTCCTTGATACATCATCTTTCTTGATAATTTCTGACAAGCTTCACATCTTCCTATATATGCAAAAGAGTCATTGAAAACCTTAGGCCAATAATAGCCTGCCCTGAGAATCTTATGTGTAGTGGTTTTGGCAAAATAATGACCTCCACACACTCCTTCATGCATCTCCCTCAATACATGTTCTGCTTGTGATTCATCTAGACACAATAACAACATTCCATCCCTATTTTTTCCAAAACAGATCCCCTTATATTAATACGTACTTAGATGCTTGCAACTTTAGAGTTCTCTTCTAATTATCATTCAACCCTTCAAGGCACTTCATGTGTCTAAGATAATACACTATGTTTGTGTACCAAGGGGTAGGTTCAATTCTTGCAACTATACCATCTTCATTTTCTACATTACAAATTTGGTTAGCTTCAATATTAGTCTCTGCCATTAATTTTTCTAAGCCCTATCCCCTTACTAACTTGGTAATCTCAATTTCCATATTGAATTCTTGGATTTTATTGATCCATCTACACCTTTTCCCTGTCACCTCCATTTCTACCAAGATATCTTTCACAACTGCATGTGGCACATATGCAATTACTTTGGCTCCAACTAAGTATGGTTTGAAAGATTTTGTTGTTTTGACCAATGCATAAGCTTTTTTCTCTATAATATCATAATTTAATTCTAACCCTTGTAGTGATTTGCTAAAGAAGGCTACAAGTTTCTCATACCCTTCATCATTCTTTTGTAACATGGTAGCTTCTATGGTGTGGAATGAAGCAAATGAAAATATTTGGAAAGATTTGGAAAAATCAGGGTATTTTAAAATAGGGGCTTCCTTGATGGCTTTCTTGATGGATAGAAAGGCTTCCAAGGCTTCTGCAGTCCAATCTATGTTTTCTCCTTTTTTCAGCATTTTGGATGTAGGTTTAATGATCTCAACAAAATTTGACACAAATCCCCTAACAAAGTTAATTTGTCCAAAAATGATTGAATGGCTTTGACAATTTTGGGAATGGGGACTTTGTCTATGGATTCTAATCTCTTAGGATCTATTATAATTCCTTCTTTTGATACAATATGCCCCAAAATCTTACCCTTTGTGA
Source organism: Sequoiadendron giganteum (assembly GCA_007115665.2). NCBI lineage: Eukaryota > Viridiplantae > Streptophyta > Pinopsida > Cupressales > Cupressaceae > Sequoiadendron > Sequoiadendron giganteum. Next base: position 436,909,355 of record CM021109.1, on the reverse strand, counting down.
TAGAAAAATGACATTTTTTAGGGACTGATACCATATTCCAAAGCCTTGATGAATGTCTTCTCCAAGTGTTCTATATGATCTTCTACCCTTTTCTCTTTGGAAAGTCGCCCCTGCATTTGTAAGACCAAATGGAATTCTCACATAGACATATGTCCCCCGTGGCATAGGAAAAGTTATTTTGTATTGCTCGGACTCTTTAAATTTGACCTAATTATATCCAGAAAATCCATCCATCATTGACAATAATTCACATCCTATTACCTTGTGCAATATGGCTTCCATATTTGGGAGCAGGTAATTATCTTTAAGGGAGGCAACATTTAAATTTCTAAAATCCAAACATAGTCTAATGCCCCCATTTTTCTTTCTTACTGGAACCAAGTTTGAGACCCATGTTGAATGTCTAATGGGTTGAATAATACCTCCATCTCTGAGTTTTGCCAGTTCGTCTTGCATTTTTGGCTCAAAAGTTGGGTTGATGGGTCTTTGTTTTTGTCTGAATGGTTTTGCACTTGGCGTCAATGGAATCTTATGTTGGAAAAGATCTTCTTTGTATGCTTTCAGATCATCATAAGACTAGGCAAAGACATGCTTGTATTTTCTCAATAATGCAATCAACATTTTCCTGATTTTTGGATTTATCTTCTTTCCAATGTAAACTGTTTTTGGTACTAACTCGGTGCCTAAACTGATTTCTTCAACATCTTCTTTCTTTACTAGTGTTTTCTTCATTTGAGAACAACCATTTATATCATATACCATTTCTAGTGCCACAAGTCCTTTGGGAAGTTTGGTTGTTTTAAGCTACAAGACTTCTTTTCCAAATACAATTTGTTTGCCATCTTCTTCCTCAAAAAATGCATTAAATTCAATCTCTTGGGCCTCATATTGGTCTATGTAATGGAGAAATTTTATGAGATTAGTGTCATCATTGAAAAATTTCCAACTATAGATATATTAGGGATAGCAGGCCTTGTTTTGAATTCAACCTGAGATACTCTAGCCAAGGTGATATCATCTCTTTTTAGGGCTATATTGGCTATGAAATCTGCCATAAGTTTTTTTGATCTATCAATCCATTCAATTGAAAAAGCATCAAATAATTCAATCCTATCCCACACAACATTTTTGTATTGTTTTAACCTTTTGTTCTTTGCAGCATATTTTAACCTTACTTGTGAAACGATCAACTCAAAGTCTCCAAGAACAGTTATCAATTTGATCTTGTGTTTGACAACCATATTTAAGCCGATTAGCAAGGATTCATTATCTTCCACATTTTTTGTACTCTCAAAAGTCAACAAAAAATAATATTTGAATGCGATACCTTTGGGTGAAATATAAACTACCCCATCTCCATTGTCTTCTTGGCTACATGCTCCATCAAAATATATTTTCGACACACCATGCTAATATTTAGAAACATGCTTATCAATTGGGTTAGTATTCACTAACTCAGGTTGGGAAGGATCTATCCTAAAACTACCTAAATACACATCATAGAAGTAATTTAACTTCTCTTGAGGGACATAATCCACAATCTAATTCATCCTTGGTTCTCTATATAACTTGACCTCTTCACCATTGATTGGTATTGTGACATATGACAAGTCGAACTATACATTTCCTCCAACTACTGCAATCCATTGTCTTGATAAAAGTATTCCAAAATGAGGTGTATCAAATATAGTTATGTCAATATTATAATTTGCTTGTGCATAAGCAGCTAACTTCACCTCTACATATTTCATAATTCTTATCACTAGGACAAGCTTACTATCCATATCATAGCACTTTCCACCATTGGTGTCCACCCACATGCCAAGTTGTTTCATGACACCTACTAGCATGATGTTGATAGCAACCCTTGAATATATCATATAGTTTCTTACCAATTTGTTATTTATGAGTAATGTGGTGAAGAATGGATCAATTTGTGGAGGATTCAGCAATGCATCACTAAGACAAATTTCAGGAACCTTTACCTTCTCCTGTTTATTACTGGTCTTTTCAGTTCCTTTGCTATCATAATTTGTACTTTTATCACTTCCATTAGATATCAATTGAATATAACTATTCCTATATTCTTGTATTTTCATCATTTCAAGTAATGGGACTGACATCTTTACCTAGGATAAAGCTTGTGTGAAATCAAAATATGCACTTTTTGCTTTGATCATCTTCCTCTACTCCAACAAATCTCCTTTGTTCTCCTCACTTTATTTTTTGTTTGTTTGACCAAATTTTTGCTTGTCCTTATGCAATTCTTTGTTTTCTTCCTTATGAACATTCTTTTGTTCATTCTTATCATGTTTCTTATTTTATGTCCTTTTTGAACCTCCCTATGTTGCTCCTTTATCTTTCATGAATATTCCTCTTGGAACATCCCCATCTTCATTTATTGTTCTATTTATCAACCAATATTTTCTTTTTGATTGTTCTAATGCAGCAATGGTTAATTTCTTAATCTCTTCCTCAGTTGGTCTACTTATATTGCACTTACTTGAATGGGGTGGTGTACTGAAAGAACATTGCTCATCATTGCTTTCTTCCTGATCAGAAAAGACTTGTTGCTTAGCCATATGGACATTGTACCTTTGGTTATCAACATTATACTCATAACCTCCTTCTTCTAAGGATGAATATCACTACTCAATGGGATGGAGAGTGTGAGAAGTTAAATATATTGTATGATCCTCTTCATTATTTTATGTTGGTATCCCCTCTTCTTGTATTGATTGAGATACAATACAATGGTTAGGGGAATGTGGCAAGTTGTAAACTTGAAACCAAGGATTATTGTTTACCATATATGCTCCTCTTTTTTTAAAGGATCGGGAGTATCCTTATTTTTAGGCCTATCCATTATATGTTGTCTATCCTTCCAATGTGTATTATAGGGCATATCATGCAACCTTGGTCTTTCATTTTTGTATGTATTTCCTTGCCTATTCAATGAGTTATTAATATTTTGGGGAACCCTAGGATTATCTATATTACCAATCATCCATACAACCTTTCTATTATTTTCACTAGTCAGTGATATTTTTTATGCTTCGGCTAAATTTCTAGGGCACCTATTCCTAAGTTCATATCATGTCTTAGGATCAAAGGCTTTTAGATAAATACTTAATGTTGTAGGGTCAGCCAATTTGGATCTAGGAGGTATCTTATTATGCAATTTGGATAACCTCTAGTTGAAGTCATAAATTGACTCATTTTGATATTTTTGGATGCTTATCAAATCATGCAAGGAAAACTCTAGTGCACACTGATTCCCATACTACTCAAGGAACTGATAATAATTTTTTTGAATGGAAGCAATAGAATATGTTAGTAAACTGGTAAGCCAATCTCTAGCTTCTTCAATTAATGACATCATAAATAGCCTCATTTGTACATCTTCATACTACATATCCAGATCTTGAATGAAAGCTTTAAAATTCCTTAAGTGTTCCTCAACTGTGACTGCACTTCCTATAAATTTTGGGACAAGACTTCTCCAACTATCATCCATAGGGCAGGGATATATTTGGAATCCTACTTCATACTTCATATCCAAATCTTGAACGAAAGCATTAAAATTCCTTAAGTGTTCCTCAGCTGTGATTGCACTTCTTGTAAATTTTGGGACAAGACTTCTCCAACTGCCATCCATAGGGTAGGGATATATTTGGAATCCTGCTAAGTCAAATTATTTGATCATAGTTGTGTAGTGCTGAGGAGGTGGGTTATGAGGATGATGATATTGGTATAATGGATTATTGTATTATGCATGGGGTGGTGGCACATATTGTTGGCTAGAGGGGCTGAGATTTGGGAGCTTTGATAAATTATTAGGTGGAGCATTTGATGTTATGTATTGATTTCCCGATTTTTTCTGTGGTGCTTTTGGGGTATTCAAAGGTCTCAAATTAGTATTCTTTTTCCTATGAGGCAATGTGTATTCTTCTAGAGTGTGAGGCTCTCCAGATAAAATATTTTCATTTATCAATGTATCATAGCGATTATATGTCTCAAGGTGTGGTTTTGATGTTTTGTCTTTATCTGTTAAGCACATTTCATCAGACACCTTCTTACCCATATCATTCTTATGTGCCCATTTACTCTTTTCATTAAGACCTTTTTATACAAAGACCTTCTACCATGCATGTTATGAGCTATTGTGATAGTCTGAATTCTAGGATGGGTTTTGATGTATACTTTATTTTATTAGTTTTTAATGCACTTGTCTCTTCAAAGTTGCCACTCACCTTTTTAGAGAAGAGAGATAATTTTGTAGTTCTTTTGTTCAATCTGAAGTCTTCTACATGGTATTGAATCTATGATGAAGGCTTGGATTCAGATTTGACTCCTTAGTAGAGTCGCCAATCTGTTACTTCTCAAAAATGTTGGTTAAAAAACCATAAGAGGTTTCCAAGCTCTTGGTACATTTACGGCTAATGAACAAGGCCAAATGATGTACTTGAACCTCCTTCTCTTTAGGCTCTACCAAACCTAGGTGGGTGTACCTATCCAAATAAAGTAGACTTAAACTAATTATTTCCTACTTGAGCAATATATCCACCATGGAAATTGATAATGGAGAGATGTGATCCTAACTTGGTATAAATTGTCTAAGAAATATCAAGGTAAAATTTAATATGTTTAGTTAACACATGTAAAAATAGATTTGAAAAAACTAAATAATGAGATGGGTGAGACCAATGCCTTGTTGCATGAATGGAGACAGATGAATATCTAAAGTGAATGACTTATATTGGTTGTAACTCAACTTGTTTGACACACTGATATTGGTTTATAACCTGTATAAACATGCAAAAAAATAATTGACAAAACTCTACTTATGGATCCAACTAACACAATTAGGTTACTTAAAATCTATCAAAAGGATTTATTTTTAACTTGAAAGAACCAAGTGAATAAATTATGCAAGAACACATATGACACAAGATTGGAGATAGATTGACAACCCTAACTATATGGTTCTTCTTATTTATCCAATTAACACTTCCAAATAATTGTTATTCATTTGAAGGATGTTTAATTCCTTATGGGAAACCAATTAATCATATCACACAACTAAAACAAATGTACATCGATAAATTAAATATATAATTGATATACCAAATTAAATAACAAAGAATAATTAAAATGGAGACAACCAAATAATTGAATAATTCCAACAAATAGATTATACCAATATTGGGCCACGAAATCAGATATTTTTCATTGACATCTCCAAAATTTATACATAAATCATGGTCTTTTGAAATGAGAGCATTATATCTATTCCTATTCACCTGGTACTTTCTCCTAATCTAACCCCCTCCTCCTTTTGGTCCTAGTCTCTCTTATTTATACGAGAGGAAACAAACTTTAGACCAAAATAAGTGTCCCTTGATAACAAAACACCCCTTGATAAAAAAACATAAATTTCAGACTTAAACATAACCGAAAGAAATTAACATATAACATGTATGTTAATCTGTTAATCTTCGAATAAAATCCCATTGTCATCTAAGACCTGCCCAAGGATTTTATTGTATGATATTTTCTCCTTGCGGTTCATGAAATCAATCTTCATCAGAGCCCAAATATTTCTCCTACCATTTGTTGATTGTCAGATCGTTCAAACATTTGAATTCCTGAGCAGCTACGAAGTTTGTGAGATTAAGCCTCCGCCTTTGATTTTCTAAAGTGTTAAGGATAAAAATGTGATTTGCATTAGGGGTGAAAATTCATGTTGAAACACTAACATAGGATCATCCTGTGCTCTGATTTTATCTAGCATAAACAATTTAGATAGCTCCATCCCTAGTATGATTACCATATTACTTTTCAACACCATTTCCCTTGCTTCATGAGGGGTAATATTATTGTTATCAATATCCAGTTCTACAAGTGTCTGAACATAGATTTCAGCCTACTTTGACTCATTGGCTCTTATAATATTGATTTTTAATCTTTCATCAAATTGTTTCATCTTCATTTTTATCTAAAAGTCTTTAAACTCACTTGTATAGATGAAGTTATCATCTTCCATAAACCTCAGGGAAGTAACCACCCTCTCATTATCCTGAATATCATCAACTCCCTGTTCTGATAGCTTGATCCTAGGATCATGAGGCTCTTGATTTCTTTGTTGTTCTGCTACTTCTTTTATTTGAGTTAGAGCAAGGATTGCTCCTTCATCATCATCATCACTATATCCAGCCAATGGTTCAATATTTTTCCTTTTAGGTTGTGATTCCTAAGTAAGGGATGGAGGAGATGGGTGTGTAGATGATGGGGGTGGTAAATGTGATGTGGAAGCTTCATGTGGCTGTTAGTGAGATATGGTAAGTGGGATCAATCCCTCATCTTGAGCCATTTTGTACAATTCATCATATTTATCAAGGATCATTTGTATCCTTTTCAAAAGGTTGGGTTCCTCTGTAAAAAACCCCTTGAAACCCTTGTCCTTTTGCCTCTTCTAATTATCCCACTTCATCATTGTTATCCACATTGTTCTTGTTTTCATAACATCAACAAAATAAACCAAATTTCTTATGACATCCTCCTCGGGGTTAAATTCATGTGAGATGGCCTTTTCTGTCAGCAGAGTTCTTCTAACAGTATTGATGTGTCCCTCTGGGTCACACACTCTTTCCTTCCTAGGTTTGAGGGAATAGTTAACCCTCATGGACCTTTGTAGTTCTTCAAACATAGTCATGTCAAGAAAAAATGTACCCTTCCTTTGATTTTTCATTAAATCATGCTCCATTTGCAACATCTTCCACATAAACTCTAGAAATCATATTCTTGCCAGTACAAACTTAGGTAAGATATGTGGTGCTTGGTCACATCCATACACTCTAATGATTATGTGTTGTGGCATAAAGAACTAGTCAACATAGTTGTTGGTAAATCCTTGGTTTGGCTTACCTTGTATGGTTCTTATCACCTTCATTAATTATTCAGGCAATCTTGCTGTTGGGTAACCAAAGGCATCTATTAACCTCACAGCAAAATCATCTCTAAACACGACAAAGTCAAATTCTTTGCATTCGTTATCCCAAATTTAACACCAGTTTTGTATAGGGAGTCTTACTCCATTCTCTTGTGTACACAACTTCATCCTTTTGGTCCATTTCATCTCAGCTAGTATAAAATTAAATGACACAATAGAGAATATTTTATGAAAGTAATGGGGGATTTAGCCTCCCTGACTTGTAGCAAACCTTCATGAATTTGTTCTTCAATCATAGATGAAAATTCAAATTCCACATTTGATTCAGGATGTTTAATTATCTTGGGCATTCTCATCAATCCTAGTAACATGTGCTCCTTTGCATCTACCCCCAATATTTGAAACAATACAAAATAGGTGTTTTTGAAATACACTTGACATTCAAAAACTTGGAAGGGTTCCAGTTTTGAGTCAGGAATTGGGATTTTTTTGTTATCATCACCCCTCTTAAAGTGTAGGGGGAGCTCATCACTTCGGTTTTTTCTTCTCAACCTCTTATATTCTTGCTCCAATTTCACTAAATTCACCTTTGTCATAGCTTGTTTTTTCAAATTAAAACATTTTACAATAGCATCTCTATTGACATCAACTAAAAACCCACCATTTGGAAGTCTGAAAGTTTTGGTTGGGGCATGGTAGCTATGAGAAAGGGCTTTGATTAGCTGAATATCAATGAAAACATTGGGAACAATCAGTTTGGCCAAGTCCAGGGTCCATGGGTTTGATGTTGGAACCTTGCCGCTCCTTTTCTGGTAGAAGTACCAATAGAGGTTCCAACCCGACTGAGGTATAATGGGGTCTCTACAACCTTGAGCTAAGTCTCTGAAAACATTTTTGGACCCTTTTTTCACTGAACTAGGCAAGAAAGCAAGCAATGGGGATTACAAAGAGGGTTTTTTAGTTTCATCTTTCTTTACTCCTAGTTCGGCCTTCTTTAGTGCCATTATAAAATTCATAGAGAGTGATGAGAAAATATTACCCAGTGATGTAATTTACCTTGAATAATTCTCTTTTATTTCACACATTGAGCTTGTTTGCAACTTAGTTTTAGCTGTTGTAAATGAAAAATATCAACTTTCGTGTATTTTAACACCGAGATGCATTGATTCCCGACTCATAAATTTGCATGATTCAAATCCTTGTATTGAGCTTAATTTCATATTTTGATGTGACTGATGTGATTGGTATGTTTTAAATACCCCAATGGGTTGGTTAGTGCACTACCTCATGTCACCTTTTTCTCCCTTGTGGTACCGCGATGTGTTCTTGATACACATATTCAGTATACCGCTCTACTGCATCTCAATATACTGCTCTACGACGGGCTACCCTTTATCTTCTTGTGGTACCATGGTATCATCCCAATACTCCTCCTTAATATACCACTTTAGCGTGGGCTATGTTTTGACCTTTTCAATATAGTGGTGTGTCTTTGTATCACTACCCTTTAGTATACGACAATATTGCAGGTTGTGTCTTGACTCCCTAAGGTATAATAGTAAAAGGGGGTATAAACGTCAGTGTATAATAGTGGCACCTTTTACCGTCATATCGTGAGCTACTTTGTTATGAGCTGCAGTAGAGAGGTATGAGGTGAGGGCTATATGGGGTTACTAATGCAACAACAGTATAGCAGTAAAAGGAAATTTTGACCTTATAGATGGCAATAATGAGATTTTTTTTATGAAAATGATAGTATGAATTTCAGATTTTTATTGAAAAAACTCCCTAAAAGTTTTTATGAAAATTTTGGTTCCAACAGGTCCCACTGAGCATGCCAAAAATGTTGGTTTTTTTTATTTAATGTCAAGTATGATAGTAGCCTCATCGGTAGGGAGGTAGAAAAAATATGTCTTTGAATTCCATTTCTCTACGAGCATAGTCACATCAAAAGATGTGTCCAAATCTTTGGCATGTGTGCAATAAAGCGTAGGTTGATGGTGCCTAGGATAAAACCCTCATCATCACTGAATATGCTCAACCACAATAAATGATAAGTCTCCTCTCACACAATTGTAAGGTACATAAGTTCATCTACACTCGCAATGCACATGATGTCAATTTTTTTGAAAATCGAAAAAAAATTAAGTCTAAAACCCTAGAAAAGAAAAATGTCACTTTAAACAAGTTTGTTGCACTATCACATTTGCAATTACCTCGCACTTTGAACAAGTGTGTCACTCAAAATAAAGTGCACCACTTTAAGCAAGTGTGTCGCACTATAATATTTTGCAACTACATCTCTAAAATGCATATGAATGATGGAATTACAAGTGTGTTTAGGGTTTAACAAGTGCATTGTTCTAAAACTAATCAAGTGTGTTGCTATGAAATTTAAGCAAGTGTTTTTGTGTGTGAACAAGTTTTTTCGATAATTTTAAATACTTGTGCACTCACTACAAGTGTGTCACTTTTCTACAAGTGTGTCATTACATTAAAAAATTGCATTATCGACCATAACAAGAGTGCCACTAAAATAGTGACATACTTATTGGTAGTTTTTGAACTAAAATTAACCTACATAAAATAGTGTGCAAGATTTTTTTTTTGAGGTACGTACCGATGGTCCTATATTGGCTAGGCATTAGAACTCATTGACTTGATCCGCGAGATGTAGAGGAAGCACAAAGTTTTCCATTGCATTAAGAGCTATGTGGTGGAACACAAATATCTACTAAGAGGGGGGTGAATCAATAGATCACCTTAAAGTGTATCCCTTAAGACTATTTGTTGATTAATTGTGTACGCCCTTAATGTGTAGATTAAAAATCATCATGCAAAAACATAAACATGCACACACATAACATTACATAGCATAGGATGTATGTGGAAAACCCAAGATGGGAAAAAACCATGGTGAGAAATGTTGATAGGATCTACTATCTTAATCCAACCTCACAACCAAATACTTATGTTACAATGTTTAAGGGAACCACCCTAAGGAGACACCAATCCCCTAGTTTTAGGAGCACCCACTCCCTAATTTTGAGCACATACCTAGTTATCTAATGGCACCAACCAATCAAACTTATAATATAAGATATTATAATTTGTTCAATAGAACATAGTTCAATGTCGCAACCTAATTTGTAGTTGCTCAACACCTTGTTGTAGTTTATGCAATCTGATTCTCTACTATGTACCTTCTTTTCTCTACTCTTGGAGATAAACCCTTAATTCTTTCTAATTTTTTGGGGGTTCTACTCATCAAAAAAACTTCTCCACTCTCCCTATTTCTTTTGGTGTGTTCTTTGTCTACCTCAAAAGACTCACAGATTCAATACTCATCTCTATTGCACCTTTTCTATTATTGAATTCTTTGTCCACCTCAAAGATCATGCACACACTCAACAATCATTTTCTCTCTTTTCCTTTATTTCATTCTTTGTCCACCTCAAGAGACTCAAAAAACCCCTCTAAAACATTCATTCAATATCTCTATTATTCTACTCTCTACCAACTTCTGATTTTCCTTATTTTGTTCATCACCAACTTGCAACATCTACCTTGAGATATGCACACCATATAGATCTTCTTCTAGGGTTTGATATTTATTCTCTCATGCACGACATTAGATCATTAAGCCATGCATTCACTTATCACAATCAAATAATTTTATATTTTTGGCATACTAAAAAGCTAGGGTTTTAGTCTCATTTAATTCATGTTCTCTATATTAGATCATGATCTGATTCTCCATCACCTATATATCCATGTCATTGATTCAATCAACACATCACCAATTCAAACTAGTAGCTGGATCAGTTAGGAAAATTGAAGTCACTCCCTGAGTTAGTTTTCAATCGAAACCCTCGTTCACACTATCATAGCCATTAAGAGCTCTTAATTTTAATCTGAGTCATTGGTCTATTTCTATTCACACCATGATCCGTCGATTCACATTTATTACCCATCTTTAAAATATGACTGTTAGATTAGAGATTTTCTTTAATAACCACCATCAATCTTCATCATACACATCTTCCCAAGTGTGGGGTCCACCAAGACATGTGTCACAATCTCGCTATCCCTTGGATCTAGACACATTCCCACCAAATATTTAGCAAGCTATCAGGCTAACACCACCTATCATCCTTTTCAGCACAATGCAATTCACAATAGAGATGTGAATTTCCATATCAAATAATAATTCTCCTTCACTTGTCTACACTTCATCATCCATTCTTGTCGCCTTCCTCTTTATCTAATCCCACCATATACACTACGAGCACCATCAGATATTATATGATTGATCTCCACTATTTCTCGCTATCTCATGGGGTTAGATGGGGACCCACCACCAATGCAATGGGGAAGTACGGAGGTTGTTGATATTTCCTCAAGCAAAACCATTGATCAAGATAAGGACAAATATTTTGCTCGTGACTTAGGCAATATTATAGTTACAAAATATTTTTCAAGTTGGTATTTCTAGGAATGGGGGTCGATTGCACCGATGACCCTAATGGCTTAAGTTATTACTTAAGCAACTAGAAACTGCCAATAACCAGTAAGCATAAAAAACATTAAATTTTCTCATTTTCCATGATTGTGAACCTTAGGGTTTTATGCAAACCCTAATACATGTTGAGAGCATAATTAATCCATTCTAGAGCATATTTGACCTCATCTCCTCTCCTCTCAAAAAACCCATGTTGAATATGTAGTCAGATTCCTCCGCAAACCATAGCAATATTGCAACTTTTTGCAAATATTTAGAAAATGCAAAACATGCTCCTTTCTTCATCAAACTTCATCAATTATTTTGGTACCATATCCATTTCACCTATGACCTCTCCTTTGACATCAATGACAACCAAATTTCCAACAATCTCCCCATTTGTCATTGATTGTGAAACCCAATACTCAACCTATGGACAATAGGTTGATACCAACTATAGATGTTTCAGTTTGGGCTCTATACCAACTAATCCATTTCACTACTATATACCAATTATTTCCAACATTTTTATTATTATCTTGAGCATTTGCACAATTTCTCCCCATCTCATTATTTAGTATTGTCACAATTTCTCCCCTTTTGACATCAATGGAAAAGGTTCAGGATCAATACCTTCACACTTGATCCCCCTTTGAATCTGCAACCATCAAGTCATTAGAAATTTGTAAAACATGTTCACCTAACTTGATACATACTTCCAATTCTAGGGATGAATAAAATAATAAATCTCCCCTAGTCATCATGCCCAATCACTAAGATTTAGTGATGTGATGTGGGAGAAATTACTCCCAATTTTTTCCTCAAATATTCAAATTGGTCCTTGGGAAGAGGCTTTGTGAATATGTCAAAAAATTGGTCTTTAGGGGGTACATATTCCATGTTGATTTCCTTTCTTGCAACCTTTTCTTTGATGAAGAGATACTTAATTTATATATTCTTTGTCTTAGAGTGCATCACTGGATTCTTTGAGATGTTTATTGCACTTGAATTATCACAAAGAATAGATATATGGTTATTGTACTCAAACTTAATGTCCTTTAGAGTCTATTTCATCCATAATACTTGAGTAAAACATGTTGCTACTACTACATACTCTACTTCTGTTATAGATAAGGTGACTAATTCTTGATTTTTGCTCATCCAAGACATAATTTTGTCACCCAAAAAGAATGCTCCACCATTGGTGCTTTTTCTATCATCTGCACTTCCTGCCCAATCAACATCTGTAAATGCTATTAAGCTAAAGTCTTTTCTTTTGGGATACCATAGTCCATATTCAACAATGCTTTTAATGTATCTAAAAATTCGTTTTGATGCATTCACATGAAACTCGTTAGGAGCATCTTGAAATCTTGCAACCATACATATTGCTTGCATAGTATATGGTCTTAAGAAGTTAAGTACAACAAGCTTCCAATCATTGACCTATAAATTGTCTAATTTACATCTAGGGAGTCATCTGATTTTCTCAATTTGCAGCCAGTTATCATGGGAGTACGGATTGGTCTACTATCTTCCATCCCAAATTTCTTAAGTATTTCCTTAGCATACTTAGTTTGAGATATAAATATCCCATCATCAGTTTGTGAAATTTTTAAACGAAGGAAAAATGGCAATTCTCCTAGCATTGACATCTCAAATCAATCTTTCATGTGAGTAGAAAACACTTTACATGTTTTTTCATTGCTTCCACAAAATATGATTTCATCCACATACACTACAAAAATAATCATGTGCTCACTTTTAGATTTGAATACAAATTTGTATTTGCATACCCTTTCTTGAATCCTTGTTTTTGTAGATACTATTCCAACCTTGAGTACCATGCTCTAGGCGCTTGCTTTAGACCATACAAAGATTTTCTCAATTTGAAAACATAATATTCCTCTTTTAATTGTTGGAACCTTTCTGGTTGTTCTATGTAGACTGCTTCTTGAAGGTTTCCATTCAAAAATGTAGATTTAACACCCATCTAATATACTTTAAATCCTTTATAAACTAAAAATTCAAGAAACATTCTTATCGCTTCTAATCTTGCAACAGGTGCAAAAATTTATTCAAAATCAATCCATTCAATTTGTGCATGACCCTTGCACACCAATCTTGCTTTATTCCTTACAACAACTCCATTCTCATCGAGCTTGTTTCTAATCACCCATTTAGTGACAATTATACTTTTTCTTGGGGGTCTAGGAACCAATTCTCATGTCTTGTTCTTCTCAATCCGATTTAGCTCTTTTTCGATTGCCTTTATTCAATTCTCACCCTTGTTGGCTTCCACATAGCTTTTTGGTTTTGTTTGTGATAGGAGGGAAAATTTTACTTTCTCCTTGTTCTTTGAAAATCTTCTTCTTGTCTGAACACCTTTTGGTTTTATTTGTGAGGTTCCTTGTTTATGGAAGAACCTTCTTGACTAGTTAGTGTGTTCACTTTACCAAGATCTACCCAAGATGATTAAGCTTCTCCTTTGGAACCTGTGCTCTAATACCAATTTTTGGAGCACAAATATCTACTGAGAAGGGGTGAATTAGTAGAACACTTTAAATTTTATCCCTTAAGACTATTTTTTGATTAAATCCTTATGCCCTTGATGTGAAATTTAAAACTTAACATGGGAAAACATAAAAATGCACACACATAACATAGGATGTACATGGAAAAACCAAGATGGGAAAAACCACGGTGAGAAATGTTGCTAGGATCTACTGTCCTAATCCAACCTCACAATCAAACACTTTTGTTACAATTTTTAATGACACCACCCTATGGAGACACCAATCCCCTAGTTTTAGGAGCACCCACTCCATACTTTTGAGCACCTACCTAATTATTTGATGACACCCACCAATCAGATTTATAATATAAGATATTACAATTTTTTCAATGGAACATAGTTCAATGTTGCAACTTAATTTGCAACTCCTCAACACATTGTTGCAGTTTTTGCAACCTAATTCTCTACTTTGTACCTTCTTTTCTTTGCTCTTGGAGATAAACCCTGATTAATTATTTCTACTTTTTTGGGGCTTCTACTTATCCACAACACTTCAACACTCTCCCTATTTATTTTAGTGCATTCTTTTTCCACCTCAAAAGACTCATAGATTAAATACTCGACTTTCTTGCACCTTTTCTATCAGTGCATTCTTTGTTCACCTCAATGATCATGCACACACTCAATAGCTCTTTTCTCTCTTTTTCTTTAGTTAATTCTTTATTCACCTCAAGAGACTGAAAATACCCCTCTAGGGAAAACTTTAGTCATGAATCTTTGCCAATTGGCGAATAATAGAAATCGGGAGCTCCAAAAATGATGAATAGTACAAGCTAAAATGGAGACTGAATCGCCAACTTTTTACAAAAAAATAATTTTGTCTCGATTAATTCGCCATGTAAATGATGCATCATGGGCACTGATTCAATAGTATTTTATACAATAAATAAAAATATTAATAATATTTGCTAGTAATATTGTGTAATTCTGGAGAATCAAAAAGGGAATCTACTATATTTCTACCAAGCTCTTGGAAAGACATATGGTCAAAGCTTTGTTTGATCTCCATTGTTCACTGCTGCCAATAGTTCATGACATACATCATCATTATTGTATTAGCGGGACATCCCTAAGTGTCCCAGCGATGATGTTCACTCATGTCGATAAGGCTTCCATACTTCGCCTGCGGTCGACCATGGCACAAGTACACCACTTGTGTAATTCCAAAGAATCATGAAGGGAATCTACAATATTCATGCCAAGCTCCCGAAAAGAAATCTATTCAAATCTTTGTTTCATCTCCATCATTCACTGTTGCCAATATTTCATGACATACATCATCAACATTGTATTGGCGAGACATCCCTAAGTGTCCCACCAATGATGTTCACTCATGCCGATATTCGATCACGGAATGAATTTGCAACCAAACTCACCCCACAAGGGGGCATTTCCCCCTTGACCCCCACAAGGGGGCTCTACCCCCTTGACCCCACCGGTGGTTGCCGGCTCGGAGCCCCTACTTCAATATTAAAAACAACAAATAAATATATGGGACAACTGCGTTGACCAACTATGCAAATTTTTAAAGGAGATATTTGCCATTGTAATTAATATTTTTAGTGATTATTAACTAGGATTCACCACTGTGATTATTATTTTTACCAATTATTCATTAAGATTTGCCAAGATTTTACAAAAAAATTAATACTGTGCATAAGATTCGATAGGAAAATTAGTATTTTTTTCAAATAAAAGGAAATATTCGCTAGGATTTTACACCTTTACCAAGGGAGGGGGGGGGAGGGGTGGGGGGTTCTTAAATTTATCCCTACACCCCTCTAAAACATTCATTCAATCCCTCTATTCTTCTACTCTCTGCCAACTTTTTATTTTCTTTATTTTTTTCATCATCGACTTGCAACATCTACCTCAAGATATGCACACTTATAGATTTTATAAAAAGAGTTTGATATTTATTCTCTCTTGCATGCTATTAGATCATCAATCCATGTATTTAATTATCAAAATCAAAAATATTTATATTTTTGGCATACTAAAAAGCTAGGGTTTTAGTCTCATTGAATTCATGTTCTTTATATCAGGCCATGATCTGATTCTCCACTGCCTACATATTTGTGTCACCGATCTAATCAACACATCACCAATTTAAACTAGTAGCTAGATCAATTGGGAAAATTAAATTCGCTCCCTGAGTCAGTTTATGTCAACACCCTCATTCACACTATCATATCCATTGAGAGCTCTCAATATGAATCTAAGTCATTGATCTACTACTTTTTGTGCCACAATCTGTCAATTCACATTTATCACCCATCTTTAAAATGTGATCATCAAATTAGAGATCTAATTTAATAATCATCATCGATCTTCACCATACATGGCTTACCGAGCATAGATTCCACCAAGACACACATCACAAGCCTGTTATACCATGGAGCTAGATGCGGGCCCACCAAATCTTCAATGGGTTGGCGAGTTAACACCACCTGTCATCCTTGTCAGCGCCATGCAATTCACAATAGAGATGTGAATTTTCATATCGAACAATGGTAATGCCCCGCCAAGTAACCTTAAATGAAGTTGCAATTAACATCTTAAGTGAACCAATTTTATTTTATAAAGTGCATTTAACATACACATTCACTTACTAATTAACAACAACCTCTAAGGCTACAAGGTTAGGATTACTTAAACCCACACATACATATTACATATTACCATAACATTATGAACTTTATGAAATAAACATCATACATCATAAGAATACCACATAACATAATAAGATAATCAACCCAGATACAATCTCATAATCATGAACTTAATCCAATAGTTACATCACTCATTCTCATAATGAGGCAATAGTACAAAAGTATAACAATTACATAATCTCACCTCATAAACATAAGAGGGATAAAATAACTTATACAATCTGAAATATTACAATGCAAGAAAATACAATAAGAACCATGAGCTGTCCATCTGGATGTCTCGCCTCCATGAACTAAAGATCAAGGGGGACCCAACAGTTTTGGTGCATGTTCCACCCAACCGTGTGGAACCCGAAGGCCCACCCCCCATGCTAGGAGATAGAACCACATAACATGGACAAATATCTATAATCACTAACCAAAGGCAAACTCATACTGACATAACCAAACAAATGAACTAAACAAGTACAACTCAGGTACAACACTAATATCACTGACATAGGTCACATTGCTTCCAAACATAAAATTGACCAAGTATGTTCAGAGAACAATACAAGTATACAAATACCAATCACCAAGGGAATCTCAAGAGCATACAACCTAAGAATCATAACCACTCCATCTCAAGGAGGAAACCAATATACAAACTCACTCCAAACATTTTGGAGGCAACCAAACACATAGTCCACTCTTTTTCAATAGGTACAAAACATCCCTGTTCATGAAAATCGGGTAATAACTAAAAGACACCATACACTACACAAGGAAAGAACAACTGGTTGACGTAACAATTTGACAACCCTCATCCTCTAAGATCCTTTGGAAGACTTACAATTTTGGACTAACACACTATCCCCATATCCCCCAATGCAACTTGACGACATAGCAACAAAAGCATTCAAGTCATTAATCAAATCTAATATTTGGATTTCCTAAATCCATCCTCATTCAATAGGTAGTGTTGACAAAGTCAAAGACACGATAACTAGATCATCTGAAATAATCATATCCCATATTTCTATTTCCATTTAAACAATTTAAATTTACATTCCTTTACGAATTATAGAGAAACTAGAACATTTAAGGCAATCACGGAAACATTACTATTTTTGGATATACTAAATCCATATCTCTTTCACATTTCATTCACAATAAATTAATTGCTCTAATTGAAATATAATAAATTAAAATAACTATTTGCCTCATCAATATAAACAACTTCTTAATTTACTTTTAAATCGACGCAAATCCATGCAAGTAAACTCTTTCCATTTCCTAACCAAATCTTACATCTCATTCATTTTTCTATTTAGAATATGCAATCACTTTAATATAATAAAATATTGTTTCTCTATCCAATTTCCTATATACACTAATCAATTCATTTTAACTCTCTATTCAAAATATATTGTATGCATCTTATTAAAATAAAATACGATAATGAATTTACACTTAACATATTTATATATGCTCTATATTATATATATACCAAACATATATATTAATAAACTTAATTATAAATATTCTTTAATATTCCAATCACAACGATTAATTTGCTCCATGGAAATAAATAAAACATAATAAATATTTTCCTTTTTCAATATAATCATTTCCTAGATTTACTTCTAATACAACATAAACTATTGCAAATACTATATTCAATTTCTATCCAAAATCTATATCTTTTCAATTCTCTATTTAAAAACATTAACATCTTAGTGTATAAAACATATTTTGGCTTAACTATTTAACCATGCATTCATATTGTTTCCAAATAAATCTCATTAATTAAACAAACATTCAAATATAAATATTTCTACAATTCTTCAATATATATTTAAATATCCTTTTTCTTAACAATTCGACCATGCATTCAAAACCAACACAAGTACACATCTAATTGGATTTCTTTCGTTTTCTAGCTAACTCATATAATTCAATCAATTTTCTATCTAAACATGAAATTTATAAAATATCTCTTTTCTTATCTATTTGACCATGCAATTTTAAAATATCTTAAAATGTCTTTTTCCCTAACAGTTTAATCATGCATTTAACTTTATCTTTGTAAAAATCTCCATGCAATTTTTAAATTAAATTACATGTACTTGAATAAAATAAGTTAAATACTGATTATACTCTTAATTGAAATAAACATGTATATATATATATCAAATATATATTAATATATTTCACTAAACAAATACATTATTTAATAAAATAAATCAATATTCCATAATTTTTCAATTGCTTATGTTATCTAAATATTTAAATACTTTCCTAGAAGAAACTATTCATGTAATATATTCATGAAATATATATGTCAATATTTTTAACGATATATATTCATATATTAAAATAACCACTATCTGCTACAAAATATTCATTCGATGTATTCAAAATAAATAACACCACTAATAATATTCTCTAAAATATAAATATAAATATATATATATATATATATATATATATATATATTACATCATATATATATATATAAATGTATATATATACATTATATTTATATTTAATATTAAATAAAACCCTTTTTAAAAAAAAAGGAATTTTGAATGTCATCGGAAGCAAGTGGAATGGTCCGCAGTTTTAAAAAATAAAATATAAATTAAAAAAAAAACATTAATAGACTGGGGATGTGTCGGCTGTAGCCGAACCCCTCTCCCCTCCCTCCATGCGCCACTCCATATGGGGTTGCGCTGCTTTTGGAGGCAGCCGCACCTCCAATAAGGGGAGCGACGGTGGGAACTAACCCCCGCCCAAAACAAAACAGCGAAACAAATGATATTCACATTTTTTTATTATTGCGAATTTTTAAGGTATCATCAGCAATGCGCCTGTACGGCGACGGAAATCAAAACTAGAATTTATATCAATGCAAAATTGTATATATATATATATATATATATATAAAGACAGATTAATCATAGTAAATAAATTGGGTAAATTTGTGAAAACATTCACCTACAAGTGAAATTATGAAAAACTTTCAGAGAACAACAAATTTCACAGAGGTTCAAATCTAAATATTTTAATCTATTTTTTTTTTTAAATTCATAAACAATAAAAGAACAAGCAAACTAAGAAAAATCAAGATTACATCAGAAGCTTTTAAATCCTCTATGTTTCACCACTGAAATTTCTACAGAGATTTTAGAAACAAATTTATTTTCTACCGTGAATTAGATTTTCTAAAAGGATCTAAATATGTTGTTCAACCTCTAGGTTTGATTTAAATAACAAAACAATTCATTTCCTCAAATAAATTCAATTCTACAGAGGTTCTCACAATTTTCACTCAAGAATTTTCACAAAGCAAAAGCTGTAAATTTATTTAATTCTTTTCTTCTAATAACAAATTTCTTTTCTAAAACAGATTTAACAAACAAATCTTTAATCACTACTATTTTAAAAGTAACCAAGAACAATAAAACACAAAGAGGAAAACCTGGATCAAGAAGCTACAGGAAAGAGATAATTTCTGATGCAAGCCTCCTCCAAAGATTTCCTAAATTTTCTTCAATTCTCCAATGAATCCAATCCAAAACCCAACAAATGCAAACAATCTTTCCTCTCAATCAATTCTACAATCAAACTTTCTTCAAACCTTCTTGTGCAAATTTTCCAAAATTTCTTCTTTGCTGTAAAAATGAATTTTCCTAAAGACTTTTTCTGCCCTAAAATTAAAACATGTATTCTTTATAAATCAAAAATACCTAATATAACCCTAATTCACATTACATGCAAATTAGATATTTCAATTTCAATTTCAATTTTTACAACCCTAATTCACATTACATGCAAATTAGATATTTCAATTTCAATTTCAATTTCAATTTTCGAAAACCCACTTTCAATTTAAAATGCAATTTCAAATAATAAATTAATTTCCAAAGTTGAAACTCATTTCCCAAGTAAACATTTAATTACAATTTCTAATTTAATTCCCACAAGATGAAATTAAATTCCAAAATTAATTTTAATTTTTTTATTTCCTTTCATTTTCCCGCATCACGTTTAATTAATCAATTTAATTATTTAATAACTAAATTCAACCTGCTTAAATTAAATTTAATTAATTAAATAAATTAAATATAATTAATTAATTTAAATATAAACTTTTATCCACATTGCATTATTTAAATTAAATAACCATCAATATGATTTAAATGCAATTATTCTAAATATCTATTTCCAAATCAAAAATCCTTCAGAATTAAATAAGATTAAAGCAAGGCAATGAACGACTCAATACACACAACTGACGACACACTATGGCTAGGGTGTAGACTTGACACAAGTTACCTAGCTACTATCTCCTGTTCAACTCAACCGTTGGATCGACATGCTCAAACCTGTGAAACCAGGTGGAGTCGATGTCATGTACTTGCAATCCTAAAACCAAGTAAACAACATCATACAATATATCCAACATATAATACACACCGTGAAGAAATAAATTACGGATTCACAGGGTGCTCACAAGCGAGTGATGCGAACCAGTCCTCTTCACCCATACACTCATTAAAACTGACACTTCCATCATAATCTAATAATCTCATATAAAGTCACATGTTATATCTACTAACATCATTACATCATTAAAGCATGTAAACTAAAACCTCAGATAACCAAATCACATCACATAATATAGTTGTCGCTCAATAGTAGCGATCAAAACATCATAACAAAATGTATCCAGTATCAAAGTAGCTACAACCAACATAGCATAAAGCAAACCGAACAAGAAGCAAAACAGAGGGGTATTACATTGATCTACTACTTTTTGTGCCACGATCTGTCAATTCACATTTATCACCCATCTTTAAAATGTGATCATCAAATTAGAGATCTAATTTAATAATCATCATCGATCTTCACCATACATGGCTTACCGAGCATAGATTCCACCAAGACACACATCACAAGCCTGTTATACCATGGAGCTAGATGCGGGCCCACCAAATCTTTAGTGGGTTGGCGAGTTAACGCCACCTGTCATCCTTGTCAGTGCCATGCAATTCACAATGGATATGTGAATTTTCATATCGAACAATCATTCTCCTCCACTTGTCTATATATCATCATCCATTTTTGTTGCCTTCCTCTTTATTTGGTCCCATCATATACATTGTGGGCACTATCTGATCTTCTACACTTGATCTCCACCGATGCCCACTATCCCGCGAGGTTAGATAGGAACCCATCACCAATGCAGCGGGAAAATGAGGAGGTCGTTGATCTTCAAGCCTCGATTGTAGTCGTCAATCAAGTGAAGGACAAGTATTTCACTCATGACTTAGGAAATATTATAGTTTTAAAATATTTGTCGAGCCGATATTGCTAGGAAAGGAGGAAGTTACACCAATGACCTTAATGGCTTAAGTTATTAATTAAGCAAATGGAAACTGCCAGTAACCAGTCAACATAAGAACATAACATTTGTTCATCCATCATTACTATGAACCTTAGGGTTTATTTGCAAACCCTAATACAAGATGAGAGCACAATCAATCCATTCTAGAGCATATTTGACCTCATCCAATCATGCAAACTAGACCAAACATCTCTCAAGAAATCCATCTTGAATCTACAACCAGATTCCTCCGTAAACCAAAGATATATTGCATGACAAAATTACAATTTTTTATAAATATTTAGCAAATGCAAAATATGCTCCTTTCTTTATCAACCTTATCAATTCTTCTGGGACCGGATCCATTTCACCTCTGACCTCTCCTTTGTCATTAATGACACTTTTGAAATCAATGACAACCAAATTGCCAACACTTTATAGGGTCTCTCTCAAGATCACTCAAATTTTCAAACTCAAAGGGTGCAAATGAGTTAGAAAATGACTCTTAGCCCTTATATATACATGAAAATTATGGTTTTTGACCTAATTGCATAGTAAAAACCTAGGGTTTTGTTCTAAGATTTCTATTTTTAAGCTTGGAAAGCTATTTTAAGTATTTTTTCAGTATCCAAGAACTTATTTTTTGTCCTCTATGCAGTTGAACCAATCCCGCAGCTATGTTGTGAGCTTGACCGAAATTTAATCTTTTCTACTCAAACTCTCAAGGACTTGCAGTATACTAGTAGTCATTCATTTAATTATGCAGGATGAAAGAATTCAGGATTTTAATTAAATAGTTAGATCATTTAATTAAAAGGATGGGATTTATGATATTTAATTAAATAATTGAGATTATTTAATCAAACAAGATGAAAATAGATGAAAGTGGTCAAATCGGGATGAAAAAATGGTATTACTAGATGTTATCAAATGTTTGATATTGATCAGAATAATTTTAAGTGTCTACATGTACAATAAATATAAAAAATATTATATATATATATATATATATATATTGCATATAATATATTATTATAATAAATGTATACAATAAATGTAGATAATATATATTAAATTTATATAATTATAATTTTAAAAAATAAAGTTTAAAGGGACGATTGTGCTTAAGCACAGACCACCCATTCCATAAAGAAAATAAAACCGTAAAAGCATTAAAGGTGTATATTGCAAAATTTCTTTTTTGACAGTCGACTATATAAATTAAGTCTGTTATTTGATATTTCATAGTTTGTAACACATGCTTTGAAACAAAAATTAATTTAGAAATTAAAACTATCAATCTATACTTCAACACACACACACATATGTATATGTATTTTGCAATAGAAAATCTAATATTTCTTCTTTGTCTATGCAACCTGAAATAAACCAAAGGAACAAAAATAATATAGGATCAATTTGAAAGAAATTTTCATTGGAAACAACAAAAAAAAAAGAGAAAATCATTTAAATTCCAATTTTTCCATTGTGAGGGATATTAAAGGAAATTAATTACTTGTAGGTTGCATATTCTTTAGAGGAAGTTAGTTTTTTTCTTTGCTAGTAATTTAAAATCAAGCTAAAATCAAACTTATATCATTATTTCAAATGAGTAAAAGTTAATTTTGACTATTATTATATTAGTTGCTTTTGAAAGGTCAAATAAGTTAGTTGTGAAAACAAATGTACATAAGTGAACTTATGAGATTTACAAGTAACTTGGGTTGGATCAAATTTATTTATGGAATAAATTTATTTATTATGGGAATTTAAGTTTGCTTTCTTTAAATAGTTAAATTGGTTTTCTTAGAATATCATGAATTTAATAGCATGGAATAGACATCATAATAATCAATTATGTTTAATTTTATTATGAAAGCATGAAAAGTTACAATACTAAACCAAAATTTTATGAATTTTAATCCTTACTCAGTCCATCCAATTATTGTTTAAAATTCTTTAACCAATCATCCTATGTAAGAGAAAAAAAAAGGTGCCCTTATTGAACTACCATAATCACCCAATGAAAATGTTCATACAAAATTATAATAGTTTAATTTTGGTTTCCAATATAGAAAATCATTGTTAAGTAATTGAATTTAATACTTTTCAAAATTCTAGTTTTGTTGACAAAATTCTCCAATTGAATTGTTGGTAATTCGAAGTCTTATATATATAAGGTCTTTCTCTTTCAAAATATTTTGTTAAGATACCAAAGTTGAATATGTTACTTTTTTTGTTTGGGTGGGATGAAGAGTTAATTCACATCAATGATGTTCATAATTTTCCTTACATCATGTGTGTCCTAGTTGCACAATCTTTGATAACATGCACTTTGTCAGTACACAAATATGATCCATAAAATGTTTTTGATTAAGGTAAAAGCAGGTTTTGAAGGGGCCCCAAAACCCTTTAACAGTAGATAGAGAAAGGATAAATCATTAAGATTTCGACAAAATATGAAAAGCTGCTAGGAAAAAAAACCATAGACCAACGAAGAGACAACACAGAACAAAAAACCTGCAGGAAACCAGCCACTAGGCCAGATTTTTCAAGATTTCAGCGACCTCCTTTTCCATGTTGTCCATATTGATAGTAGCTTGCTTCATGTCTTGTATGTCCACAGGGGGCTCATCCAACTTCCTTTTCAGATTGGCTCTAGTGTGTTTTCTTGGCCCAACCCCTTCAGCCTAGCCTAGATCTTTAACCTCCTCCACATACACCACATATTTTACCTAATGATCCCTTTCTAGTTTTCTGACCATCATGTTCATGGTACTGGTAGTGGACTTAAGAATTTTGTGGCTCATTTCCAGAACTTTCTGAATAGATTCTCTCACATTTTTTAGCATCCCCTCAATATTGAAAATTTTACCATCGAGATTTTTCTTGAAATGCTCAAAATCCTCCATAGTTTTCTTCAAGCACTCAACCATATATTTATTTTCATCTCCCATCCACAGGTCCTTAGCTCTACCTCTATCCTTTCTTGCATTATCAACCCCCTCCACCTTTTCCAACTTTCTATTATATCCCCCTTGATTAAGCTTAATCTCCTTAATCTCAAAGAAGGCCCACCTGAACAAACGAAAAAAATCAACAAAACCATTGCGAGCAATAGCAAGGATGTCACCGGGATACTCTGGCTCAACTTTGAAGTAGTGGTCATCTTCCTTGAGGTCTGTTGGGTCTCAAAAATGCAAGTTTGAACCACGAGAGGTTGCCAAGCTCTCACAACGCTTTTGGCCAACTAACAAGGCCAATTGATGCAATTGTACCTTCTACTCTTCAGGCTTTGCAAAACCTAGGTGGGTGCACTTATCTATATGTTTCAGATTTAAGATGTATTTCCCGGTGAAACAATCTATCCACAATAAATATTGGTCTTCATGGAAAGGATCTGAAGCCTTCACTAAAAATACCTATTACAATACTAATATTATTATTACTTCACTTGTCACCATTTAATTTTTTTAATCTTTTTATGTTCCTACTTCCTTTTATGCATTTGATATCGTAGTAAACTGAATTTTTTATTCATTTGATGTACATTAATTGTTTCATCATTCACATAATAATCTGTTGGATTAATTAACTACAATATTTATCAATGCTGAATGACATAAATAATGATTTCTTTTTAAAAAATTTAATAAAAATATTTATCAATGCCAGGGAATGACATAAATAATTATTTATTTTTCTAAAATTTAATAAAATTTATCAGTGTGAAAGTTAACCTCCACGGTGAGTTAATACAAAACCAATCTCCATATCCCAAAAATAAAATCATAGAGCGGTAAAAGTATGAGATTTTCAAAACCGGTGGGTAATGACTTCGACTATGAACTGCAACACGAGGATCAAGGTTCCCAACTCAATTTAATATGCTGACAAATAGCTTAATTTTTCCACCAATAATGCACCAAATTTGATGAAATTAGGTTGATCTACAACTCGTATGGAGTCCTTGTGGTAGGGGAAAGACCCAATTGCCATCCATGATCTAATATCCGTTCATTTTTTGTACACCTTACCTCCCAATAACCGTTTACATTTTAGTCATTACATTGTTTCAATTATGCCAATAAAAATTTACAAATTACACCGATATATGTTCACTACTAAATGTGTAGTTGACCAAAAAAAATAAAACACATTCAAAACTATTGCAAACACTTTTTTAACTATTGAAAACACTTTAAATTTTTGTGAGTTTTTATTGTTTTTCTAATGAACAGGTAATGGCAAAGTGGTAAAAATGTATCGGATAAAAATTTTAAAACACGATTTTTGAACACCTTTCACTTTACGGGTTCCACAAGGCACGTTTTAAATACTTAGAAGCTAAATTTTTCTTTTTAAAATCCTAACTCGTTTATGAAGAAGCCCAAAAAAATTTTGAAATCAGACCTATTTTACACTCTGCATGAAATTAGCCCTGGTGCCTACTAATACATCTCCCCTACAATAAGGTACATAAAAAAATTTACTTTTATTTTTAAAGGAACGCTAGAAAGATTAGGTACCCAGGTAGCTGAGCATTCATTTTTCCCTTTAAAGGTTGTGTATGGTTTACATTTACCTCCATTAAGGACAGCAACAAGATTTCCACGATAGATTGTTGGTTGAAGTTGAATATATTTTACTCATGGATTTGTCTTTTCACCTCTTTTGGTTGGGAATAAAAGCTTAGCAGGTCTTATCCCAACTACCATGTTGTAAAAAGCCTGAGACTGTGTGTTGACGTGTCCACTTGAATTTAACCTCAAAAAGCTTAGACTGCTAACAGTACATCCCCAACTGGGATCTTCAACTACCTCCAAACACGTAAGAGGGGAGATGTATTGATAGAACCAATGCAAACTAGAAAATATTGACATCAGATAAACACAATCAACCACTTGAGTGGAGGTTAATCAATGCATGATTTATCACATTTTTCCTATCCCTGTTTTAGTTTCGAAAGTATTATCTTATTCTTTGGCTTTCTTCCTGCACGATATGAGCTTTGGTTCAAAAGGTCGAATAGCTCTAAGATTCATGATATTATTTCATGTATTTTCTGTTGTACTGAGATTTTTTCATACTTCTATTCATCTAGCTAAGCATGGCGGAGATTGTGGCAGTGTAGGCATCATACACCCTAATCGCTATCTCAAACACTCCCTATAATTTTATCTTGGCATCTACTTAGGGTATGTTGGAGGAGGGTCAGATCAGTTTGCATCATTTTCTCACTTTATTTCTCCTCTCTTGTTCTTTTTACTTTTTCCTGTATTCACTCTTCTTGCACATTTTATATATCGTTATATATATATTTCTTTATTTCTTTTCCAATTAAGCCCTAGGATGCCAAAAGGTTGGTTTGCATGAGGCTACAAAATTATTAGAGGAGGGTGTTGTGTGTTGAGTGAACAGTAAGAATTTTCTTTACTAAATTTTGCACAGAAGTACTTGTAAAGGTTGGATGCCCTCTCAAAGGAAGCAGGGATGTGGTTTCCCCAAACTGCTACTATGCCCTTAACCATATATTTTTCATTTTCTTCCATTTTTAACTGCCAAACTTCCAGTATTAATATATTTATCTTTTAATTTGTATGATTTATAACATAAATACGATATACTATTTCTGTTACTATAATATGGTGTGCTTCAGTTTAAATTTGGGTATATATCTATTTGTATATGTATTTTAGTTGTATATATTTACATTCTATAAAACTAGAACAATATATGTGTCTTTTAGATATATATGCAATGAGTGAATGTATTAAAGTTTTATATCAGTAGCAAATGTATTTTAATCCATCCAAATAACAAATTGTCTTGAATATAAATTATGCTTATTATTCTATACAAAGTGGACAATAGGTTTTAGATTTACTACAATTTGGTTGCATATGCTTTAATAATTTGTTCACATCTACTCCCAAGGTTCACTTGGAAGTTGGAACCAGACTTATCTAATTGACATTATTCAAATGGTAGGTTTCCATGATGATTCAATCTTTGTAAAGATTGTAAATAACTTCAATGAACTTAGATAACCTATCATTTGACAGGTTACATTTAGAGAAATATACATGATTGTTACTCTACATGTCGTTTTAACACACATTATCCAAAACTCTTTCGTCATTAATTTGAATGCACAAAAAATAATTCTTCATTCAAGTATTAAATTGAACATCTCTTTGAATACAAGCTCATAAGGTAATTCTTTTCTACATTCCCCAAGATATTAAACTTCTATTATTACACTGAAACTTAGAAGCATGCCAATGGACTAAGATCTCTCTTTCCATCCTTTCATTTTACCAAAAAAAATACTAACCTTCACACAATAAATAACACACAAATAGACAAGGCTTGCTCTCCACCCTACCATAATGGCGTCATGGAGCCTCGTGGGCTCTAGCCATACCCCCGAGCAAGGAATTCTTTCAACTTCATGATGATAAATGGAGTATATTCTCATTTTTACAAAGGAAGAACTAACATAACACAATTTACATACATCTAGATTCTCTACTTTCTAGTTTCAATCATGATCCATAACTACACCATCTTCTTACTACCATTAAACAAGAGTAAATGAGAATAAGAAGAACGTATCTCTTTCTTTTAGGGGAAGGGATTGAACTCTTTTATCCATCTTTCCTCTCCATGCTAAGCCATCTTGACTCACTATCTTTCCAAGGATATGGACTCCTCTCCTCTCCTCATTCTCTCTACCCTCTCCACTCAAGTTCTCTGTAACACCCCTCCAACCTTAGCCTGGGTAAGATAGTATTTTGATTTTGATTTGATATTCTAAAAGTTGAATGTTGTTATAATGAGATTAGACATTGATGATTATGCAATAGGTTATCATGATTAGCTATTATGTACATGCTTAGTTATTATTGTTTCGAAAAGATTATGGACAAGAAAGGGATGATTTCGTAACACTCGTATCCGAGAGGCTTACGATACCATGATCCTCTTCCTGATAATTGATGTTGCTTTAACTATATGATATACGTTATATGTACATGTACTTTGACGTGTAATTGGAGTGATGCAGGTACTGAGTATCGACTATGCCTGGATTCACAGGCCTGAGCATACTCTTATTCCCCGATGGTGGTAACTGGAGGTAGTCATACAGGCCAAATGTCCCCTACCCTAGCCCACTGTACCTTACTAGTGCAGTGTTCTCATGTTGCCTTACCGTCCAGTTACCTAATGGTAACGTCCGGAGCACCTTTTAGTCATGCGTGGGTTACTAGTATGCCTTATTGAAGTATTTTGACTGAGTTTCAGTTAATTTTATTATGTGGTCATATTTTGGTTGTCAGTGTTTTGATATGGTTTCAAGGCACCTTTTCATAGTTTTAAATATGAAATTTTATGGTGTTTTATTGATTTGGAGTGTTATATCCTCGAGATTTTAGGAGTGTTATATCCTCGAGATTTTAAATGTGTTATTTTAATTGATTTTTATTGATCATTCAAGAGAATGATACATTTCATTTAGAAATTTTAAACAATTTTATTAATCTATTTTGTGAGTCCATAAGTTTATTTAAATCCCATTTGGGGAGCTCGTGTATTTTAATGATTTGATTTAAATTATTATTTTATTTTATTTTTTATATGAAATTTTAGGGTGTTGTATATGAAGTGTTTTTAAATTAATTAATTAGGAGAGCCTTAATAGCTTGATGTTTTCACCTCATTTCTTGGGGATTGTTTTGGAGAGTATATTACTTGGGAGAAAGATTTATTTATATACATAAAAAGAAAAGAGAAATTGGGCAACTTTTCCCTTGATATTTATACTTTATTTTGAGCCTTTTTGGGGAAATTTATCTGGGATGTGAAGCAATTGGTTGCGAGAAGAAATTTGTGGGCAATGGCCTCGGAGGTTCAGCACAACTTCGTTGCCTTGCTGTTCAAATTTGGGATCTTGCCATGCTTGATACACAGAGCTATCTTTCATTTTCATTTGGGGCAGAAATGAGGTATTCTTTTGTGTTTTCCTTGAATTTTTGTTTTAGAAATGTATGTATTCAAGTATGTTTACCATGGGAAATAAACTTGGTTTTGCGTTGAACTATGGGGAATTATTTCACCATGGCAAAGCTAAGAAATACGTCAAAAGTGTTTAATATTTCATAAAGCAAATAGTCGAACATTTGAAAAAGGAATAATCTTTGCACCATTGTAAACGCATGGGAAAGACCAGGTCGCGCAAATATTAAAAACGCACAAAACCATGACCAGGTCTTCTGTGAATGGAAATGCAGCCCTGGAAGTATGGAAGTCGGGCCACAAGTGCAGGCAATGTGGTGGGCGAATAACCTTGACGAGTTCTAAGATTGAAATCAACAAAAAAATCTTTGCAATAACGCCATTATTGAAGATACCTATAGGTGTCGATTCATCACTTTTAGCAAATGCAACGATTTGAATCAATTTGTGCTTTGCTGGAAGTTGATTCACCACTTTTGGGGGCGTGTGTAAGATTAGGAATTCACCACGTTCCATTTAACTTATTCCAAGGGAATTTTTGTCAGTTGCCATGCCTCCAAATGTGGGAGATTGTTAAACTGGGAGCTCTATATAAAGCCGCCCTGCTCATTCTTTCACACAAGCTTCTTGGGTTTCAAAATTGGTTCTAAATTCTTAGAGCATTTCATATTTTGATGAGTATTTATATTTTTTGAAAGTGTTTATATTCCAAGTGAGCATTCTTGACTATTGAGAGCCTTTCTTTTACTCATAGGAATCATTAATTCTTAAAGTTGAGAGTATCAAATTTTGAGTGTTTATATTCTAAGTGAGTATTCATCATTGTGCAATCTAAGTCTTGCATTTTTGAGAGCTCCCATATCCATTCATTGAGTTGTTATGTTCTCTTTATTTTCTATATGCTGAATGTGAGAAATACAGTAAGCTTTTACCAGCAATTACCGAATTATTGTGTTAAATCCCTTTTGAGCTTTGAGTGAAGTGAAGCCATAGTTGAGAAATCTTTTATTAGAAGAATCCAATTTGTGAGAAGTGACTTGAGAGATCACCACAGTTTGAGAAACTTGTGTAGAAGCCATTTTCTTTTGGAATTCTGGAAGTTTGCTGAAGGAGTGCTAAGAAGAGCAGTGCTGAGAGAAGGAGCTTTAAAAATCATGCATGAAATCTATTTTATTGTGATTCCTTGTTTGATATGCTGCATTCACTTGGTCTTGTGCTTGTTGTTTGCAAATAGTTCAAGATAATTAGTTATGTTTTGTTAAACTTTCATAAGCAATTCATTTAAGGGTAAATGTATAAGGGATTGCGAAAAGGGGACTAAATGTATAAGGGATTGTGAAAAGGGGATTAAATGTATAAGGAAATTCAATGCATTTAAAGGTTAAAGGGATTGTAAAAAGGGTAAATAAAGAATTCTAGAAAATTAAGACTAGAAATTGCATATTGTGTGATTGCAATATTGAATGAACTCCATATAAGGAGAATATGTTTGAAGTAGATACTAGATACTAGGAATGAAATGAAGATAGTGGTCTAGTAAGGTCTTTTCAGCTTAAGTTATAGGGATAACTGAGGTAAGCTAAAAGTACTCCTAGGATAAAGATTTCCTGATTAGGAGGAATGGTATAAGACACTTGTAGACTGTTTCGTTTCTAAGTAGATTGTTTGAAGGTAGGTTGTCTAAAACAGGATGTACCTCCCTTATGTAACTATTTGAAGTAGAATGTCTAAAGGTAGGTAATATGTAATAGAATATACCTATCTTGTGTAAATTACTTAGTAGAATGTTGTAGGTTAGTCTGGGATAAAATATTATCCAAAAGTAAAGGATGATACCTATGCATAGTGTAAGATAGCCTTAAGTCAAATCGGCCCTGACTAGTGTATATGATAGATGACCTTCATTCGAAATACTGAATGAGAATACTTTGGCCAAAGTAGTGAAAGGTACAACATCCACTTAGATGTGAGATAGTTGAGACTACACTGTCAGTTCATTGTGATCCTTCATGCTAGTTTGGGATTGTGAAATAGCAAGTTCTAGATGTATATGACACAACACTATGCTCAGTTGGGTTGTCGCAGCCGGATACTCTACCAATCTCTTCATTCGAAGGGAGGGCCATCTATCGAATGATAGATGTGATGTAGTGACCCTCCTATCGACACTTTTATTTAGATGTTTTGTTACTCAGTTAGCTGACTGACATTGATTATTATGTTGTTTGATGTTTTATGTCATGACTTACATGACTGGTTGTGAAACTCATTTGATGATACACTATATTATTTGATGCGATGATTACTTTCATGAGATGACATTATGATGATTATTTATGATGTTTTATTTTACACATGATGATGTTATGATAGTTAGATGTTATGTCAGTCAGTGAAGAAGATGACTTAGCAGTACTCTGTTGTGAGTGCCCTGCTATGTCACGATTTTTCTTCACGGTGTGCTTTCATATATATACATGTTTGAATAATTATGTAGTGTTACATAGCTTGCAGGAATAGGCATCGACTCCATCTGCTTGTCAGGTCTGAGCGTGCCATGACCCAATAGAAATAACAATGGGAGATAGACTTGTCCTCTGTCCTTAGCCTTCGTTATGAAAAGAACGAGTATCCATTGTCACCCTGGTTGTCTTGTCATTTGTTCATTGTGTGCTTGTTGTTGTCTATTTTTATAATTTTTTTATTATTATGTTATGATTAATCTAAATTATTATAATGTTTTAAGTAGCATTGCTTTAATGGATTAATGATTTAATCAAATTATATAAGTTATTTTTAGTTCATTATTTTATTAAAAAAAAATGTTAAATTATCTTGTTTCAAAAAGTGTAATGAAATTGAAATTGATTTATTTATCCAAAATTATATTTCAAAAATTGAACATGAGTTATGATTTTAAGTTGCATGTCACGTTTAACAGTTGCATCTATTGATTAAATGCATAAGTTGCATGCAGAAACAAAAGTAGAAGTTGGAAATTGAGAATTTTTATAAAAGGATAGAATTTTAGAAAACACGACAGGTTTTCAAATAGAAGGCTTTTGGATTTTAGAAGAATTGGAAAAAAAGTTAGAATTGGTTTTCGAATGTGATTTCTACAATTTGTTGGATTTGGGAAATTGATCAAAGAAGCTGCAACTTCGTACATGTTTGTGTATCTATTTGTGGAAAGGAAAGTTTGCAACAATGTGGTTTTTGCTGAATTTCGTCTTCATACTTCAAGGATTCGTTCTCAGGTTCTTTTCTTGTGATTTTCAGGTTATTATGTTAATCATGCTTGATATTAATGTGAAAAAAAATTGTCTTCAAACCTGCAAACAAACCGAAAAATGAAATATTAGTAAACAAAATTATTTGTGTTAACCTGAAAATGGTAATTTGATAATGTAGAAGAAATTAATTGTATTTATGTCCTCTGTGCGTTTGAAGATAATCTCTTGAACCTATAGTCTGGTTTTTTGCACATGGTTGTTTTGAAATGTAATGTATACCTCCTCCCTGCCTAGACATTCTGAGCATGCTTTTATTGTGGAAACACAGTTTATTCTATCTGCATGCATTTTTGGTTCCTCTTCCAGATTTTTTTCCCTTGGATTAGATCCTTCTTGAATCTTTTGTCGATTAACTCCATATGCTTTAATGCATTGATTTGTTGAGATAGTCTATTACCCTCAGTAAGCGTTTGTGGATCCTATACCAGCTTTTCTTAAGGGACGTGTTCACACTATTCCCACTGAGTGTTATTTCTAGGCAGTTATTATTGTTTGTGTTGTGTTTTAGTTATGACCACTCTTGATGCGTATGTAATTTATTTTCCATCTTTTTCTTTGGTTTGCATTCATCTTGCTACCACTGTAGATTACCTTTGAGGGCGTGGGATACCAAAGACTGTTTTGAGACGGTGAGAGAGCCCCCGCATAGCAATCGAGTGTCCTGGGCGAGGACGTACATGCCTCTAATGTCTGACTTGTGATGTTGCACGAACACTGAGTGTGAAATCCATTAGCATAGGAGGGGCACATAGGAGGGGGAGACTTCCTCATTAATATCTTGCAACGACCAGAGAAATTATCCTCAAATTTTGCAATTATAGGAGGCGCTTTCCGTATCTATGATTACCTCAGAACCTAGAAATTTCATGAGATCCATGGTTGCCATTTCTAAAAACAATAATACCATTCAGGATATGGAAATCGAGAGTTCCATTGAATCGGTTGAAGATAAAATATGTGATGATCAATTAGAGTTATGGGGATGACGGGGTAGTTGGTGGTTTCCTTATTCTGCGTATGGGTGATCCCACAAAGTTGGTTTACAATTTCTGAGAGGAACTGAATTTTGCTGAAATCACATATTTTTAGAAAATATAATGATTTAATCCTTAAAAAGTTCCATTTTAAGGATTCCAATTGAAGAGGATTTGATCAAACCACCTTAGATCAAACCCCCTTGGATAGAACCTTACTAGTTTTAAACCATACCTATAAATGAGTCTCCTTTACGCCTATCAAAATGCTGATAAAAAATCACTTTTGATTTACTTTTTGGGGGATCAAATGAATTCATTTAAATTTATTTGAGATGATTATGGTAGTCCTCAGAATGAGCTATCCAAAGAATATAATTTTAATATTTTTTGTTTTATTATGTATTTGTTTTTTTAGTTTTATTAAACATAGGTTTTTCATCAAAAATGATGGTCTCTGTTTTGCACATGTGGAAAAATAGCAGATTATCAATTTATTTTTTGAAAAATATGAATGCATCAGATATTGAAGTCCTTGATCCAACAAAAATAAATAAATTGAATTTTGATATATACTAAAAAAGTTAGGCATTATGCGGTCGCACTATGTCTGAATTGTAGTTGGTTTGACTTTGAAACTTGATTAAAGAAAAAATATTCAATAAAAAACTATATAACCAAGTGAAAGCACTAGATATCAAAGTTAAAAATGTAAATTCGAAAGAATTAGAATTTTATCCTTCATGGAAAAAAAATTATGCGTTATACGGTGTGTGCCACTTTTTAAAAATGTTGTTTTCTAAAAAAAAAAACAATTTTCATGGGAGATGGAAAAAGAAGTGTAATCTGATTCCAAAAATTTTGAAAAAAATATATTTAGAATCTATAGATAAAATTTCATGAGACTCTAGTTTACATCATCTTCAAATTCCTCACGGTTTAGTCACTATAGATGCCCGAATGTGAAGAATTAGTTAAAAATAATAATTTTAGTGTCCAATTTGGCCTAAAACTGTAAACCACTATTGTGGGATCACCCGTATTGCCTTGCTGAAATACAATTATTTTTCTCTGTATGCATTGAGGTTCCTCTTTAAGATTTCCTTTTTGAATGAATTCATCTTCGTCCCACCTGAAAAGATACCAATTTCATGGAAAGCCTTGTTCATTCAAGTTGAAATATTTGCATCTTAGATTTACCTCTGAGTCAAGGAATCCGATCTGCAAATCTTCTATTATAAGATCATCATCAACCTTGCAGCCGTGTGATCATGCTAGACAGGAGTAGTCACAGGTTTTCTTTACTTAGTTGGATGCAAGCAGATTGCATGTCTCAACTGTTAGTCTTGTCTTAAGTCTTGGGTCGGTTTCACCTGTGAATCGACCAACTCTTCTTGAAATAGAAATGTTTGCCCATACCATGTAGGTTAAGTCAAGGTACTGGTGTTATGTTACCTTTAGTGATTTTAGGTATCCCCCTAGAATTTAGGAGAACACAGAACGTGTCCATATGTTGTATCCTAAAGATGGTGTGTATTAGTTTTTTTGTATGTTAAAATATGTATATTAATTATTAAAATTACAACTCGTGTATATTAACGTTTTACACATATAAGTTTCTCAGCTATATAAAGCGTGGTGGGGTATGTTAATTTTGAATGGATAAGTGTTATATCAAGCAACTTTTATATGTGTTAATGAAATTGATATTTAGATTGGAGTAAAAGGGTAAGGATGATTAAAATTCTTGGAGATTATGACTATTAGCATGTCGTTCTTTTTGTATATTTATATTGTTAGTTAAATGTGTTTGATACATTATAATTGTATTGTATATATCGGAACTGTATCTTTGAATTGATTTATTACTTACCTTAGGGTTGAGTAGCTTAAAACAACAAATATTATATTATGTGATTTATGGTTTTTTTTTTTTTTTAAATAATAAGCTAGGGAATGTGACCTCATTTATTAATGTGGAAGTTGGATATCGTGATTGATGGATGATTAGTTTATTGAACTGTTATTTTTACTATTTAAGTTCTAAATTGAGAAAAGGGTGGCAAATGAGTTATTATCATGTTTAGATATTGTTTGATTGACTCGTATTGTAATCCATGAGTGTAAGAAAATTAATAAGATGTTTGTGGTTTAACACTTTTTTCTTTATTATTATGTTAGATGGTATTTTATCTTTGTCATCTTCTATGTATGTTGAAATAAGTTATGATTGTGCTCTTGTATGATGTTGATCCTATCTTTTAGGTTGGTTGTTGCATTATGCTCCCAAAGGCTTGGAGGGTATTGTGATTGTAAAATTGCAAGGACTTAGACCATGTTTTTTATGATTCATATCATGTTTATGAGGCTATGTCAGCTTTATGGTCTTGGAATCCTTTTGTCATGGTGATTTGTTCGTCAGACATGTGTTGTCAGTAAGGTTTATTTATTGGATCTATTCTTATTGGGTCCTTGATTTAATGATCATGTTTTTATATTAATTCCTCCTTGATGTATTCATTTGTGGAATTGTACCTTAAGAAGAGTGGCTTTCGTTAGGGGCCAGACCTAGAAGAGGTTGCAGGGGTAACCTATCGGAATTTTGTAAACAAGTGATAATTAAAACTTACTATAGGGGTTTGGGTAGTATAATAAACCTTACAAGATAATGTATACCTCAACTTGGCTTATAACACTCACTTAGGTTAAAGCAATTTGAGAAGGCCTAGAATGGAAAATTGAACACTTCGTCTTCTTGAAAAGTGCTTCGAGACCACACTGTACGTATAAGGGTTGGGAGTCATTAGAGGTTTCCAGGGTAACTCTAATACAGGGCTGGTGACCTAGGAAGGCTACCCAAGGTAACTTATCTCGTACATGTGATGACACTCTTATCCTAGTATACCTTGTTGTTTCTTTTATGAGTCACCTCTGGGGTTTTTTGTGGTTTTCAGCATAGAGTTGTGTTATGCAGTTTATTGTACCAGTGTATTGTCATCATTGATTGGTTCTTGAGTCATCTTGTGATTCAACCATGTTACTGTGTTGATGTCTTGTGAGTTCTATTTGACATGAGGATTCGTTCTATCTCCTAGCATGGGGGTTGGGCTTTCGAGCACCACACGGTTGGGAGGAATGTGCCACTACTCCATTGGGTCCCCATCAGGTAGTTTGTTTTTGACAAGTTTTCTTGGTTGGATCTAGATTGTATATCAGTAGTAGAGTTGAGTTCCTTTGGCGAATTCGAGGCGTGGACATCATCCTTCTCCTCATCTCATTCTTCTTTGTATCACACTCATTATTACATGGGTTGCCTTCTAT
This sequence comes from Sequoiadendron giganteum, assembly GCA_007115665.2. Taxonomy (NCBI): domain Eukaryota; kingdom Viridiplantae; phylum Streptophyta; class Pinopsida; order Cupressales; family Cupressaceae; genus Sequoiadendron; species Sequoiadendron giganteum. Next base: position 436,871,677 of record CM021109.1, on the reverse strand, counting down.
ATATATTGTTTCAATCTAAGATTTGTCGTAATCTTGAGTGTTGTATTTAACTCTTATTATTATTTGATTGAGCATGACACTTTGTTTGGTTTTATTATATGGCGGTAAGTGCACCAAGATGGTTCCCAAAAAGGGGACTTAAGTGCACAACTTTTTTTCTGAAATCAGGAAACACTGACCTTAGATGTGAAATTGAGGATACTTAGACTCAAAATTTTGAGATGGAACAAAAAGAAGGATTCAAGTGCTCCGAGTCTACTTTCTAAACTACTAATTTATTTTGAAAATGGTTGAGATTAAGGGGTTCAAACGAGGGATGTACACAAATTGGTGTTGTTTTTGTCAGAAAAACATAACATAGCAACTCTTGTATGACCCTCGTACGGTGAACTTTTTTTTAGTATTTTTAAAATCGCAACAGTTAAAAGTTAGCTAACAGTATGTAGTTGATGCACAATTTTTCTGATAATTTTTTAATGAATATTTGTTTTTTTACTAATTTGTGAAGTGGACATATCTTGAAAAAAGAATTTTGGTTGTGCTACCACTACAAATTTTGGAAACTAATTGATTTGTTTTTTTTTTAATTTTGTAGAATAGAGTCTAGTTTCTAAAAATGTAATTTATTTGAAAAATTGATGAACGGTTAATTTATAATGAAAAAAATACCAAACACTGCTTTTTGGCAAAAAAAAGACATACAGATAAAATAAATTATGGATGAAAGACTTAACATTTTCAGAAAGTGAAAAAATTACATCGTTGGATAGCTAAGAGATAACCCAACATTACTCATGTGCTCGATTTTTTCAATATTGAACCACGTGCAATCTTGACGGTGAGCACGAACTTGATTATGAGAAATATGGTGGATTTTTTAAAAACATGTCTTTGGTCACTGGGAATGCCCTCCAAGCCTTTGGGTTGGTATTCCAAGGCAAATACCAAGCTTAAAGTTCGGTAATTCCCAAAGCAAGATATAACGCGAGCGTGTTATAATGCGCTCGCGTTATATATCACTTTTGACATGGTTTTTGCTTCTGCGAGGAACATGTCTACTAGCACATAATGCGAGCGCATTATAACACGCTCACATTATGTCTTACTTTATGTTAAATGCTAATATATTAATGTATACTGATATATTTTTATGTACATGTATGTATGTATGCTTGTATGGATGTAATATTATATGTACATATGTATTATGCTTGTATGTATGCATTTATGTATTTCTTTAGACGAAGGGAGAATTTAGAGAGAGTCTAGAGAGATGGAGAGGGGGTCGAAGTGATAGTTTAAGAGAGAGGGAGTGGGAGAGAAGGGGTTGGATTGAGGGGGACTTAGCTAGGTAGGGTGGAAGGGATAGAGGGAGGGAGAGGAGAGAGGGGGGTGGGAGAGAGAATTGAGGGAGAAAGCGAGAGAGAGAGGGGGGTGGGAGAGAGAGAATTGAGGGAGAGGGAGAGGGAGAGAGAGAGAGAAAAAGAGAAAGAGAGAGTTATGTAGGTAGGGTGCGAAAGGGAGAGACTTGAGAGTGTGAGAGGGAGAGACTTGAGAGTGTGAGGGGGGTGAGAGGGAGAGACTTGAGAGATAGGTAGTGAGAGGGAGTGTGAGAGAGATGGAGTGGGAGAGAGAGGGAGTGTGAGTGAGAGACCTGAGAGAGGGAGAGGGTGTGAGAGGGAGTGACCTGATAGAGGTAGAGAAAGAGGGGGGTGGAGTGAGAGGGACTTATCTAGGTAGGGTTGGAGGGATAGATAGAGAGAGGGGAGAGAGACAAAGAGAGAGTTACCTAGGTAGGTTGCCAGAGGGAGAGACCTTAGAGAGAGAGGGGGTGGGAGGAAGAGACATGAGAGAGAGGGAGAGAGAGGTAGTGGGAGAGAGTGGGATGGAGTGGGAGGGACATAAAGAGAGATGGATAAAGGGAGTGAGAGAGGGTGGTAGGGATTGATTGAACGAGAGGTACACATAAAGAGGGAGACGATAGATAGAGACAATTAGAGAGGGTGGAAGGGAGGGAAGGAGGGAGAGGTGAGATGTATAGATAGAGAGAAAGTGATAGGGGTTGAGGGTATAGGGTTGAGGGATTAGGGTGGAGGACCTATAGGGTTGATGGTTTCTAGGGTATTAGGGTTTAAGGTTTGAGGGTTGAGGGAATAGGTTTGATGGTAGAGGGTATTTGGTTGAGGGTATAGGGTAGAAGGTTTAAGGTTTAAGCGTTTAGGGTTGAAGGGTTTGGGGTCAAGGGTTTAGGGTTAAGGGTTTACTTGGTTGAGGGTAGAGGGTTTAGGTATAGGTTTGAGGGTATATGGTTGAAGGATTAAGTTCAAGGTCCAATGTAAGGGGTAGAGGGTTTAGGGTTTAAGGATTGAGGGTTGAGGGTTGAGAATTGAGGGTTGAGTGTTTAATGTATAGGGTAAAGGGTAGAGGGTTTAAGAGTTGAGGGTTGAAGATTGAGGGTTTAAGGTATAGGATCGAGGGATTAGGGTTGAGGGTCCAATATATAGGGTAGAGGTTATAGGGGTTGAGAGATTAAGGGTTGAGGGATTAGGGTTTAGGGTTTAGGGTAGAGAGTATTGGGTTGAGGGTAGAGGTTAGAGGGTAAAGGGTAGAGGGTAAAGGGTTTAACAGTTTAGGGTTTAAGGGATTAGGGTTGAGGGTCGAGGGTTTAGGGTTTAGTGTTTAAGGGTTTAAGGGTTGTGGGTTTAAGGGTCAAGAGGGTTGAGGGATTAGGGTAGAGAGTTTAATAAGTGGGTTTAAGGGTTGGGGGATTAGGGTTGAGGGTAGAGGGTAGAGGATTGGCAATAGAGGGTAGAGGGTTTATGGGTTAGGGTTTAAGGGTTGAGGATTGAGGGTTGGGGGATTAAGAGGGTATAGGGGTTGAGGGATTAGGGTTTAAGGGTTGAGGGATTAAGAGGGTATATGGGTTGAGGGATTTTGGTTTAAGGGTTGAGGGTTGAGGGTTCAAGGATTAAGAGGGTATAGGGGTTGAGGGATTAGGGTTTAAGGGTTGAGGGTTGAGGGATTAAGAAGGTATAGGGATTAGGGTTTGAGGGTTGAGGGATTAAGAGGGTATAGGGGTTGAGGGACTAGGGTTTAAGGGTTGAGGGTTGAGGGTTGAGGGATTAAGAGGGTATAGGGATTGAGGGATTAGGGTTTAAGGGTTGAGGATTGAGGGTTGAGGGATTAAGAGGGTATAGGGGTTAAGGGATTAGATTTTAATGGTTGAGGATTTAGGGTTGAGAGATCAAGAGGGTATAGGGGTTGAGGGATTAAGAGGGTATAAGGGTTGAGGGATTAGGGTTTAAGGGTTGAGGGTTGAGGGATTAAGAGGTTATATGGATTGAGGGATTAGGGTTTAAGGGTTGAGGATTGAGGGGTGAAAGTTAAGAGGAGTATAGGAGGTTGAGAGTTAGGGTTTTAAGGGTTGAGGATTAAGAGGGTATAGGGGTTGAGGGATTAGGGTTTACTAGGGTTGAGGGATTAGGGATTAGGAGTTTAAAGGGTTAAGGGATTAAGAGGTATAGGGTTGAGGATTAGGGTTTTAAGGTTGAGGGTTGAGAGTTGAGGATTAAGAGGGGTATAGGGGTAGAGGGATTAAGGTTGAAGGGTTGAGAGTTAGAGGGATTAAGAGGGTATAGGGGTTGAGGGATTAGGGTTTAAGGGTTGAGGGTTGAGGGTTGAGGGATTAAGAGGGTATAGGGGTTGAGGGATTAGGGTGTAAGGGTTGAGGGTTGAGGGATTAAGAGGGTATAGGGGTTGAGGGATTAGGGTTTAAGGGTTGAGGGATTAGGGTTTGAGGGTTGAGGCTTGAGTGTTAAGGGTTTAGGGTTTAGGGTTTAGGGTTTCTCCCACTCTCCCTCTCTCTCCCTCCCTCTTTATCTCCCCCTCTCCCCCTCTCTCCCTCCCACTCTCTCTTTCTCCCACTCTCCCCCACTCCCACTCTCCCCCACTCTCTCCCACTCTATCTTTCTCCCACTCTCACCCTCTCTCCCCCCCTCTCTATCTCCCACTCTCTCCCACTCTCTCGGTCTCCCACTCTCTGCTTCTCCCCTTTTCCCACTCTCTCTTTCTCCCACTCTCACCCCCTCTCCCTCCCTCTCTATCTCCCACTCTCCCCCTCTCTCCCTCCCACTCTCTCTTTCTCCCACTCTCCCCCACTCTCTCCCACTCTATCTTTCTCCCACTCTCACCATCTCTCCATCCCTCTTTATCTCCCACTCTCCGCTTCTCCCCTTCTCCCACTCTCATCATATCTCCCTCCCTCTCTATCTGCCACTCTCCGCTTCTCCCCTTCTCCCCTCTCTCTTTCTCCTCTCCCCCTCTCTCCCTCCTCTCTATCTCTCTCCCCCTCTCTCTCTTTCTCCCACTCTCCCCCACTCTCTCCCACTCTATCTTTCTCCCACTCTCACCATCTCTCCCTCCCTCTCTATCTCCCACTCTCGCTTCTCCCCTTCTCCCACTCTCACCATCTCTCCCTCCCTCTCTATCTGCCACTCTCCGCTTCTCCCCTTCTCCCACTCTCTCTTTCTCCCATTCTCCCCCTATCTCCCTCCCTCTCTATCTCCTACTCTCCCCCTCTCTCCCTCCCACTCTATCTCCAACTCTCTCCCTCTCTCCCTCCCACTCTCTCTTTCTCCCACTCTCCCCTTCTCCCTCCCTCTCTATGCTGATAAGATTTGGGAAAGATTCTTTGAAAGGCTAAATGAGACTGCAAGATGTCAACTATTTGTTGAAATGATGCGGGGTGTAAAGTATAGGAACATCATGAAAACTCTTGGGTTGAGAACATCGAATGCATCGAGTGAAGACACTATTGTGAAGAATCTAATGGATGCTTATGAGAGTGTGGGTAAGACCTCACGCTCAAAGGATAGTAATGTCACCCGACATGTCATTGCATCGACTTTGGTAAGTTGTCAAACAAAGAGAGCTCACCTAATTAAAAAGACTAGTGAAAAAATGGGAATTAGTAGAAAAACTTTATCAAGAGCCATTCAAAGGCGGAAAAGAATTGAGGGCAATGATACAAATGAATTATGGGCATTCTTGGGGAGACTGTCACAAAAAGATAAAGAAGTTGTCGAAGCCTTGAGAACACTAATTGAAGAGTATTGGAAGAATAACACAAGGCCATCTCCGAATCAAAGGGATGTGGTAAGAAGGAGAATCGGTAGTCAGAATCGTGAGCCACATCCAAAGCATTTTTTGGATATGACTCAAACCCAATTTTTTCGGAGATTTGAAAATGATTATCCTCCAATTAGTATTTCTCAAATATTTTTTGAACTGCTTAAACCTTTTTATGTCAAGATAAATCACACACACACACTACTTGTTGTAGAATACATATTGAATTTTCTATCCATTACGATGTTTATCATTCTATATGTTTAGATTTGCATACTAACAATGTTTTGCAGGATTGTGGCATAGAAGCCCCACCAAAATCTTCAAGAGAGTTCTTATCAAAAAATTTATATGAAATAGAGAATGGCCAAATATTCTATAGGACAACATGCTTGGATGGTTCATGCGAGTGTTGCTGTGGCTTCTAGCGTATGCCAGTATGTCAACATATGGAAAGCACAGATGAGGTGGGACAAAAACTAATAGAGTTCGGGAAGTATAAAACAGTGGCATATGCTACAAAAGATGGGTCTCAAGCAAAAATGTGTGATTTGGTTATTGAGAAGTTTTCAGTGTACAAATTTAGGACCACATTTCGTGATAGTATACTGTCTGAGTATGCAATGCATACCCATAGAGTCTGATGGTTGGACACGCAGTTCAAGCTATGCAAGGGCACCTTTCTAGTTGGAAGCACAGTATCCGTGGTTGACTTTGCAGAGAACTAAACTCTACAACCACAACATGAGGTGCAATCACAGTATTACAACTCCACACAAGTTTTGATATTTGTGCACATAGCATTCATCCATGCATCTGATAGTACAGATGAGCAAAGGAAGGTATTGAGGGAGTACCACTTTTACATTAGTGATGATCACACACATTCTCTAGAGTTCGTGCAAGGTTGCTTCCAGATGTTCTATAGTGGTTTGGCTTAGAGGGGCATAGAATACGATCAACATACAATATGGTCTGATAACTGTGCAACACAGTTCAAGAACTCACGCATGTTCTATTGGTTGTGCAGGATGCATGTCATTATAGGTGTTCAACATATGTGGAACTTTTGTGAGGCTAGACATGGAAAGGGGGAGCATGATGGTGCAGGAGCATGTGTGAAAAGAGCATTAGCACGAGAAGAGTTAAAGTATAAAGATAGTGCAAAGTTGACAGATGCAAAATCAATTATTGAGTGGTGTAATGCTTTGATGGGTCTAGGTAATGAAGGTACATCTTTAATTCGTAGAATTTTTTGGTTGATGGATGATACTAACATTGTACCATATGAAGACAGTTGTACACTAACAAGATCGAGTGAGGTACACTCTTTCCTTAGCTCAAATGCAGGTTCATGGAGTATCGATACACGAAAGATGGCATGTTTTTGTTCTTCATGTACAATGCAAGCCTGGAATGATTGTGATTCAAGGGAGTGGGTTGACAAATGGTTCACAAGTTACCTTAGCCCACTTCACACGTATCGCCCTCTGACGGCATTGGAATCAACACAGATGGAATCATCAGCCGACTTTGACCATGTATCAGATCTAGGTCAACCAGGTGATATATCTACTTTCTTAGTTGTTGAAATTCCATATTGTTATCTTACTTTGTACTGTATTCGTAATGTTGACAAATTTCTAGAGATTTTTTGCACATATCAATGTAGGGCATGTTTATGCAGTTATTGCAGATGAAGACAATGAAGAGGGAACAAACTATTACTTGTGTCGTTGTGTTGAGACCAAAAAAAATTGGAGGCCCCAGTTATAGATGGAGAAAACATTGAATACCCTACAGGCTCAGTTGTGGTTACTGGAACATGGCTTAGAAGGTACCCACATTCAAGTGTTAAACATTGGCTATTTCAGGACTTTGACATGCATCGTAAGATTCTTCATTACTCGAACCTTGTCGTAGCATCCAATGTTCATTTGACCAAATATGGGGGTAGACCTTTGAACAAGATGTTATGGAAGGTCCCTGAGTCTAACCATGAGGCAATACTTGACACAATAAAGAGTAGAGCAGACCCGGATGGTTCGTTGGATTAATTTGTAAGTATATGCACATTGGTTCTTATTAATTTATACTTGTATACACATTAATTTGTTTGATGCCAATGCTATCATCTTCTTTTATAGTAATTGGTGTCCCCTTACAAAAAATGCAGATATATGAGCCATCCAAGAGAATGTCAACCATAAAAGCAATGCAACATCCTTATTTTGATGCCTACATGCAACATTTGTAAGTGCCTTCCATCTATTTTTATTTCATTTCCATTTTGGATGCTCTTTATTTTTCTCTTTTACTTTGCGTATTTGTAAGTAAACTACTAAAAATTGATTGATCTTTCATTGCAAAAAATGTTGATTTAAGAGCCATCAAAGAGAATCTCAGCCAAAAAGCAATGCAACATCCCTATTTTGATGATCTTCACAAATCTCAATTTTGATTTCAAACCATTATAAAAGAGTGTGTGAAGCTTAGCGAGGGAATTTCAAGTTACTCATTTGAAGTTAACCTCATAATGAGCACCTATGATGTAGACATTTAAAGAGAATCTCAAATGTATGAGTGACATTGTAAAAGATCTGTGAGAACGAAGTGCCTGAGGCATTGTAATAAGATTTAATTACATAATGAGATATACTCAAATATTGTATCATGTTTTGTGTAGTAGCACCTTGTTTTGTAAATGTGTTGAATAGGAAAATTTTAAAACTTTGAATTTTGAAATGTAAACAATGTGAACAAGGTCATATAAAGGTCATGTAAACAATTTGCAACTTTTTTTCTACAGTTCGCGTGATGAAGTGGACTGTTCCAACACGTCCGAATAGGTAATTTTACACTAGGAATGGTCCTCTTTCACACTGAATCACGTAGAATCGCTCTGAGCTATGTTCCACCAGATCGATCCCTTAAGGGTCCAAAGTGCAAAATAGCTGCAAACTTCAACATGCTATTACTTGGATATCGTGATGCTTAGAAACTTCTCGTCTGATCCTATAGGATCACATTGAACCTCTCTACAAAAATCTCTCTCGGTTTTGGCTATCTCAGAGTGGTTTTCCCATGGTGGTGGATTTTCACTTGATGGAAAAAGCATCAAATGCAAGCAGTGCAAAGTTGCAAAGTGGTGCAACTTTCGTTCTGTAACTCGTGTGACCAAAATAACTGCTCCAATGCATTCGAATAGGTATGTTTATGTTAGGTATGGTCCTCTTTCGCACCGAAACACGTGGAATCGCTTTGAGCTATGTTCCACCAGATCGATCCCTGAAGGGTCCAAAGTGCAAAATGGCTGCAAACTTCAACATGTTATTACTTGGATACCGTTACACATAGAAACTTCTCATCTAATCCTATAGGATCACGTTGAGACCCTCTACAAAAACCTCTCTCGGTTTTGGCTATGTCAGAGTGGTTTTCCATGGTGGCAAATTTTCACTTGATGGAAAAAGCATCAAATGCAAGCAGTGCAAAGTTGCAAAGTGATGCAAATTTCGTTCTGCAACTCATGTGACCAAACTAACTGCTCCAACGCATCTCAATAGGTATTTTTACACTATGCATGGTCCTCTTTCGCACCGAAACACATGGAATCACTCCGACCTACGTTCCACCGGATCGATCCCTTAAGGGTCCAAAGTGCAAAATGGCTGAAAATTTCAACATGCTATTACTTGGATACCGTTACACTTAGAAACTTCTCATCTCATCCTACAGGAAGATGTTAGGCCCCTCTAGAAAAACCTCTCTCAGTTTTGGCTGTCTTGGAGTGGTTTTCTCGTGGCAACGGATTTTCACTTGATGGAAAAAGTGTCAAATTCAAGCTGTGCAAAGTTGCAAAGTGGTGCAACTTTCGCTTTGAAACTTGTATGACCAAGCTAACTGTTCCAATGCATCTGAATAGGTATGTTTATGCTAGGCATGGTCTTGTTTTGTACCGAAACACGTGGAATCATTTCGGGCTACGTTCCACCAGATTGATCCCCGAAGGGTCCAAAGTGCAAAATGGCTGCAAACTTCAGCATGCTATCACTTGGATACCGTTACACTTAGAAACTTCTTGTCTAATCCTATAGGATCATGTTGGGCCCCTCTAGAAAAACCTCTCTCAGTTTGGCTGTCTTGGAGTGGTTTTCTCGTGGCGGCGGATTTTCACTTGATGGAAAAAGTGTCAAATTCAAGTTGTGCAAAGTTGCAAAGTGGTGCAACTTTCGCTCTGCAACTCGTATGACCAAACTAACTGTTCCAACGCATCTGAATAGGTATGTTTATGCTAGGCATGGTCTTGTTTCGCACTGAAACACGTGGAATCGCTCTGAGCTATGTTCCACCGAATCGATCCCTTAGGTTGGAGGAGTCTAAAGTTGCAAATTTGGAAGTTGCTTAAAGCAACAAATTTGAAATGCAACGGTTACTTGTTTTGAAAGTTGGTTTTTAGTTAGTTGAAGGCATGGATCAGTTAGACAAGGGTGTAAAACACTATGTAAAGCCTTGAGAGGCTTGAATGGAGGTTGTTGATGAACTTTTGGAGAAGATAAGATAAGAATTATTCATGCTGTTCTTTGTTTTTTAGATTTCTTATACAAACTTGTTGATCCCGTACTTCGTACGACCTCCAACTTCCTGTACAGTCCCAAGGATGACATGGATTGAAAGAGGGTTGAATTCACAAGAACCCATCTCTCATGATAATGATTGGCCCACTTAGCACTCATTGCATGTAGGTGAGGCACTAGGCCTTCCTAGGAGGTCACCCATCCCAGTACTACTCCGGCTCAAGCGCTTAACCATGAAGTTTTTTCCCCAAGGTTAAGCCCACTTAGCTTGCAACCCCATTTGCAAAACCTTCAGCAAGTGTTGTGCCTTATGAAACATTCATTATAGAGCCCCTTTAGTTCATCAATTGATAAGTAGGAGGTATTTTCTACAATGTGTCAAATTGTGATATTGCTATCAGGATTCAATTGTGTAGTTTTCAAGTATAAAAGAGAATAAGAAGGGAAGATCAGGGTAATCAATTTACGGGCTTATTTTTATTATTGAATTACCTAGTGTGGGATTGGTCTATATGAGAAAAAATTTATAATATGGGAGTATATGTTTCAAGCATATAATCCGGAAAGGACTCAAAGTTAGATGCACGAGTACAAAGTATCGATCAGGAAAGGCATCCCAATTCTCAAGGCCTATATATCAATGATAAGCAGATTTATATTCAAAGCTAGCACATGATTTTAATTGATTAATTAGAAAAAACTATTATATTTATTTATCAAATTTCCATTATCAAATTAATATTTGAATTAGATTTCATATTCAAGATTTATTTCATTTATAATTTGGGGACTATGTTATCTATCTTAATAATATTGGATGACAACCTTTGTCAATCCAATAAGAAATAAATAAAAAATCTATTGATCCAGAGCTCAAGTCATTACAGTGGTATTAGAGCGAATGAACCTGCTAGCCTTTGGGTATTGCAACAAATTGACTTTCCATTAGAAGCATGGCAACCGATGATAGTGGTTGGCATTACTCAAGAAGGATGAACATCTTAAAGACATTTGCAGAAATCGGGACAAGTAACCTTCTTGTGGACTTAGGGTTGCAATATTTGATCTACAACATGTTCCACCATTTCTTTAGTAGGATCAAGAACACACATAATGGGTGTGTTTACAACCATGAAAAATTATGGTTCAAACTATCCAGAAGAGTGATGTTTTATCTCGACCACCCATATCTATACCATGGTTTTTTTGGAAACAAGGATGGGTTCTCTCTTCATCAGAATATACATTATTCCTCGATGTGTTCACACTAGTGTTACAAGACTTGGACTCGCCTCAAACTTGACAAGCCAATTTTTGACTTGGACTCAGGCTCGGAGCCCAGACTCGACAAATAGAAAAACCTAAGAAATTCAAAGATTTTTAAGGATTTAAAACTTATTTCATGCACCCTTCAATAAATAAACCTTAAAGACACAATAGCATCATCAAATAGAAATTACTATGATTCCATACACAAACATACATCAATCACATAAGTATAAGCATCGATAAAAGATACTTGTATTAACATAGAAATTACCTTGAATACACGTAACTCATAACTATTGAACCATCAATTTAGAATGCAAATATGGATAGGTATCGATAAAATATATTTTTATTAACCAAATAGCCATGTAGGCATATATCAATATATGTCAATATAAGTATGAAATATATGTACAAAATAGCCATATAGGCATACAATGTCAATTATGTCCAATAAAAAATATGTACAAAACTGCCATGTAGGCATACAACAAAGGACTCTGGAATCAAAAGTCATTGCTCTCCATGCTCTAGAAATAAAATATTTCTCTTTCCTTTTCGCTTAGATGGCGATAGGTCTATCACTCATTTTTGCTACGCTCGTGGAGTGCTCCTGCTACTCCTCCTAGGGTTTAGTTCATGGTGAAGTTTTAACTATTACAATAAGAAGTAAAGACATGAATATATAGAAATTACATTATGAAAAATGATATATTTGACAAAATAATCACTTACGGCCATCTCACGATCTCTCTCCACGAGGGAAATATCCTCATGCCCATGCTCAGGCGTGTTCAAGCCCTGCATAAACCATACAAATAGAAATTAAACTACGTGAATCAATAATAGTTTGATTTTTCACTAACTAACATCTATAACACCAAATATAAATTGAAATTTACTAATTTGCCTCATACCTCTTCTGTCAGAGCCATTAAGAATTGTATAGCAGATGTCACACCAATATCCATTGCCCTCATCACATTCGAAGGTGTATCGTCTCGCAACAACTGAAAATAAAATAACAAAATATTCAACGTAATCAACGATGTGCATATAAACTACACAAATCTATTAAGCACTTGATTCATTAGTTAAGCTCTTTATTCTATTACCCGCGTGAAGGTTTGAGTAAATCCACCACCACTGGGAAGTGTTCCATCAAAACCTCCAATATTAGAATATTCAATATCTAAAATCGCATATTAAATTACCATTCATAAAACAATGCTATTAGCATGCAATAAATTTATAATTGTTTACTAGTTACATACCCTAGCAATAGGTGTACTGCAGAAATAGGTTGGTGGGGGGCCAGTGTATCCAGTCTCAACACTATGACCTTGCAATTTTATTAAAATCATAAAACATTTTTAGTTAATCTTGCATTTCAAAATCAAAATTTAATAATGAACACATGCACTAAATTTTACCTGACTATCAATGCCATATGCCTCATGCAAAATGTTAGCTGCCCTCTCCATCTCCATAGCTGCAAATGGATCCTATGTACTAGTCTCCAGAGTGTTGGTGGGGTCATATGAACAAGTAGCCCCGCAAGATTGACACACATGTGTTCGAAGGCCACCACTCGAAGACTCCCCTGGATGGCACTGTAGAATAGGGCTAGTATGATGGATGACACTCTGGGTCAAAGTGTTGATTGCCTGCAATGTCTCTACGTCAACACTTTCCTTCGTGATGGAAGGCATAACAACGTGCTCATGAGGTGGCCTAGTGAGAGCTCGTCTACCTTGCTGCGTAGGATCCGTCTGTGCACCAAGTCTATCCTAAGCTAACCCCCCACCTCTCCCCTGGAAATCCCTCATATCAAAATAATTTGGGAATTTGTTCAATATGAACTCACTGTATAGTTTCCTAAGGAAATATTGCAGGACCTCGTAATTGTTGCATGGTGGGTAATCAAAGACCATGTACCACCTATCATAAAATCGGTCCTTCGTCTGTTGGTGGTGGCACCAACGGATAGGAAACCTCTTCGTATTAAGGGTAAGATTTTGATTTGTGTGTGGGTCGGTGAATAATGAGCACAAATCACCTTTTGTAATTTTTAAATCTTTCACATTCTTGTATGATAGTTTATTTGCATAATAGTCCCTAGCCGCCTGCCTCCTATCTTCCCATCCAGTTATTTTTTTGCTAATTGAATCTATGTTTGTTAACATATCTTTCAATGAATTTGTTAGGGTCATTCTTTATGTGGTTGAACCATTTGGATCACTCAGCCTATTGATCAAATCCTCAATTTGTTTTTTGTTGTTCTCAATTTCACTCATTAAATTTTGTTGAGTGCTAGGAGGGGGTTGAGTGATTGGTGGAGGAGGTTGATGTTGTGGTTGATTTTGATCTTGAGGATTTGGTTGGTCTTCCTGTTGAGGATTTTTAGGGTTTGCAGGTTGATTTGCATCTCCTAAAAATTGAAACAAATAGATATCAAATTCAACCTAAAACTAACAAATTCAAAACAAAAACCATAGAATCCTTACCTCTTACAGCTCCTCGTTGTTGTGGCGCCATCATTGTGAAGAAATAGGGATTCTTGGTGAATAAATTCTCCTCGTAGAACACGAGCACAATATTCTAGGGTTTTTGGCCGCGGGTGCAACAAAAAAACCAGTCGAAATGCAAATGAGAGATTTGCATTTGTTTTTTTGGTTTTAGCAGTTAATAACAACGAGCTCACGTTATTTATTTGTAGTTGTAGCCACCAAGACCTTGCCTAGGTTTAATGGAGACATAACGTGAGCACGTTATAATGTGCTCGTGTTATGGTTTTCAACTTTTTATTTTTGAGGGTGTCCATGGAATTGCTACCCATTTCCATGCACCTGCCCATGGTTAAGTTATTGTAATATGTTGTTATCCGTAGTAGCGTAGTTGTGGAATCCTGAAACGTTTATGGATGTTATTGTCACATGTCAAAAAAAAAATGATTCTGTAATTTATGTGATTGTCATAACGTTTTTTAGGTTCCACGACAAGGCATTACATGTGGGGGACCGCATTATTAGTCCATGGTTGGCGAAAAAGCGCCCGAGTGATGTTTCTCCTCCACGACAGGTGACAGATACACCAAGATTTGAAAGGAAGGGAACCTGGACCATCTTACTACTATTTGTGCAAAAGCTTATGAGCTATGTATGTAATTATTTTTACTTTTATACTCTGTTTTATATTTGCAATGAAAATGGAATTCTTGTGGAAATATATATTGTAACTTGCATGTACTTATCAATGAAGAAAGGAAGAATTTTATTGTAATGTCTTCGCTACTTGTTACTTTTATGAGTTTGAAGTGAAATTTTGGAAAAAATTTAATTACCCAAGGATGGGGTTGTTATAGACGCCAAAATACAGGGAACAACAAAATATATACAATGATATATATATGTATTTATATTTTTCCCTATCCAGATTCAAAGAAAGAAATTGCAGCAAAACAGAGGAATATATTAAATAATAGAGGATTAAAATAATATCATCGATAATATATATATATATATATATATATTTATCCATCAAATCTTCCAGGCAATAATTTACAATGAAACCATAGGGAAGATGCATGAATTTTTCCATAACAACAATTTGGGGGAAACAAATCTCAGAGGTAAACGAATTATCATCAAAAAGATTTCCAAACAAGAGGGGTTTCCAGAAATTACAAGCTGGGAATGAGATCAACAACCTTCGAAGCGATACAAATAGGAAAAAAATAAGGAAATCCCTGAACAGGTAAAACAAATTTACAGAGAAAGAGGGAAAACATTATGCCATTATCTTTTTATGAAAATAAAATTATAGAGATCAAATGAGAATAATGGAATTACCGGGAGTCCAATGCATGCTTGATTCGAGGATGAGTTGCAAATCCAGCCAAAGAGAAATCTTCAAAAACAACAATACGAACACCCGCAATAATGGATTCAATCAAAATCCCAATGCAAAATAACCAACTTTCAATTTCTGATCGAATCGACGAAACATTTTCAAAAATTCTTGATCCCATTGTAAACTTTTCATCAAAAATTCAGTTGTAGACATTTTTTCATTCTTCCCAATTTCTTCCCACTTGCGTTTTTGAAAAAGCAACAAATGGGAAATATATCTTTTTTCAGAAAATCTAGTCAAGAGTTGTCATATAATTTCTAGAAACTTCCCATGCAAGAAAATCCACTAGCACAAAATTACTGTCACTTCCTAAATTTGGAAGAGAATCTTCCAAATTTAAATTTGCATAATGAATTACCTTTTAAAATATTTTAAATTGTAATTAAATAAATTCATTCTCAACAATTAAAACTTACATTATAATAATTTTTAGCCAAATCCCACTCTATTAATATTTTAAACTTAAAGTATATTTTATAAGAAAAAATCACTTTTTATTTTAAACAAGGGAAAATATGGTAATATTTCCCTAACTTAATTTCTTTTCAAAATGAAATTAAACTATTATAGTTTATTCAACAATATTATTTAATTTTATTAATGTAATTTAAAGAATCACTTCACATTATAAAATAACAATAATGTACTAATGTACTTATTATTTTCCAAGGCATAATTATCATATGCAATATAGGACATCTCATTACTTTAATATTTTGCATCACGAGACAACATTTAATTAAAGCATAAAACACTAGATCAAGTCATTAATATACTTGTAAAACTTCATAAAATAAAATGATTAATTAACAACCATACCCACACGAACACAGAATAGACATGAAAAGAATAATCCCTGAACCAACTACTGACATAGGCAGGGGTACTTTCTTACCAACGCCCTAACCACATCAAGCCATTGGGTAGATAGGATGCACTCAGACCTGACAATGCGGGTGGAGTCGAAATCCGGTACTTGCATTCAAAATCTCCTGGGTAATAGATAATTAATTCATCAATCATGACATATCTTTCTCCCAATTTCTTGGAAGAGCTAATCTCAGCATAACAAAAGACAATCTTCACAAATTAGCATGATACAACTTGCAATGAATAAATCTAAGGAAACTTATCACAGTGATCACTATTTACTAGAGAACCACAATTTTGACTAAACACACATGATTCAAATAATCAAAGTCAGATTTGCACAACTTAGCAAACTGAATTTTAACCTAGAAGGGTAATTGCAATCAAAACAAAGAATACTTATCTCTTAAATATTTTGAAGAGTGGACACAGTACGATACGCTGCTCTTGCACTCAAATCAGTACACAACCTTCACAACTTGAACATAGGCCCATGACTAGAATAGAAATTCACTAGAATCATTTTGGGGAGAGATCTCAATCATATCCGCAAATGAAGCATATTGATTAGGCCTGGTAGGACAATCCTTCGCATAGTGACAAAATTTGTCACATCTAAAGCATTGAACACGAGAGAGGTCCCACTTCTTCTTGAATGCAGGAGCACCATTTGACCCATTATCACTATTCCTCTTGAAGAATCATTTCTTCCAAAATTTTCCTTTCTTCGACGAATGAGAGGCGAGAACATGTAAATCTTCATTCTTTGAACTTTGACCCACGCCTCTAGCTACCAACCTAGACTCTTCTTGAATGCAGTCGGCCCTCAATCAATCAAACTTGGGAAGTTTCGATCTCGCACTGATTCCTTGAATGTAAGACTCCCAAGATGAAGGAAGACCATTAAGAGCCAACATGGTCAAATCCTTGTCATCAACAATATGACCAATGGTAGAGAGTTGATCTCTCAATTCAGAAATCTTCATGAAGTAGGTGATGACAAACTCTCCTTCCGCCATCTTAATGTGAAGTAGTTGATGCTTCAGTGCAAGTGCCCGACTGGTGTTGTTGATTTCGTACATCTCTTCCAAGGTAGTGAACATCTCCCTTGCGGTATCCAACTTGAAGACAATCAAAACAACATGATCTTTGACGGAATCAACCAACACTTTCTTTGCCCTAGTATCTTTCTTCCTCCAGTGCAGCTTCTCTTCTTCCTCCTCAGGTTCGAGAACTTTTGTTTTCACAAACTCAGCCAAATCATTCTCTTCCAATGTGAGCATGATCCTGAACCTCCATGATGTGTAATTAGAAGCTCCTTCGAGTCTATCCTCAATTTTTAGACCATTCACCATCTTGAAATTCAAAAATAGAGATAGACTGAAAAAGATTAAAGTGAATGTTGCAAAACAAATCTGATCATGATCTTTTTCAAACCCGCTCTAATACCATGTTAGTGTTTCATAGATCAGATTAAATAACTGAAAGCACTTAAAATATTGCAACACATAAGATAATAAACAGAGCAAGATACCCTGGGAAAACCCTCCTCCTGAGGGAGAAAAACCCAACAAATAATTATGTTATATAAGAGCAGAAATAGGAGCAGAAAACTGCTTACAACTCAGGCCTAGCAATGGCCAAATTTGATACAATGAATAATAGCACCTCTCCTAGATGCAATGATACAAATGAATATGTTTCTCCTTGAATTCGGTATGCTGCTGTAGTATGATATGCTACTACACAATAATGATCTACTCCTACACAATAATGATCTGCTACTACATAATAATGATCTACTACTCAAGATGTTGATCTATTGCACAAGTGCGACCTCCTTCTAGGAATGCAAATATTATGAAATGAACTTGATTATCAAATGACAAGGAATGACCTTGTATTTATACAAGATAAGATATCTCCTTAATTAGGTTGGCCAACTTCAAGAATAAATAAATTACAAAATAACAATGTAAGTCGACCCAAATAGGAATTACACAATATTAATGAAGGTCGGCCAAAATAGGTAAATGATAATAATCTCAATGAACATAAATTAAATAGCCGATTAGACTATCATTTAATTTATGCCTATTCTTGAAATTGTGTAAGCTGGAAGAAGTAGCCTAAAGCTACTAATAACATCAACAGAGATCATACTGTCCAGCTATTAATAGTCTTAATCCTATAACGATAAGGATTGCTTGAGAACCGGGCCCATCGATTCATGCCATACCAAATCCGAACTAAATCCGTCCTTAGATTTCGTACATGTGAATCCAGTCCTGCTTTGAGGTTCACAAGGTGTTTGGGATGAATGGTTTGATGAAGGCATATGGGGCATGTGATTAACAATGTAATGTGGTGAGGTTGAGATTAAAGTGACCACCTCCTAGTAGACAATGATATGTTCTTTATAGATAATGAAATGTTCTTATCAGATTGTATATATGTATTTGTAGACAATGATATATTCTTATCAGATTGTATGCATGTATATATATACATACTATCTGATAAGAATATATCATTGTCTGCAAATAGTGATCATTGTATTTGTAGACAGTGATATGTTCTTATCAGATTGTATGTATATATTTGTAGACAATGATATATTCTTATCAAATTGTATGTATATATATACAATCTAATAATAATATATCATTGTATGCAAATTGAAATCATTCTATTTGCAGACAATGATATATTCTTATCAGTTTGTATATAATTGTCGATCACTAGTTCTTTCTAAATGATTAATGTTTCACTAGCACTATAGCTTATACCATCAATTATCACAATCTAACCACATTGAACTGCACTCTTAGTTAACCCTCTATATAATTCATATTATTTCAAACAAATCAAGTTACACGTGACCCTAAAGTTTCCATAATAATATTGTTATTTTCATTTCATTCTAACATAATAACTTTGCAATCAAACATAATACTAATATTATATTCTTACTTCATATTATAATTACCCTAATAGTTTGTTCATCTAACTTTTAGCCATATATATATAAAATCACATAGTTTTATGTATTACTAGGTCATTGCCAAATTAAAGTCAAAGACTTTACCTATCATTAACGCTTAATACCTTCTGTTGATTGCGGACAAATCCTTGCATGCCTTCCATTAAGAGACCAATGTAGTATAAATATATTCCTCAAATCAAATAAGCATTTGTAAGAACAAAATATGTATGAAAACAATACAACATAAAATATAAACAAATCATAAAGCATTAAGAGTAAAATGTCCCTATAGAGTTTATTGTGTTAACAAACACAACTTCCATGGTATGTTGATAATCAACATACTTGGTTCACCTCTTGATGCTCCCGCTTGCCTGCAAAACAATTGTAATAAACGGGGGTAGTACTCGGTACTCATAACATTCCCACATCAAATCGTCCTTACAATATTGCATGCACAACAATAAGAGTTTTTATTGGAGCATTAAAATCCACAATGTTCTGATCCAATGTATGAAGCTGAAAATAATAGTGTATATAAAATTGTATGTACATATACATATACATGTATATGTATATGTATATGCATGTACATATACATATACATGTACATGTATATGTATATGTATATGTATACATATACATGTGCATGTATATGTATATGTATATGTATACATATGCATGTACATGTACATGTATATGTATATGTATATGCATGTACATGTACATGTATATGTATATACATATATGTAATCAAACTATTGAAACACATATAGCAAGTGGAAGAAAACTAACTAAATCACATCATACAATGATGTGATATTATTACATAATGGATAATGCTCATTTGAACAATTGACTGAAAACTAAATAATTTGTATGCCTCAAAAGACTGCAAACACTCAGTACATAAATATATAAGAGTATATTGAATAATGAAATAGACAACATTAATGTAAATCCAGTAAGCTGATAAATAAAAACATGTATTTAGTTATTTTGGGTGTACCAACATGAATAAGTTGTCTTTTAAGAGGAATGCACATAGGTAGCATTTGTAAGCTTTGAATTTTGCAGAGGATATTGAGGGAATGACCGTGGAAATTCCCTCTTATAAAAACATTGGAGTGTGCTTGATAAAATAGGTGGCTTGCATAAATTCAGTCTATTATAATACGTTTTTAGTTTTCATTATATGTACCGAGCTGAATTTTGTAGAGGATATGTAGTGAAAGCATAGGAGAATTCGTACTGAAAATGACATTGAAAATTCCCTCTTATAAAATCATTTGAATGCATTGAATTGTGGTGATTGAATTTCAAATCTCAATTTTCTTGCCAAATAATCGGTCTATTCATACTGAAGTGGCCACTCCTATCTAATTTCATTGGTGCGTAATTTAAAAAAAAAAGCCTATTTACAATTATTAATTAACCTATTTCAAGTTACATTTGTATGTGGGCCCGATCAAAATATCACGTTGGTCCACTAGGAGGTGGTCAATTTAATCTCAACCTCACCACATTACATTGTTAACCACGTGCCCCATATGCCTTCATCAAACCACGTGTATGTCTCAACCTCACCACCTGCGCTTGTTAACCACGTGCCCCATTCGCCTTCATCAACGCACCAAAAACTTCTAACCTAACCCCCAGTTGCTAAGAGTGCAATTCAATGTGGTTAGATTGTGATAATTGATGGTATAAGCTATAGTGCTAATAGAAAATTAATCATTAAGAAAGAACTAGTGATCGACAATTATATACAAACTAATAAGAATATATCATTGTCTGCAAATAGAATGATTTCAATTTGCAGACAATGATATATTATTATCAGATTGTATATATGTACATACAATCTGATAAGAATATATCATTGTCTACAAATATATACATACAATCTGATAAGAACATATCACTGTCTGCAAATATAGTGTATATAAAAATCCACAATGTTCTGATCCAATGTATGAAGCTGAAAATATATACATACAATCTGATTTTTTATTCACAAACACTGAAACATAGTGTACTTGGTGATACCACACAATGTGGTTAGATTGTGATAATCGATGGTATAAGCTATAGTGCTAGTAGAACATTAATCATTAAGAAAGAACTAGTGATTGACAATTATTTACAAACTAATAAGAATATATCATTGTCTACAAATAGAATGATTTCAATTTGCAGACAATGATATATTATTATCAGATTGTATATATATACATACAATCTGATAAGAATATATCATTGTCTACAAATATATACATACAATCTGATAAGAACATATCACTGTCTGCAAATACAATGATCACTATTTGCAGACAATGATATATTCTTATCAGATAGTATGTATATATATACATGCATACAATCTAATAAGAATATATCATTGTCTGCAAATACATATATACAATCTGATCAGAACATTTCATTGTCTGTAAAGAACATATCATTGTCTACAAGGAGGTGGTCACTTTAATCTCAACCTCACCACATTACATTGTTAACCACGTGCCCCATATGCCTTCATCAAACCACGCGTATGATTTTACTTAACCATGGCTTGCTAGGCATCTTTAAGCCCTAAACTCATCATCTCCTACAGATTTCTTGTCAGATTACAATTTCCAAACAAACACTCATCCCAAAAACCTAGATCTCTCATCCCAAAAACCTTGTGAACCTCAAAGCAGGGTTGGATTCACATGTGCGAAATCTAAGGATGGATTTAGTTCGGATTTGGTATGGCATGAATCGACGGGCCCGGTTCTCAAGCAATCCTTATCGTTATAGGATTAAGACTATTAATAGTTGGACAGTATGATCTCCACCTCCATCTCTTCACAGAAGCCCCAAGTTTTCCAGAAAAGCAAGATGGTATTCATGTTTGGAGTCGACTGCCATTGCACTAAGGAGTCAGGAATGGCCCAGTGCAGAAGGATTTTTAACATTCCAGACCCAGCAATAAGGAATGCAGTTGTCGACCTAGTCTCTGAGGTTTTGTCTCTTGATCAGCACTAGTGTGACGATAAAATCTATGAGCTCATACTATGCGATTTAGTGGACATAACCGTGGCCAAGGAAGTAGTGGTTGAGTGGCTCGACAGATTCATAGAAATTGTTAATGCTGAGGCCGTAGCCAATGCCATTCTGAACCTAAGTGATGAGTGCTAGGTCAGCTTCCTAAAGTATTATTTTGACCCATCAATACTGAACGTGGTAGAAGATGAGGAGGAAAATGATGAGGAGGAGGCGGAATCCGAAGAGGACAATGTGGACGAAGATGCAGCTAGTGCCCTCCGAGTTGCAGCAGATAACTTTCGTATTGACGCATGGGAAGTATTTAGAGCAGGAGTCAAAAACGCCAACATGGGTTCCTTCTCGAACTTCATGCGATCCGACTTGGCTTGGCTCAACGGGGTCCGCTTGCAATGGTTGACCAGGATGGGAGACATCCTTGCAGCAATTTTCTTGCTCATAGAATGAGCAGGGTTTGTAATTTCGTTCTAGACCTGTAAAAGCCAAATTTAAATGTACATGGGAGTTACCCCCTTTGGTAACACTTATCTATAAAATAAAATTTCATCATGATAATGCAAGGATTCGAAGAGAATCAACAAAATTTGTAAACCCATTAACTCGTATGCTAAAACCCCTCAATAATTTGGAGTTAAAACTAGAAACCCATAAAATTTCGTTATTATACTTGGTAAAAATTCCGTCAATGTTTTGTTTGAATCACATTACATGTGATTATTTCATAAAATAATTTCAAAAAAAATCATAGTAGGCAAACCCTCGATTGCATAGATAGATTAATTCACGAGGTATCACATTTAAACTAGTCACATGTAAAAAGAAATGATTACAGTCAAACCCAGGCAAACCTTCGATGGCATTGATAGAATAATTCACGAGAGATCAATTTTGTACCAGTCACATTTAAAACAAAATGATTACAGTCAAACCCAGGCAAACCCTCGATGGCATTGATAGAATAATTCACGAAGGTTCAAGTTTGTAACAGTCACATGTAAAACGAAATGATTACGGTCAGTTATCACGGCACCATACAAAGAAATTCACTCAAACACCGTCGACGCCAACAAAAACCCACAGTTCTACAAACAAACTTACAAGTGAAGAGAGGTGGAGACGTTACCTATAGTGTTTGGGTGTCGGACGAAGTCACCATGGCCGCACGAGCTCGTGTCGATGGTGGGAGAGAGGAGACGACGATGAAAAAACCGTGGGAGATGATGAGTTTAGGGCTTAAAGCTGCCCATCAACTGGGGGCTAGGTTATAAGTTTCTGGTGGGTTGATGAAAGGATTCGAAGAGAATCAACAAAATCTGTAAACCCATTAACTCGTATGCTAAAACCCCTCAATAATTTGGGGTTAAAACTAGAAACCCATAAAATTTCATTATTATACTTGGTAAAAATTTCGTCAATGTTCTGTTTGAATCACATTACATGTGATTATTTCATAAAATAATGTCAAATAAAATCATAGCAGGAAAACCCTCTATTGCATAAACAGATTAATTCATGAGGGATCAAATTTGTACAAGTCACATGTAAAAAGAAATGATTACAGTCAAACCTAGGCAAACCCTCGATGGCATTGATAGAATAATTCATGAGGGATCAATTTTGTACCAGTCACATGTAGAACAAAATGATTACAGTCAAATCCAAGCAAACCCTCGATGGCAGTGACAAAATAATTCACAAGGGATCAATTTTGTACCAGTCACATGTAAAACAAAATGATTACAGTCAAACCCAAGTAAACCCTCGATGGCATTGACAAAATAATTCATGAGGGATCAATTTTGTAACAGTCACATGTAAAATGAAATGATTATAGTCAATTATCACAGCACCATACAGAGAAATTCACTCAAACACCGTCGACGCCAACGAAAACCCATTGTTCTACAAACAAACTTGCAGGTGAAGAGAGGTGGAGACGTTACCTACAGTGTTCGGGTGTCGGACGAAGTCGCCATGGCTGCACGAGCTCGCATCGACGGTGGGAGAGAGGAGATGACGATGAAAAAACCGTGGGAGATGATGAGTTTAGGGCTTAAAGCTGCCCAACAACTAGGGGTTAGGTTAGAAGTTTTTGGTGCAGTGATGAAGGCGAATGGGGCACGTGGTTAACAAGCGTAGGTGGTGAGGTTGAGACATACGCGTGGGTTGATGAGGCATATGGGGCATGTGGTTAACAATGTAATGTGGTGAGGTTGAGATTAAAGTGACCACCTCCTAGCGGACCCACGTGATATTTTGACCGGGCCCACATACAAACATAATTTATAATAGGTTAATTGATAATTGTAAATTGGTTTTTTTATAAAATATTATTGGATTTAGAATGAATGGGTATGGGCGAAGTCATGAAAATGTAGCAGGCGGAGGTTTAAAAACACCTTTTTTTAGCACTTCTCGTTTGACAGGTTCTACAAAAGGTATTTTAAATACCCACAAGCCAAATTTTTCTTTTTAAGGTCCTACCTCACTTACGAAGAAGACCAAAATAAATAAATTAAAATTGGACCTATTTTGCACTCTGCACGAATGCGCAAAGTTAGCCCTGGTGGCTAGTGGTATGTTTCCCCTATATGGTTCTCTCAATTCTTATTTTTTCTTTTCTTTTTATATCTATCTTTGTTTTGTTTTATTGTTTTATATTTTATATTTTTAATTTATAATTTCTTCCAAGCTCTTATGTTTTATTTGTTTATTATATTTTTAAATAGTGAGGTATAGATTTAATTTAATCTAAATGATTGTATTTGTTACTTTATTTATTTTCTCTTAATTCACCCAATGAATCAATTTGAAAATGTTTACAATAAAATAAAAGGATTAATTGACTCATCATCACAACAAAGAAACTTACACATGTCAAGTATTACTAATGGGAGGAATGACTGGAGTGACTTGATTACCAACTAATCAAACTAGGCTATTGACTTAAGGTTCTTTCCCGAAATAGGTTGCCATGTCCACATTGTTTTGCACCCCGAGTACCTGCAAAACTCATCCACATTCTCACAAAATTATTAGTACATGGTTAGGTCAATACATACAAATACATCCATGCTAAAATCAAATAACATCATTAAATTCGTAATAAACAATTATTTAATAGTTATTTTAAAGGGCCATTTAAAGTATTCAATCTATAATATTAATATTTAAGTTCTTATGATCATTAAAATAAAGGGTGCAATCATAGTTTTAGGCTTAAGGTTTCACCTTCGACCAAATTACATTGGGTCGATAGATGATGAACACAAAATTAGATCCAATGTTTACAAGGATGTGACATTCCTCCCTCCTTAGGCTAAGTCATCTCGACTTAGTTAAAGAGGTGCGGGTATTCTTGCTTAATAATTTCTTCATCCTCCCAAGTGGCTCCACGTTCTCCACATTGGTCCCAAAGTACCTTAACCTATTGTATGGTGCGGTTGCGTAGGGTGATATTGTGCCTTTCCATGATTATGAGTGGACTTAGATGGATTTCTACAGCCTCTTCTACCTACAAAGCATTCCAATCAATGACATGGGTTGGGTTAGGTACATATTTATTGAGCAAAGGCACACGAAACACATTATGTATGTGAGAGATAGAAGGGGGAAGAGCAAGTCGGTAAGCCACATGACTAATTTTCTCTATGATGTCAAATGGTCCGATGAACCAAGGGGACAACTTGTCTGCCTTGCTGAATTTTATCAAACTCTTTTGGAGTTTAACACAGAGGGATACTTTATCCCCTATTTCAAATTCTCTTGGGGTTCTTTTTGCATCTGCATAGCTCTTTTGGCAATCTGAGGACTCTTTTAATCTTTACTTGATAACCTTTACCTGTTGATCATATTCCTGAAGTATCTTAGGTCCTATATGGACACTATTGTCTAATCCATCCCATCTAATTGGTGGTTTGCACTTCCTACCGTAAAGTGCCTCAAAAGGTGTCATTTGAGTGGAAGCTTGGTAGGTGTTATTATAAGAAAATTCCACCAATGGAAAGTATTCTTCCCACTTAGTTTTTTGGTCCATGACGTACATTCACAACATATCTTCCATAACTTGATTGACTCTCTCAGCTTGGCCATTTGTTTTTGGGTGGTAGGCTATGCTGAAATTGAGCTGAGTCCCCAAAGTTGTCATTAGGGTAGTTCAAAACCGAGAGGTAAATAATTTATCTCTATTTGAGATGAATACTTCTGGAACCCCATGCAATCTAACAACCTCTTTAAGAAATTTTCTTGCTATGGTTTGGGCATCATCCTTGACATTAACAGGCATAAAATGTGCTACCTTGGTCAGCTGATCAACCACCACTAGGATACTATCGTGTTTGAGACAAGTTTTTGGAAAACCTACTACAAAGTCCATTGAAATTATTGACCATTTATGTTGTGGTACCTCATGTGGATATAAAACCCTTGTAGGATGGCAATGTTCGACTTTAACTCTCTGGCATTCTAAGCACTTGGCCACGAAATTTACCACGTCCTTTTTCATTCCTAGCCAAAAGTAGATAGATTTAAGGTCTGCATACATCTTGGTCACTCCTGGATGTCCCTGATATGGTGCATTATGGCTTTCTTGCAAGATTCTTATTCTCAATCCCCCTTCCTTGGGTACCATGATTTGACCTCAGTATCTAAGGATGTCATCTTTTCCCATAGAGCATTTTGTTGGGTTCATTGGTTGTTCCATATCTAGCTTCATTTGCTGACAAAGGGGATCCATTCCTTGCATTTATTTGAGGTTATCCAATAAGTTGATTTTTACTTGTGTAATAGCTGCGAAACTAGCCCTACGGCTCAAGGAATCTGCTACACAATTTTCCTTTCCCTTAACATAAAATATGATGAAATCATAACTGCTTCGGAACTCCACCCATCTTCTTTGGCGAGCATTAAGATCAAGTTGGGTGAATAAATATTGGAGTCCCCTATGATCTATATTTAATTTGAATGGTCTCCCTATTAGGTAATGCCTCCAAATTTTTAAAGCATGGACAATCGCAACCAATTCTAAATCATGAGTAGGATAGTTAAGTTCATGATCTTTTAGCTTACAGGACTCATAGGCAATTACTCGATCATCTTGCATTAGAGTTCCTCCTAGAACCTCCAATGAGGTGTTAGTCCATACTACAAAATCTTTTTTAGGGTCGGGTACTTGCAAAATAGGAGTTGTGGTTAAGGCTTGCTTTAACTGCTGGAAAGCTATTTCACATTTTTCTGACCATTCAAACCTTTTTCCTTTGCGTTGGAAGGAGGTTATAGGGTTGGCAACCTTGGAGAAGTCTTTTACGAACCTTCTATAATACCCTACTAGACCCATGAAACTCCTTACTTTTGACACATTTTTAGGTGTGGGCCATTCCACAATGGCTTGAATTTTGGAAGGATCAATAGAAATCCCTTCTAAGGATAGGATGTGCCCCAAGTAATGTATTTTGGGTTGGAAGAAGGATCATTTGCTCAACTTTCCATAAAGCTTATGTTCTCGAAGCCTTTGAAGCACAATCCTCAAGTGTTCCCCATGCTCTACTAAATTCTTAGAGTAAATCAAGATATCGTCAAGGAAAACCAGCACAAACTTATCCAGAAAGTCATGGAATACATGGTTCATAAGACTCATAAATGCTGAAGGAGCATTGGTTAGGCCAAAAGGTACCACTAGAAACTCGTAGTGACCATACCTAGTTCTAAATGTTGTCTTGGGAATATGTTCCTCCCTGATTCTCAACTGATGGTATCCAAATCTTAGGTCAGTATTAGAGAAGACAATAACTCCCTTCATCTGATAAAAAAGGTCATCAATTTGGGGAAGAGGATATCTATTTTTAATAGTTATCTTATTGAGCATCCTATAATCTATATACAAGTGTAGCGCCCCATCTTTCTTTTTAATGAATAACACAGGAGCTCCCCATGGTGACACACTGGGTCGGATCTTACCTTTGTCCATAAGTTCCTGCAATTGTGTTTTGAGTTCTTGCAGTTCATCTATGTTCATTCGATAAGGGGCTCTATATATGGGCTCTACTCCTGGAGCCAATTCAATGGAGAAGTCAAATTGATGCTTAGGGGGTAGTCCTAGCGATTCTTCAAGAAATACATCTTGGAACTCTTGGAGTATTGGGTGGTCTGCAACACTTGGGACAGGATCATCACCACCTTCCTCTATCTTAATTAAGAGGAGCTTGCATCCTTTCCTCACAACTCGTTTTGTTTGCAATGTCAAGACTATTAAGATCCTTATTCGCCTTGGCACTCCTTGAAGCACCACTATTTCCCTTGATCATCTCTACACTTAATTTGTTTATGGTAGTAGTTGAGGGTGGCCCTATGCTCCCGAAACCAATCCATCCCTAGTATCATATCATATGATCCTAGTTGAGTAACCAATAAATTTACTTTGGTCCATATCCCTCCTATGCCAAGTTTTGCGTCTTTTAAGCAAAAATCTACCCTTAGAGTCTTACCAGATCCAAACTCTACCTCCATCTCTTCTCAACTTAAGCATTTAAGGATAACATTACATTTATTCAATACACTTGGAGATATAAAGCTATGAGTTGCTCCTAGATCAGCCAAGATAGTAATAGGTTGCCCATAAAAAGTACCTGGAAGCTCTATCAAAGAAGCTTGATTATCAGCCTCTTGCTTGTCCATGACCGCATAGATCTTGGCAGTTGACTTGGTGTTTTGATCTGTCCTCTTGGGGAAATCTCTCTTGTAGTGGTTACCTCCACATTCCCAGCATCTTCCTTGATAATCCATCTCCTTCCTTCCTTGATCCTTGTAAGAGCTTGCAGGGGTCTCCAATTTTGATGACTTTTGCCACTTTTCCTCTTTATTCTTAGAGGGTGTTACCTTGGAGTTTAGATCTTCTCTCTGGCTCCTTTTAAATTTGCTTGATTTGTGTTCCACTCATAGGCCCTTCTTATATTCCTTGTTATCAGTACAGGTAAAAGTGGAGGACTTTTGTCTCCTTTCTTGCTTACTCTTCCGCTTTTCTTCAGCGATGGCAGCTACTTCCATTGCTTGGCTCAAATTCTTAGGGCGAGCAAGCTTAGTAGTGTACATCAAGCTTTTGTTTAGCCCAAGGATAAACTTGTTCACTCTATCTTCCTCCTCTTTTAAGTAATGAACATATCATAGTAGGCTCATAAATTTGGCTTTATACTCACTCACTGTCATGTTTCCTTGATGCAGTGAGTGAAACTCTATCATTTTCTAATCACGATGTCGAGTAGAAAAATAATCCTTATGAAATTGCCTCTCAAATTTTTCCCATGTTAATTCCTTGAGGTCATACCCCTTGATGGCTGAGAGATGGTCCCACCAAAGAGATGCTTCTTCTAGCTGATATATTGCCAGTTTGACCTTAGTATTGGTATCCATGTCCATCAACCCAAAGTACTTGTTCATACCAATCACCCAAGCCTCCACAACATCTCCACCACCTATCCCATCATATTTTGGTGGCTACATTTTCTTCAATTCTCAAATTAAGGGGTCCTTTCTTTCGTACTCTTGTCGACCCGTAGGTGATGGGCCACAAATTGGTATACGAGAGTTGTTCCCATGGTCAAAATCTGAGGGTTCTTCCTCCCTTCTCCGCTCTTCGATGCCCAAACCAGTGTTATGGTTTGTCCCTTGTTCCTTTTTCCTGGATAATTCCTCTATCTGCTGCTCTTGAGAAGCTATTTTGGCTCAAAGAGCATTCAGTTCAGCTTGAAGTTCCTCTGGCAACCTTGCTAGTGGGGGAGTTGCATTCTTGCTAGCACATAAGATCTCGGCTGGGCTGGGACTTGCTCCCCTCCTGAACATCCTCCTCATAGTGAGTATGTTCAAGTTTTCTGGTTAAAATAACAAGATGTCATTTTAGTACTCTCTCTCTCTCTTTTTAACTAGTTAATTTCCATACCTTGAATTTGTTGAAGAAAAGTTCATTTCAAAACTGTTGGAAATGAAAATAAGAAATTTTTCAATCAACTGTTAAATCATCATTCAAACATAAGCAATCTTTCACATATCACATAGTAAGGGCATAAATCCCATATTAATTATATATTCGCATATGCATATACATATTTATATATGTTTTTACATTCATATTTTCTTCTTGCACACATAATAGCACGATGTTATTTAGTTAATACGCTAACCATCATGATTACATAAGTACATAGTTTCCTCCTTTGACTACATTGTCTATTCTTCAGAAAGATCTTCCTTCTCAAGGGGTTCCTCAACTACTTTCTCCTTAGAGTGCACTCGGTCATATTTTGCTATAACTTCCTTAGTCAGTGGTGGGGCATAACGTCCACATCTAAAGAGGAAATCTCTGATAGTAGATGGTTTTTCCTTCACTGTTGATTCCTTAGTTTGAGAGGGGCCTGCTTTATCTTTTTCCTATTTGACCTTCATTTGCTTAAGAGTGGAGGCCAAAGTCTTTGTGTCAGAGATTGTCTTGATTTCACTCAAAGGTATAGTCTCCTCTAGTTCCTCGGGTTTAGGTAAGGGTTTTGATTTCATTTGTGTTTTCTTGGGGGATCTACGTTGGCCTTTCCTTCCATGTCCCATGGCTGTAAAATCTAAGATTTTTTTTTATTAAACATGAGATATATGGGTGCCAAGGTCCAGAGTTTGAACTTGGGTGCTTTGATACCAATGTAAAAACCCAACCATGAGAGCAATTTTTTTTTCAAAACAATATAATTTCACATAGAAGCATCACCAATTCACAAATCAATAGCAACAAATCTGGTTAAGTTTACACAATTAAGATGTTTCGAAAACTAATATCAAAGGAAGGATCTCATTTTAAATTACCTAGCATAAGTAGGTGCCGAAATGGGTAAGTGACATGGATTTTACTTCCTTGTGGGGTGCAACACACCCAACCATGTGAACCACAACCCAGTCCACTCCAACCAAGTGGACCCAACAAGCTATTCCAGGACAAACCTACAATTGTTATGGTTGTGGTCATGAAGATAACTAACAAGGTCAAAGCTCAACTCTGAAGAGGCTTCAGTGCATCCCATACTACACCGTGGGTCCAACCTCATCACAATGGGTTCAATACAAGTGTGGGTATGATATGTAAAATAATAGGGGGAGGAGACTCACCACTATCCCATCTAGAGTATCCCATAGAAAGGAATGATGGTGCATTGTGCACTACACCAAGGGTCCCACTCATTCCTTGGTCTTCTACACTAGGTGGGGTGGTAGTATGGGTAAAGGTCAATCGGGTAGAGGATTCAATGTATCCCATACTACACCATGGGTCCATCCTCCATCCCAAGGGTCTTAGAGAATTCCCAAGTAGAGAACCTACTATAACTCAGGTAACACTTGGCATTAATCACTTTTGTGCTTACCAGTGACAACCAGTGAATTCATAAATACCATGATTAGCCCTGGATTACCATTACTCGCATGGATGGGTCCCTACCCATGTAATCACTACAACCATATCATAACCAGGGTATTCCCTAGCACTTTCACCTCCGTGAAACAGGTGAGCGATGGCTAGTCCCTAGCAGTAGCCCAGACATCGGTCATTGACACGGTCCAATGGCTACCTATCACTGCTCATACATCCAAGAGGTTCACTTTTGGGTCTTCTCTAGGTTAGTCACATTTGGTGTCCTAGGTAGCCAGGTCCCATTTTGGAAGGGGAATCTACAATAGTTACAAATAAAGGGGTGTAAACCATGTGGGTACACATGTTAGCAATCAACGTGATGACTTAATTCTTGGCAATGTGTTGAGTTCCTATTTAATTGGAGGGGAAGGGGGACATGTGCAACCCCATATTATTTGTTGTTTATAGTTATTAACTTCAGCCTACCTATATATTAGTTGTGCTATGGCTGCGAGAATTTTTTTTCTCCTCTATTTATGTTCTTAATGCCAAATTGTTTTCCTTGCGTACTTTATTAATCATGGTTTTGACTGAAATTTCTCAATATGTTGCCTTTAGCTAATTAGTAAGCACAAGAACTTGCCTATAGTGGGTGGAATGGTGTTTTCAAGGTTTCCATGGTATTATTCAACCAATAAGGTCGGTTTGTCACGGATAAACTATGCCTTCACTTCGTGTTGTGGGGTAGGAATCGTAATCCATAATGACTACTCTAGTGGGAGAATTATTCCAGATTTAATTGAAGTTCTTGAGCAAGGCTGATAATTATGCTATGTGATGTTATTGTTTATTTTATTTATGTATTGCTACAAGCCTCATGACCATGGGGTTACTAGGAAACATTTTCTCAACTAGTAATACTTGAGTTTTGAATTATACACTCGCTGCAAAGCAACCTATGATGTCTTTGTGATAGTTTGTAAAGGTTTTATGTTCTGCATTCCATACTTAAATTTCAAAGGCTCTAATCAAGGTTTTCCCATCTTCTTACTCCATTGCATTCTTTTAATGACCTTTGTTTTCCTAGCTCTACCTTACATCAAAGGTAAGAATAATTACAAGTAACAATGCTTACATATATATCAATTTGAAGGAGTATCTTCTCCCAGCCGAGGATATCAAGTGGCAGAGGCATGATGGTTTATGCCCCTACAGGTTATATCATAGGTATAGCTACCAACAACTAATTTTAATTGCTAATGGCTAAACGTGGTGATTACTATGCCCAAAACTAAATATTTTATTGTTGTCTATCACTACAAAGACCTGCAGTTGATTGGCTGGCATGTCTAGAGTTCAAGATTTTTTTCTTTTGAATGCTACAGCTGAATAAAGAGATGCCTATATCAAGTTTCTGAATGCCCTTTATTTGTCCAGCTAATACTAATGCATCAAATGTGGTGAAGCCATTATTTTATGTCCACTAAATTTAATGGTTTCTTTCTTTATTTCTTTTTGTCAGGCATATTCTTGCAATTGGAAAGGCCATAAAAGTTTTCTAAACCACCAAGGCAGAATAATTTGGAACTGAGACAAAGGATTCCTTGTTTATCATTCCACAACTTCTCTTATGCAGAATATCAGAGTTAGTTCATTCACTCACTTCCTCTTTTGAAGTATAAAAGGATCCTAATTAGTTTCAAATGTAAGAAACTCACAGATTTCTCTTGAAAAACTTAGCAAGAAAGGGAGAAATACCTGTAACGTGTGTGCAAATGTATGCAGACCTGGCTTCTCACGTCTCTACTTCCCTCTCCACACCTCAGATTTCCTTTACTCACAGTAATCTTCTGTGTGTTTGAAAGGGAGAGGTCGTGGGGTTTTTAAGGTGATTTTTCCTCACCATTTTCCTAGGCATCAGACCTTCTAGGCTCTTCTATTACGTGGACGCCATACTTCCCTCACTGTGCAGTCCTTCCCTCATTTGGGCGCCCCTTTCCTCTTTAGTGCGGGCTGTCTCAGGGGTCTGGTGTGGCATTAAATTTGCCTTTCTTCTCCCATGCTCAAACTCCCGACGTGAGCTCCTTTCGTTTGCTTTAATTTTCTCTTTCTTTTTTCTATATGGTTCTCCCAATTCTTATTATTTTTTTTCTTTTTATATCTCTTTGTTTTGTTTTGTTTTTTTTTAATTAAAATTTTATTATTTCTTCCAAGCTCTTATGTTTTATTTGTTTATTTTATTTTTAAAAAGTGAGGTATAGATTTAATTTAATCTATATTATTGTATTTGTTACTTTGTTTATTTTCTCTTAATTCACCCAATGGTTCAATTTGAAAATGTTTACAACAATATAAAAGGATTAATTGACTCATCATCACAACGAAGAAACTTACACATGTTAAGTATTACTAGTGGTGGAAAACAACTCTCAATCTGGGAGGAATGAATGGAGTGACTTGATTACCAACTAATCAAACTAGGCTATTGACTTAAGGTTCTTTCCAAGAATAGGTTGCCAGGTCCACATTTTGTTGCACCCCGAGTACCCGCAAAAACTCATCCATATCCTCACAAAATTATTAGTACTTGGTTAGGTCGATAACATATAAATACATCCATGCTAAAATGAAATAACACTATTAAATTCGTAATAAACAATTATTTCATAGTTATTTCAAAGGGCCATTTAAAGTATTAAAATAAAGGGTGCAATCATAGTTTATGTTTAAGGTTTCGCCTTCGACCAAATTACATCGGGTCGATAGATGATTAACGCAAAATTAGGTCTAATGCTTACAGGGCTGTCACATTCCTCCCCCCTTAGGCTAAGCCATCACGACTTAGTTAAAGAGGTGTGGGTATTCTTCCTTAATAATTTCTTCATCCTCCCAAGTGGCTCCACGTTCTCCATATTTGTCCCAAAGGACCTTAACCTACTATATGGTGTGGTTGTGTAGGGTGATATTGCACTTGTCCACAATTACGAGTGGACTTAGATGGATTTCTCCAGCCTCTTCTACTTGTAGAGCATGCCAATCAATGGCATGGGTTGGGTTAGGTACATATTTATTGAGCAAAGACACATGAAACACATTATGTATGCGAGAGAGAGATGGGGGAAAAGAAAGTCGATAAGTCGCATGACTAATTTTCTCTATGATGTCAAATAGTCCAATGAACCGAGGGGACAACTTGGCTACCTTGCTAAATTTTATCGAACTCTTTTGGGGTTTAACACGGAGGAATACTTTATCCCCTATTTCAAATTCTCTTGGGGTTCTTTTTGCATCTACATAACTCTTCTGGCGATCTGAGGACTCTTTTAATCTTTCCTTGATGACCTTTACCTGTTGGTCATATTCTTGAAGTATCGTAGGTTCTATATGGACTCTATTGTCCAATCCATCGCATCCAATTTGTGTCTTGCACTTCCTACCATAAAGTGCCTCAAAAGGCACCATTTGAATTTGAAGCAGGAAAGCAACCACCATCGGCAGGTTTCTTCCTTGTTGTTGTCCACGACTTACATTCACTTCTCCATAACTTGGTTGACTCTCTTAGTTTGGCCATCTGTTTTTGGGAGGTAGTCTTTGCTGAATTGAGCTTAGTCCCCAAGGCTATCATCAGGGTAGTCCAAAATTGAGAGGAAAATTTCTTAAAGAGGTTGTTAGATTGCATGGGGTTCTAGAATTAATCATCTCCGATAGAGATAAATTATTCATTTCTCAATTTTGGACCACCTTAATGACAACCTTGGGGACTCAGCTCAACTTCAGCATGGCTTACCACTCAAAAAAAATGGCCAAACAAAGATAGTCAACCACATTGTGGAAGATATGCTATGAATGTACATCATGGACCAGCCCACTAAGTGGGAAGAATACTTTCCATTGGTGGAATTTTCTTATAATAACACCTTTGAGGTTTCCATCTAAATGTCACCTTTTTAGGCACTTTATGGAAGGAAGTGAAGTACACCAAGGATTGGATGGATTGGACAATAGATTCCACATAGGACTTGAGATACTTCAAGAATATGACCGATAATTAAAGGTTATCAAGGACCAGTGTATATATGAATGCTTGGATCTATCTCTCCCCCTCTCCCACCCTCTCTCTCTCCCCACCCCCTTCATTCCCACTCCCAAACCTCAAAATTTTTTTATATACTTGAGTCTCAAAAAGGAAAGTAATAACAATCTTGGGAAACCTCCGAAACCACACCCTCCTTGTCATAAATGATGTTTAATTTTAGTTTGTTATTTTTCCAAAAAAAATTGATTTGAATATTTAAACCATAAAAAAAATATTTCTTGATTAATTTGACAATCTTGATTCACTATTTAAAAAAAATCAAACTTGCTAAAAATAATACTACTATTTTAAGAAATTTCAAAAAAGGGACATGACAAGTCCTCTCTCTCCCTCTCTCTCTCCCATTCCTTGACCCTTTCTCTCTCTCTCTCTCCACTATATATATGATTATATATGAATGCTTGGATCTATCTCTCCCACCCTCTCTCTCTCCCCACCCCCTTCACTCCCACTCCCTCTCCCTCACCCTCCCCCTCTTTGTTTCCCTATCCCTATCCCTCTCCCTCTCCTCCTCTCCCCCTCCTCTCTCTCTCTCTCTCTCTCCACTATATATATAATATATATGAATGTTTAGATCTATCTCTCTCCCACCCTCTCTCTCTCTCTACACCCTTTCACTCTCCCTCTTTTCTCTCCACTATATATATACTATATATATGAATACTTAGGATCTATCTCTCCCCACCCCCTTCATGCCCACTCTCTCCCCTCCCCCATCTCCCCTTTCTCTCCCTCTCCCTCTCCCTATACCTCTCCTCCTCTCCCCCTCCCTCTATCTCTCTACCTTTCTCTCCCCCCTCTCTCCCACTACCACTCCCACTCACTCTCTTTCCCTCTTCATCTCCAACTCCCTCTCCCCCTCTCTCTTTCTCCCCCTCCCCCTCTCCTTTTATCCCCTCTCTTTCTCTTTCCCCCTCCCTCCTCCATCTCTACCCCTCACTCCCACTCCCACTCCCACTCCAAATCCCACACCCATTATCTCCCTCTCCCACTCCCTCTCCATCACTCTCTCCCTCTCTCTC
>CM021109.1:436799802-436835288 GCA_007115665.2 Sequoiadendron giganteum | reverse complement strand
AATCTATGTTAACCTAAACTAGCTAGCAAAGAAGCTAGTGAAACAAAACCACTGACTTGATTTGTGAAGTAGCATCCCTTTCTAATCAACATTTGATGCATTACATGATTATGTATTGTTGAAAAAGCATAAAACACATGTAGATATTCAACATATTGTTTCAATATTTCATAAAAGATGATACAAATAAACTCACTTACACCTTCATTTTGATCATGCCTATTGTTGTCCTGAACTGGATAGGTGAGATGAACTTGATCACCTTCAGTTGTAAATCCAAAATCAGCTTCTTCTTCAATTGCATGCTCATGCTTGGGTTCAAACATAATATTTGGTACCTCAGTGGCCTCCAAACTAGCTAAATATCTAATTGGACAACCTCTTTTAAGGGAAAAATTGAAACTTTTATTACTAGACTCTTGATTGAGATCTATTGTTTCAATTTCATCTTTCTGATTTAAATCATTTAGAATTATGGCATCGGGCTCTTGAGGACTTGGAATACAATCAGTGCTCAATATTTGAAGAGTAGTAACCAACATTTTCTCTTGTTCATCAGAATTTTCCTTTTCTAAAGAGAAAGGCACATGTCCAAACAGTGATATAGCCTCATCTAGCCTCATCTAGCACACTTTCAATCAATCCAGCAACCTCGAGCTCTTTTGTATTCCATAAAGGAAGTTGCTCGCTAAGATTATGTAAATCAAATTCATGAGAAGCTTTATGACCTGAAAGAGTGGACTTACCCCTACCAAGATCAAATTCTTCCTGTGGCTCCAAATTTGGTTTTGTTGTTTAAGTGATACAAATGGGGTTTCACATGGTTACTTCCACCTCTTGTTCTTGTTGTTCTTGATAATCTTCCTCTAGACACATGAACAAAAAAGCTTCATTTCAACTTGAAACATATCCTCTTCAAGATTTTCAATGTACTGTTATGTGAGAGGAATGGTATTGAACTCAAGGAAACTCTCTTGAGGAGTAATCTCCTCATCATCCTAAATAAAACATGGAAGATCTTCAAATGTAGCTATGAAATTATGGCTTACATCACCTAAACTGACCACCTATATGTTATTTTCCTCATTGTTAAGAAATCTAGGTAGCTGATCAAATAAAGAAACTGAAGTTTCCTCCTCTTGTGATGCTTTCTTCAATGGAAGCTCTTCACCTTGTATCCTTTCTACTCTGCTTTCATCTATCTCATAAACAAAATTAGCAAATTTTTAAAATGAATCAAAATGAAAAGGGTTTAATGAAACCTTTGAACCATCAGTAACCCTTTGCTCCTTATGTTATTTATCTGAATTGGTGACATAAATGGAACTGCATGAAACCTCAACTATTAAACTGGGATAAATATGCTCATTGGTAAGCTGATTATGAGATGTTTCATACTATTCCTGGCCATGAATTGGATGTTGTGAAAATATGTTAGGTTGTAATTGATTATTTTCTCGATTCTTCAAAGGATGAAGGCTTCTGAAATCTAGAATTTCAAGCTTAAGAGACTGATCTGAAGAGTTGAATATTTAATTCTATCTAAAACTAGGAATCTCAACCTTAGGAGGATTAAAAGGCTGATTTAAAACTACAAGAGTTTTCTGGACTTGAGTCCTTTGAACTTGGGTAGACAATTTTTTTGTTTGGGCAACTGTTCGCCTTTCAAGATTCTCTTTAAAATTATTTCTACAAAACCCCTCTACTAGTTGGTCTTGATAATCTACATAAGCCTAAGTACTTCGCACCTGAGTAGACATAAGCTTCATCTTCTCCTCCTTAGTAACTATCTCTCTTTCAAGACTTTCTTTGTATTGTACTCTTTGTGCCAACCACTCTTGATCATAACCATAAGATTGATCGGCCAACTTCTGCTACAGCGAAATGGTCTTTTTCTGCTTCTTGATATCAATGAACATCTTAGATATGCATGCAAGCACCTTACTAATATCATTAATCTTCATGTTGTGAATACCTTGACTTAGATCCCACAATGTATGGTCAACTTGTTGGATCAGATCTAGCACATTCAAGTAAGGATGTTCTTGAGGATGATCATATGAATAATCATATGTAGATTGATATGAAGGCTCAATAGGGTTGGGTGGGTGGTATTCATAGTGGGTATTTTGGTTTTCTTGAAAAAAAATGGGATCTATGTGCTTATCTTGAAAAGGTTGATAAGGATGTTGATAAGTAGTATTCTCATAATAAGGTGGGTAATATGACATGTTAGCACCTTTTTCTGCTTGAAACCAACAATGATCTTTCCAGAGTCACCAAGTATGTTAAAAAAAACCTACCTCCAAAGGCAAAAAGTACTATTGTACACACCAAACAATAGCAATCCATAATACAAAAGGGACTGATACTGTCAGTTCTCTATCCCATCGGGCTTGCTAAAAACTATTATCTCCTAAAGTTGCACCCTAGTTAAGTTGTAAAACTTACTTAACACTTTAGAGACACATTGGGGACTTTTCCAGACTATGGGTAACCTGTAATGGAAAAGAACCTCCGAAGAAGGCCAGATTCCATTTGGTATCACCTAATCTAATGATTTTATGCAAAAGGGGTAAGAAGGAGTACTGAAATCTGAAAAAGGCTACTCCTAAGGTGATACACCAAAACTGAACTTGAACATAAACTTAGACAAACAACACTTGCTAAAATGATTGAAAATAAACTTCCACAGATCATTGTTGTACGTCTTTGCATAATTATTTCATAATAAGGCCATGATGTTTAGACTTCTAGAAGGAAGGTGACTTCACAAATTATAAGCCATTCAAAAACTTTGACATAGATTATGACTTGCATAGACTAACTCTTGCATAAAGGTGTTGAACATGAGATAAAACTATAAGGAAATAAAAATACCTCACATATAGATTGATCGAATCATTTGAATGCACATAACGAAGCAAGGAAAAAGAAGGAAAAAACTCCAAAATCTTTTATAACCAAGGTTTTCTCTGTTATTCATGTCCAAAAAATGTTACAAAGTCTGCAAGTCTAAGAAAGGATTGCAAATTCACTAACTCTCAAAACTACATAGTAAGAACTAACTGTCAAATGAGTTACAAATGTGGTTAAATAACCATCAAA
Organism: Sequoiadendron giganteum; assembly: GCA_007115665.2. Classification (NCBI taxonomy): domain Eukaryota; kingdom Viridiplantae; phylum Streptophyta; class Pinopsida; order Cupressales; family Cupressaceae; genus Sequoiadendron; species Sequoiadendron giganteum. The sequence goes on along the minus strand of CM021109.1, from coordinate 436,832,180 downwards.
GGGTTCCATCAAAAAGGGTTCTAGAGCCTATCTTGGGTCGGATGCAACAATAAACCCAAAAATATAGCATGTAAATCTTCAACAAATGAGCTCTAAAAGGGTGAAAAAGTCAAATTTGACTATGTCCACCATTAAAGTATGCAAAACCACCTCCTACAAGCTCTCCAAAGGCCTCAAAGTTGAGTCAAAATGCTTGCTATATTCTTGGCACATGTTTTCCAACCTCCTCTAACTCCCCTAGATGCTTTGCAAGTCATAAATTAAAGCATATCTCCCCCCCTTGATCGAATGCATGAGTGGCTCCTTCATTTAATTTTCCATTTAAAAAAAAAATACTTAAGACTAAGTGATTTATAAAACATCACTTAAGGTAATGTTTACAATGTAATACCCCTCTGTTTTGTTTCTTGTTCAAGTTGCTTTATGCTAGGTTTGGTTGCAATTACTTTGATACTAGATACATTTTGTTATGATGTTTTGATCGCTACTATTGAACGACAATTATTATTGTGGGATGTAGTTATCTGATTATTGTTTCACATGCATTATGGATTAATGATGTTGTAGAGTTAACATGAGATGTTATTATGAGATTACTGGATTATGATGGAAGTGTCAGTTTCGATGAGTGTATTGGTGAAGAGGACGGTTTCGCATCACTTGCTTGCGAGCACCCTACGAATCCGTAATTTCTTCTTCACGTGTGTATTATATGCTGGATATATTGTATGATGTTGTTTACTTGTTTTTTCAGGATTGCAGGTACATGACATCGACTCCACCTAGTTTCACAGGTTTGAGTGTGTCGATCCAACGGTTAAGTTGAACGGGAGATAGTAGCTAGGTAATATGTGTCAAGTTTACACCCTAGCCTTAGTGTGTCGTTAGTTGTGTGTATCGAGTCATTGTCTGTCTTGTTTTAATGTTATTTAATTCTGAAGGATTCTTGATTTGGAAATAGATATTTAGAATAATTGCATTTAAATCATGTTGATGGTTATTTAATTTAAATAATGCAATGTGGATAAAAGTTTATATTTAAATTAATTAATTATATTTAAATTATTTAATTAATTAAATTTAATCCAAGGGAGTTGAATTTAGTTATTAAATAATTAAATTAATTAATTAAACGTGATGCAAGAGAATGAAAGGAAATAAAAGAATTAAAATTAATTTTGGAATTTAATTTCAACATGTGGGAATTAAATTAGAAATTGTAATTAAATGTTTATTTGGGAAATTAGTTGCAACTTTGGAAATTAATTTATTATTTGAAATTGCATTTTAAATTGAAAGTGGGTTTTCGAAAATTGAAATTGAAATATCTTATTTGCATGTAATGTGAATTAGGGTTGTATTAGGTATTTTTGTTTTATAATGAATGCATGTTTTAATTTTAGGGCAGGGAAAAAGTTTTAGAAAAAAAATACATTTTTACAGCAGAGAAGAAATTTTGGAAAATTGCACAAAAAGGGTTTGAAGAAAGTTTTGATTGTAAAAATGATTGAAGGAAAGATTGTTTGCATTTGTTGGGTTTTGGATTGGATTCATTGGAGGATTGAAGAAAATTCAAGAAATCTTTGGAGGAGGCTTGCATCAGAAATTCATCTCTTCCTGTAGCTTCTTGTACCAGGTTTTCCTCTTTCTGTTTTATTGTTCTTGATTATTTTTTTTAAATAGTAGTGATGAAAGATTTGTTTGTTAAATCTGTTTTATAAAATAAATTTGATATTAGAAGAAAAGAATTAAATAAATTTACAGTCTTTGCTTGTGAAAATTCTTCAATGAAAATTGTGAAAATCACAGTTGAATTTAAATTATTTGGGGAAATCGATTATGTTGTTTTTGAAATAAAACATAGAGATTGAACAATACATTTAGAATGTTTTTAGAAAATGAAACCCTCTGTTTATTATTAAAAATCGGATTTTAAAATCCGCAAGGTAGTTATATTTTTCATGGTAAAATGGTCTGGTTGCGTCGCATATAACTCCACTTACACAAACTGGGTTGTTAGGAAACTTAAAGGGTTTCTGCGCCTTGAAATTTTCTTATACCTGTCAAAAAATCGCAAATACCTAGATCGTAGTTTTTGAGTTATGCTTGAAACATGAGACTGCTGTTAAGTTATTTTCCCATGGCTGCTCTGATAATAAAATAATAATAAATTGATATTTATAAATATTAATATTTTATGTATTGTTATTATAATATTAAAATATTATTTAATAATACTTTATATTATAATTTATAATATTAAAGTATTATATTTATTTATATTATTTTAAATAAAATTTGTATATTAGATTAGTGGAATTAAAATTATAAACATATGGGGAAATTATTGTTTATTTTAAAATGGCATGTTAAAGTTTACTTGAAGGAGTTAAATATTTGATTTAAAGAATACATAATTTAAAATTTAATTGTGGAATTTAAATTCATGTGTAAAAGGTCCAATTATTAATTTGATTTAATTGGAAATATATATATATATATGATATTGAGTTATAGTCCAAATATTGATCTTATTTTAACACAATAAGTTATGGAAGAGACCAAATGTTAATTTGATTAATTTTATAATGATTTAATTTGCAAGGGCAATTGGTTATTTAATTTAAAGCGAAATGTTTTGAGTTATAGTTGAAAATACTTATTTTGTTAAGAACAATTAGAGAATAAAATATTAGTCTAATTTATCCCCTATCTGAAAAGATGAATTCTTAATTCAGTTTTATCGATATAATGAATTACGTAATGAAATGAGAAATGGATTTAGAGTATCCAAATGTAGTTTCTTCTATTGCCTTCAATGATTATGTCTTTCGTGTTTATGCTTTGAGAATGAGTTGAATACCTAGTAGTTTATAAGTCTTCCAGACGGTCTGTTGTTTGTGAGGGTTGTCGTTGTGATGTCAACCTGTTGTGAATTCTCTTGGTAATGCATGGGATTGTGTTGTTTTAAAATTAAATTCAGGAATTGATTATTATGAAGAGACAATTAATTATTTTACTTTAATCATTTTCTATTTGAACAATTTATTTGTTGAGAATGTATATTTTATGGTTTGAATAAATAGATGTATGTAATAAGAGTTTGGAAAGGGAAACTTTTAGATGAGATTAACATAGGGTGTTGTTGGAAAACTAGAAGAAATGTAAGGTTTGGGTTAGGAAATTGAAAAGAATTATTGTAGAAGATTTATGTTAATTTTAAAGAAAAACAATGGATTCGACTTAAATTATTTGAACTAGTCTATCCTTTATTATAAATGCATTTATTTAGTTTTTTTTTCAATTAATTTTGAAAGGGCAATAGTTATTATGTTTTATTTTCATAGAGCAAATTAATTATTGTGATTGGAATATTAAAGAATCTATATAATTGAGTTTATTAATATATATGTTTGGTGTATATATAATATGGAGCATATAAAAATATGTTAAGGGTAAATTCATTATCGTATTTCATTTTAATAAGATGTATGCAATATATTATTGAATAGAGATTTAAAATGGATTGATTAGTGTATATGGGTAAGTGGATAGAGAAACGATATTTTATTATATTAAACAGATCGCATGTTCTAAATAGGAAATTGAATAGAGATTTAAAATGGATTGATTAGTGTATATGGGTAAATGGGTAGAGAAACGATATTTTATTATATTAAAGTGATTGCATGTTCTAAATAGGAAATTGAATGAAATGTAAGATTTGGTTAGGAAATGGAAAGAGTTTACTTGCATGGATTTGTGTCGATTTAAAAGTAAATTAAGAAGTTGTTTTATTGATGAGGTAATCAATTATGTTATTTATTAATTTATATTTAGATTAATTGAATCATTGTGATTGGATTATGAAAGAGATATGGATTTAGTATATCCAAAAGTAGTATCTTCCTCATGATTATCTTAAAGGATTTAATTCTCTGTATTCAGTAAAGGGAAGTAAGTTTAATTGTTTTAGATTTCCAATAATGAAAGGGGAAATAGGGGTTATAATTATTTTAGATGATCTAGTTATCGTGTCTTTGACTTTGTCAACACTACCTATTGAATGAGTATGGATTTAGGAAATCCAAATATTAGATTTGATTAATGACTTGAATGCTTTTGTTGCTATATCGTCAAGTTGCATTGTTGGTTTTGGGATTTAGTGTTAGTCCTAAATTATAAGTCTTCCAGGAGAACTTAGAGGATGAGGGTTGTTGAACCTTTATGTCATCCAATTGTTTTCCCTTGGGTAGTGCATGGCGTCTTTTCAATTTACTAGGTTTTCTTGAATGGGGATTTTTTGTACCTCCTGTGAAAGGAGTGGACTATGTGATTGTTGTCTCCAAGATGTTTGGAGTGAGTTCTATCTTTTGTTTTCTCATTGTTTTGGAGTGGATTATGATGCCTAGTTGATATGCACTTGTGTTTCCCTTGGTGGATTGTTTGGGTATGTGTTGTCGAATAAAAAAGTGGCTTTTGTCAGGGGTCAAAGCCCAAAGTGGTAAACCGGGTAACCTACAGAAGTGAGTTAATCAAGTGATAATTAAATTAATGTATTTAGATGATTAGGATGCAGTTCACACTAATCAAGATAATTTAATCCTCACTCATAGACACAAGGGCTCGTATAGACTTGGGATGAGTGAGAAGGCCTGGAATGGCATAGTCATTTATCTTATCAGTACGAGAGGTATTTGATGCCGCATGAGTGAGTATGAGTGTCAAGATTCGGTTGAGGCCACCAGGATTACCGGAGCCTATGAAGGATGCCCAGAGGGGATCTCATGACTACTATGTGATGACACTCTATCTAGGACAACTGTTGTTAATTGTTTTATGTGTATGGTTCTATGAACATACTTGATCTACTTTATGTCTAGAAGCAATGTGACCTATGTCAGTGATGTGAATGTTGTACCTAATTTGTACTTGATTTGTACTTGTATGGTGATTGAGTTGTACTTATTAGTTCATATATTTGGTTATATCAGTATGAGTCAGTATGAGTCTGCCTTTGGTTAGTGGTTGTAGATATTTTTCCATGTTACTTTGTTACTATCTCCTAGCATGGAGGGTGGGCCTTCGAGTACCACTTGGTTGGGTGGAACATGCACCAAAACCATTGGGTCCCCATCTATCTTCAGTGTTTGGTGTCGAGACATCCAGATGGATGGCTCGAGTTCTTGTGTTATTCTTGCTTTGTAATATTTTAGTTTGTATAAGTTATTTTATCCCTCTTATGTTTATAAGGTGGAATTTTGTAATTGTAACCTTATGTACTATTGCCTCATTCTAGGAATGAGTGATGTAACTATTGGATTAAGATAATGTTTATGAGATTGTATCTTGGCTGATTATCTTATTAGGTTATATGGTATTCTTATGATATATGATGTTTATTTCATAAAGTTCATAATGCTATGGTTATATGTAATATGTATGTGTGGGTTTAAGTAATCCTAACCTTATAGCCTTAAAGGTTATTGTTAATTAGTAAGTGAATGTGTATGTTAAATGCACTTTATAAAAAAAATTGGTTCGCTTAAGATGTTAATTACAACTTCCTTTAGGGTTACTTGGCAGGGCATTACATACAACTTCAAATAATATGCAAAAATAAAAGAAAGAAAATACAAGTCTTAAAAGACTTACATTATATAGAGGAAAAATATCACTAAGGCACAAGACTAAAAGCCTTAGCCTACAGTTCAATTGTTCACATGGTGTAATTTAAAATAAAAGGTAGAAATACCTTTATCCTATTGAAATTTTTAGGGTTACTAACCTTTGAACAAAACAAAAATGAAACATTCATTAAAAAAAAATTCTAAAGCTTTTAAAAGTAGCTTGACCGCTGCCAATAGTGAGGCTTTATGGGTTTGTGATGCTCGACCTAAGTCTTTACTAGTGGATCTTTGTGTTCCTTTTGCATATTTTTAGCAGATAGTTGCTTCAAGTTGATAGGTAAGTATTCTAGAAGCATTTTATCATTCTACTTCTTTTCTTGAAAGATAAAATGCACAAAAATAATTCGTGAAATAAAAATGTAAATCATTTCCATTTTAGTGATTTTTCTTTGAAGAAAAGAATGATCAAGAATAAACTATTTATCAGAAGTTAAAACTTCAGCCCACAACCAAATGCCAAAACCTACTCTCAAGAATATTCCATGAAGATACAAAACTTATGATGTGATCAAGTATTGTCTCTAAATGTATATAGATGATAAAAAAACTGCTCCTCTTCTTGAAAACCTTTGTAAATAGTTGTTTTGGTTCCATTGTGGAAACTCGTGCATTTTAACTCATATCTATTCTACATGATTTTATGATGGATCCTATTGTCAACATAGATTATGAATTCACGTCCTATCATGATTATGTAAAATATGTTTATTTCTTGATCAAGCTCCCCTCACTGTGAAATGTTATATATCTACTCACTCTAACTGCCTTCCTGACCTTTGTTTAGCTTTTAAAGCTTTATATTCCAATACTTTGTCTGGTGAATGGGCATATGTGACCATGTGATAAAAGGACTATCCCAATTGACTATCCTCTGGCACTTGCTTATGTTCTTATGGTCTTCAAGAAGATAGCAAGCATAGTCACCATAGTTCTTCAAGCATGATCACAAGAAGACCTCTTAGCATGAACAATTATAATCATGTTGAAACAATGTTCATTTTGGTACAAACCTCACTTGTTTGATGAAGACTTAATAAAACATTTCAATCTCTCAACTCTTATGTTATCCCATAGATTTTTCTTGTTTTAAATAGTCATGAAGTGAAGTGACATGTTACTCCATCCTTCCATTTCATTATTGTAGCATTTCTTGTGAAGGTATGTTGCATCCTTACATATATTTAAATGGCTTTCATGATTGCCTTTTCCTTTCAAATAAGCTTAAATGAGCTTCACAATTACAAAATAGATTCACCTCGCTTGGCAAGCTGGGCTCAACCCTTGTGGGAGCCATATTTCACTCCACTTTCCAACATGAAATAAATCAAAACAACATCTTGATAACACCTGTATCTGCACATGAAGCAAACATATTAGAAAACAAATGCATGTTTTGAGTATGTATGATGACCTAGATGATTTTCCTAGACATCTAAAGCATGCATTTCCCATTTAATATATATAGAGATCACTTTATACATGCATAGGGTGAATGTGTATATAATGTTTACAATCAATCATTGCTTAGAGCATGCTCTAATCTCATTGCTTCTTCTTTACAAGAACAAGAACTAGGAGTAGCAAATGAAGCTTGGGACAGCAACAGGACAAGAAGACACCTCAGAACCAGTTATTCACAAGCAATGATTGGTTACCTTCCTTTTATGCACATTCATTTCTTTATCTGTATTGAATAAGTAAATTTTAATCTCACTGCTTGTGTGAGACAATGAAATTCTTACATTCAATAAAGATTACTTTTTTGAAAAATTTGTGAAAATCTTTTCTCTGTTGCATACACTTGTATAAATGCAATGAATTGCTACAATAATCTTGTAATCTTTTCTAATTTTTCGGTTTATACAAATGAATTTAATGTAGGAAAGTTAATAAAATGTACCTCATTTCCTCAGTTTAAAATCGACAAACGCCGCCTGATTGAGCCTAAGTTAAAATTTGGTAACAAGACTCAAATACAAAATACAATCATCAAGCATTTACTATAGAGGAATACAATGTCCATGATGGGACAACCATTGAAACAACACAAGAAGCATAAAGACAAAGTACATGGTAGGCAGGCACTAATAAATGTCTCCAAGTCACAATCTCATGAGAACAATGGACAACGTTAGAAATAATGCATTTAAAATCTCAATATGTTTCATTTGTTTATTCTAATCAATGAGATGCAGCCTTAATCATAACAAAGGGATATAGTGGTGGAGAGAGGTGGTGTAGCACCCCTCCATTTTTCTCTTTTCACCATACAGTGTTCTACTTTGTTATGCTTTGTTTCTTGTTAGTGCCTTGACTATGATACTTGGTTATTATTTGATTGCTAACTGTAGAGCGATGTGGATGCTATATTATGATGTGATGTTACTTTATTCTGATGTTATTATTATGACATGCTTTAGATTAGTATAATATATGTATATATATAAGTATATAATTATATTTATATTTATATGCATATATATATATATATATATATATGTATATTTGTGTATATATCTTTATATATTTGATTATATTTAACTGTTTTGGAAATTCTAGTAAATAATTACTAATATATATATATAATCATATGATTATGTATATATTTAGGGATATTTTAAATAGGTGCATACATGAAATGCACAATTATATGATTTTAAAGTAATAAGTTTTTAATAGAAGAAATAGATGATATTAAAAGTAATATGTTTTAATAGAAGAAATAAATGCTTTTATTTAAAAGTAATTGAAGAATTTGAAGTGTCACATAGATTAAATTTCCTTCTTTGTCTGAAAGGGATTTTATTAAATTAGTTATTTGAGGCAATAATTTATTGTATCTTATTGAGGGAAGTGGATTTAGGAAATACGAAAGATAGATTAATTTCCTGTTTAAGTGTCTTTTTGATGTGATTTCTTTTGTTCGTGTTTTGGGGAAAATTGATTAAGGTGTTAGTCTTTATTTTTGTAAAGTCTTCTAGATGGGGTATTTTAATCTTTGGGGTTGTTGTATCTTATTGTTAGCCCTTTTGAAATTCCTTGGGTAGTGTGTATAGTTGTTTTCAGCTAATCACCCGGTTACCACAAACGGGGATGTGATACCTTTATTTTTTGGATAGGGATTTATTATCCTTATGTGTGTACTAGTTTACCCTTGGGTTGTGGATTTGATCCACGTGTTGTCTTAGGGGAGTGGATTTCAATGAGGGCCGACACACAAAGTGGTGTCAAGGTAACTCACTGTGAGTTAGTTAATCCAACCATAATGTAAATAAACATACTAGGAGAATAGGTAGTATCTAACACTTAATAAGAGTAATTGTGCCTCGCTCATAGACTGAAGGGCTTGTACAAACTTGGGATGGGATGAGAAGGCCTAGAATGGCAAGATCGTTATCTTGTCTCTATGAAAGGTAACTAATTCTGCATTAGATTGTATGTGGGGTCGGGAGTCATGAGAGGCTACCAAGGTAACCCAAGATGGGGGTTGGGGCCTAGGAAGATTCGCAAGGATAACCCATGCAACCTTGTGATGAAACTTCTCCTAAGTCAGAAATATGTTTGGTTTAGTGATGCAATTTATTAGCTAACTCTAGAAGCAATGTAACCATTGTAATAGTGTTGTAATTGTATTTGATTAGTTCAGTTTTGTGTTAGCCTATGTCTAGAGGTAGATGGTCTTGTCTAGGAATCCTTGTTACTATCTCCTAGCACAGGGGGTGGGCCTTCAGGTACCACTTGGTTGGGTGGAACGTGCACCTTTCTCTATTGGGTTTCCTTCTTGGTTCGTGATGGTGAGGTTTCCAATTGGAGAGCTCGTGATTTTCAGTTACATTTCATGCTTTATATTCATTTCAGTTGATTCTTGTAATTATTACCCCTCATTTGTAATCAAGGTGGAAGATTGTATTTTGTAATCACACTTATTTATTCTACCTGATTCAGGGAATGAGAGATGTAATCTTCTTTGTTAAATTATTGTTATGTGAAATCTTATTGTATCTCTTATTGTTATGATGTAATTTATCATGTATGGCATGTATGAGTACTTAATTTCTAAAGTAGATAAATGTTATGGATGAAATTATGCTGTATTTATGGGTTTAAAAGTAATCTCATTCTCATAGCCTTAGAGGTTGTTGGCATTAGAAAGTGAACTTGCATCTTAATTGTAATTTAAATTAAAAAAAAATTATACGTTTGAGTAGTTAATTGCAACTTCCTCTAGGGTTAGGTGGTGGGGCGTTACACATGGTATCAGAGCTCGAGATTAAACACTAGGTGCTATGGGATTATGATGAACCCATTAAGTTTTTAGTTGTGTACCTTGCTTAATACCTTGGTGTGTATGTGCAAGATTATGCCTCGCAGATGTGGAAGAGGTAGAGGGTGAGGGCATGGTTATGTGGGCGGTCACAATGGGAGTCAACATGAATCTCCTCCTCATGTTCCGCATATTCTGGATTAGGAGGAGCACCAAGCATTATAGAATGTCCCAGGGGGTAGAGACAGATATCAGGATCCTCTAGGGATCGAGGTTGCACTTAGGGCACTTGAGGAGGCATTGACACTCCTTGGTCAGAGGGAGGTTGGTGCGTAGGGTAATCTTGGTGAGAGAGAAGTTCTAAGTCAGTCAAAAGCAACAACATCTGCACATATGATAGATTTTCTCAGGGCATGACCATCATTGTATGATGGAGCAGGCATTGGTTTGGAGGCTGAGACTTTTCTCATAGACCTCGATTAGTGCTTTGTTATGCACCCTTACGACAATAATACCAAAGTGCAGTGCACTATCATGCATATGTGAGGGTTCGCATCCACATGGTGGAGGATGGAGGGGAAAAATCTCCATATAGATATGAACTCAATGTCTTGGGAGATGTTCTTGGAGCGGTTTAGAGCTCGCTTTCTATCCGACCACTGGTGTTAGTGTCGAGGCGATGATTTTTCACGCCTTGCATCAATTAGCTTTAATAGTTGAGCAGTATAAGTGACATTTTTACGAGCTCAAGCAGTTCGCAGGTATAAGAGAAAATGAGGGGATGCTCGTCCACCACTTTGTCAAGGGCTTGAACACCCATATTAGCAGAGGTGTGAGGGTTTCTAGCCCAAAACCATGGATACAACTATGGAAAAAGTGCGGCTAGTGGAGGAGAATCTAGCCATGGCACTAGGAGGCCATATTGATGTTCAGATCGACAATGGTTTGGTAGCAGGCTCTAGTACACGAGGGGATTAGACTTAGGGAGATGCACCTCGTAAGACTCAGCAGGGACCTGCGCAGAGTGGTCAGTAGCAACAAGTATCATAAAGGAAACATAAAGGTTTCCAAAAAAGGAAAGGGGATAAGAACTGGAGGCGTATGAAATGCTTCAACTCTAAGCAACCAATGTAGAGTTCACAGTCCACTTTCAAGGGTAGCGCACAGCAGTATAGCACACCACTTGGAGGTAAGGGCTATGGTAGAGGTATTGGATGTTTCACATGTGGCCATCAAGGTCATATAGATATAATGTGTCCTAACAAGGGCCCATCTGGATTTACATAGAGACCAATGACATCTACCGATGGTTGGGGATGTAGGCAGAGGGCATCATGTATTTGTAGCAGTTGATAACTTCCAGGAAAAGCATCAGGGCATTGTCATCGAGACATTTGGTATGTTGTTGGGTAACCCAGTTACCATTTTGTTTGATTCTAGAGCATTAGAATCCTTCATTTCTTCTTCCATCATGACGCGATGTAGACTGGGGGCAGCAAGGCAAGTTGATAGATGGCAGGTTGAGTTAGCCTCGGGTTTGAAAGTCGCATCACATTCCATTGTACCAAAGTGTAGATTGGAAGTTGGACCTCTCCTTACTACAATGGACCTCTAAGTTATTCCATTGGGTTCTTATGATGTTGTCATAAGGATGGACTAGTTAGAGGCACATAAAGCAGTCATAGATTGTCGATGTAAGTTGATTTGATGCATTGATGCATTTTCCAAAGAGGTAGAGATAGTGGGAGTTCAGAGGCCAATTTCCTTGAGGATTATCTTAGCTATGCAATTGAGAAGGTGTGCATGATAGGGTTGTCATTTATTTGCTATTATAAGTGATGATTTGGATTTAGGAGATGGAGAAGAGAAAGTCTCTCTTGATAGTCACCCCATTCTTCAGGAATATTCTGATGTTTTTCCAGACGAGATTCCAGAGATGCCACCTCAGAGAGGCATAGACTTCAAGATAGACCTAGTACCTGGATCAGAACCCATATCACAAGCTCCTTACCGTATGACCACTTAGGAGTTGAAATAAATTTGCTTGTAGCTTGAGGAGTTGTTAGCAAAGGGCTTCATTTGCCCTAGTGTTTCTCCTTGGGGGGCACCAGTTATCTTCATTAAGAAGAAGGATGATTCACTTCAGTTATGTATTGATTACCGACAGTTGAACAAAGTGACTATTAGGAATCGATATCTGCTTCCTAGGATTGATGATTTATTTGATTAGATCAAGGGTGCTATGATTATTTTCAAAAATTGATCTTAAGTCAGGATATCATCAGCTTCGTATCTTTGACTCCGACATCCATAAGATGACATTTCAAACATGATATGGTCACTATGAGCTCACTATAGTACCATTCAGATTGATGAATGTACCCTTTGTATTCATGAGTCTGATGAACGAGGTATTCCACACATACTTAGACAGATTTTTCCTTGTGTTCCTTGATGACATTTTGATATACTCCAGGACAGTGGAAGAGCATGAGGAGAATTTGCGATAGGTGTTACAGTGCTTACGGGATAATCAACTTTATGCTAACCTATCAAAGTGTGAATTCTTCAAGACTGAGGTCAAGTACCTTGGTCATGTGATCTTAGGGGAAGGTATTTCAGTGGATCCTACAAAGATCCAAGCGATCTTAGATTGGCCTGCGCCCACAAATGTGGCAGAGATACGTAGCTTTATGGGGCTAGCAGGTTATTATAGGTGTTTTGTGCAGGGATTTTTGAGGATAGGATATCCTATCACCTCCCTTCAAAGTAAAGGGAATTTTTTTATGTGGTCAAAGCAGTGTGAGACAACGTTTGAGACTCTTAAGGAGAAACTAACCAGTGCACCAATACTTGTGATACCTAATCCGACTGGGGACTTTGTGGTCTGTACAGATGCATCCTTAGAAGGATTAGGAGCGGTGTTGATGCGGAAGGGTCGTGTCATAGCATACGAGTGATGAAAGCTCAAGGATCATGAGTTGAACTACCCTACACATGATCTTGATTTGGCAGTAGTTGTTCATGCATTGATGAGATGGAGACATTTCCTTCTTGGGTACAGGTTTGAGTTGCACAGTGATCACAAAAGCCTTCAGTATATTTTCATGCAACCCAACCTTAATGCTAGGTAGAGGCGTTGGATGGATTTTCTCTATGAATATGAATTTGAAGTGAAGTATATCCAAGGAAAGGAGAACATTGTAGCTGATGCACTCAATAAACAAAGACATGAGTTATCTGAGTTGACTCTTGTTGTAGATTTGTGGAGTCGGATTCTTTCTGCTCTTCTAGCGGACAGTTGGTATCAGGAGGTGAGGGCAAAGATAGAGGCAAGTAGACCTCTTGAGGGCAGGTACTCAGGATTTTCTTTGGATCCAAATGGGATATTGAGGCACATGGAACACATATATGTTCCTTCATCAAGCGATCTTCACACCTTAGTTATGACTGAGGCACACCCTGCATCTTATTCAGCCCATCCAGGGGTGAAGAAGATGCATGCAGATCTGCATCAGTTGTATTTTTGGCCAGGAATGAAGCGTGATATTGCGGATTATGTGTTGAGATGTCTAGAGTGTCAGTAGGTGAAGGTTGAACACCAGCTTCTAGCAAGGCTTTTGCAGCTGTATTTAATACCAGAGTGGAAGTGGGACATGATCTCATTGGATTTCATTGTTGGTTTACCCAACTCTTTGAGATGACATGATGCAATTATGGTGATAGTCAATAGGTTGACAAAGGTAGCACACTTCTCACCTATTCACTCTTCTTATAATTCATTGTCCGTAGCTAGATTGTTCATGGAGGACATAGTGAGGTTGCATGGTATTCCACGTCGGATTATTTCTGACAGGGATCCAGTGTTCACCTCAGCTCTTTGGACTTCATTACAGCATGCGATGGGGACACAGTTGAACTATAGTTCAACTTATCACCCAAAGATAGATGGACAGACTGAGAGGGTCAATCAAATCCTTTAGGATATGTTGTGTATGTATGTGATGGACCAACAGACGCAATGGGAAGACTATCTCTATTTGGTAGAGTTTGCATTTAATAACAGTTTCTAGAGTTCTATTGGCATGCCTCCATTTCAGGCATTGTATGGGCGACCATATCGCACTCCCTTGAATTGGGATCGACTAGAGGATAGAGTAATTTTGGGTCCAGAGATGTTGCAAGATATGGAGCAGCGGGTGGTTCGGATTAGAGAGCATTTGGTGGCAGCTCAGGATAGGCAGAAGAAGTATGTGGATGCGCATAGGGTGGATCAACATTTTTCTATTGGTGATAGAGTCTTTTTACGGGTGTGTCCATGAAAGAGTCCAATCCGCTATGGAAAGGGCTCTAAGCTTGCACCTCACTTTGTCGGACCCTTTGAGATACTCGAGAAGATTGGTCCAGTTGCTTATCGGCTTGCTTTGTTGCCCAGTCTCTCGCATATTCACGATGTATTTCATGTTTATTTTCTTCGACCGTACCATCCAGATATTTCTCATGTCCTTGATTGGAATTCTTTATAGGTAGAGGACGAGCAGCTGGCTTTGGAGGTTGTGGTCGTAACGGAGCGCATAATGCTCGCTCTTTGAGGGCGAGATATTGATTAGGTTAGGGTCTAGTGGGATCCTAGGGATGATACTTCATCCACCTGGGAAGATGCAGCTAGAATGAGGGAGCTATATCCCTATTTTTTCACAGGCTTCCAGGAGTAAGTTTGACCCTATGGGGGAGGATGTAGCACCCCTCCATTTTTCTCTTTTGATCAGATAGTGTTCTACTTCGTTATGCTTTGTTTCTTGTTAGTGCCTTGACTATGATACTTGGTTATTATTTGATTGCAAACTATAGAGCGATGCAGATGTTATATTATGATGTGATGTTACTTTATTTTGATGTTATTATTATAACATGTTTTAGATTAGGATAGTGGATATTTAAACTAATGTTGTTTTATGCTCTTGAATAGATTATTGATGTTAGATTCGTTAGTTTTGTATTATTCTATTGATGAAGGGGATGAAACTTCACCACTCGCTTGCGAGTGCCCTGCAATTCTACAATTCTCTCTTCACGATGTGTTTTATTATGTTATATATATGCATGTTCGATATATGCTTTGTTTGTAGGTTTATAGGTACAGGACATCGACTTCGCCTAGTTTCACAAGTTTGAGTGTGTCCATTGCCCAATGGTATTTTTGATTTGGAGATAGTAGCTAGGTTTCTCATGTCAAACCATCACCCTGGTCATAGTGTGTCGTTGGTTTTAAGTTGGGTTGTTTGTTTTAATATTGTTCAATTTTTTCTTGATATTATTTAAATTGTAAAGTTGCAAAAGGTAAATTAATGGAATTAAATATTTAAGTTGATAATTAAATTAATCCGCTTTATTATGTTAGAAGATGATAATTAATTAATTAATTAATTTGATTTAATTAGTAAAATAATTTAATCTTTGGATTATATTTATTTTATTAAATTAATTGAATTAAGTTTATTTTAGAAATACTATGTATTTTATTTGAAATTAGTAAAATGTTTTATTTTTGATATATTTTGAGGATTTGGTGCAAATGGATTGGAAAAGATATTGTTTTGGTTTTCAAAATGTTTGTTTCAAAATATTAATGATGGTGGTTGAAAAAGATATTTTCATGGAGATTAATGGCTATAACCATGAGAGTTTGAAAAAAAAGAAAAGGAAAGAAGAAGAAATTCTTGTTTTGCTCTGGATTTTGTTTGGGTTGAGAAGCTATGTTGGTTTGCTGTGGAAGAAGCTTGAATATGTGGAAGAGGCTTTACACCAATTCACATCCTCTCAAGCATTTGGAAAGCAGGTTCTCTGTTATTTAAATTTATTTTATTTTGGAAAGATTCATAGATTAAATTTTCTCTTTGCAAAATGATTGCCTGTGCAAACTCGGAAGTTTTTGAGTTTTGATAAAATAAATAAAAAATGTTGTGTTGAAATTGGGAAATCTTCAGTAGAAAATTCTGGAAGAATTTCTGTTGGAAAGAAATTAAAATATCTGTAAATTCATTGTTCTCTTTCTTGTTTTGATTTATTACCTGAAAAATAAATTGGAAAACCTTTGTGTTGAAATTATTTTCTCTAAATTTTTTTGGGTATTTCTGTAGATGGCCATTTTTGTTAAAATAATTTGCCCCACATAAATAATCTTGTTGTTGAATTATATATACACTTCCATATGTATATATATACATATATATATTTTTATTATAAAATATTGATCTCTTTCTAGTTCAATTCGTTTTCTATACGACGACCTATGCATGCATTTTGCAGGAAAAAAAATTAATTAAAAAAAAATGTTTTTTTATTGGGGAGGTTGGGGCTCTCCCCACAACCGCCCCCATGGGAGGTGTCATGGAGGAGGCAGTGCCCAGCGCTGCCCCTCTTAACAACCGCACCCCATATGAATGGGGCTTTGGCTGTGTGGAGACATAGTCGCACCCTGCTTCATGGGGCTTCGGTTGTGTGCAAACATAGTCGCCCCCCACCCCCCCACACACCAAACACTTGGCGTGCCCTCCAATGTCTTTGACTTGACTTTTTTATAATAAAAGAAGCGATTTTTATTTAAAAATATTTTACATAGGTGCATACATGAAATGCACAATTAGATGATTTTAAAGTAATAAGTTTTTAATAGAAGAAATAGATGATATTAAAAGTAATATGTTTTAATAGAAGAAATAAATGCTTTTATTTAAAAGTAATTGAAGAATTTGAAGTGTCAGATAGATTAAATTTCCTTCTTTATTTGAAAGGGATTTTATTAAATTAGTTATTTAAGGCAATAATTTACTGTATCTTATTGAGGGAAGTGGATTTAGGAAATCCGAAAGATAGATTAATTTCCTGTTTAAGTGTCTTTTTGATGTGATTTCTTTTGTTCGTGTTTTGGGGAAAATTGATTAAGGTGTTAGTCATTATTTTTGTAAAGTCTTCCAAATGGGGTGTTTTAATCTTTGGGGTTGTTGTATCTTATTGTTAGCCCTTTTGAAATTCCTTGGGTAGTGTGTATAGTCATTTTTAGTTAATCACTCTGTTACCACGAACGGGGATGTGATACCTTAATGTTTTGGATAGGGATTTATTATCTTTATGTGTGCACTAGTTTACCCTTGGGTTGTGGATTTGATTCACATGTTGTCTTAGGGGAGTGGCTTTCAATGAGGGTCGACACACAAAGTGGTACCAAGGTAACTCATTGTGAGTTAGTTAATCCAACCATAATGTAAATAAATATACTAGGAGAATAGGTAGTATCTAACACTTAATAAGAGTAATTGTGCCTCGCTCATAGACTCAAGGGCTTGTACAAACTTGGGATGGGACAAGAAGGCCTGTAATGGAAAGATCGTTATCTTGTCTCTACGAAAGGTAACTCGTTCTGCATTGGATTGCATGTGGGGCTGAGAGTCATGAGAGGCTACTAGGGTAACCCAAGATGGGGGTCAGGGCCTAGGAAGATTCAACAGGATAACCCATGCAACCTTGTGATGACACTCCTCCTAAGTCAGCAATATGTTTGGTTCAGTGATGCAATTGATTAGTTAACTTTGGAAGCAATGCAACCATTGTGATAGTGTTGTAATTGTATTTGATTATTTTAGTTTTGTGTTAGCCTATGTCTAGAGGTAGATGGTCTTGTCTAGGAATCCTTGTTACTATCTCCTAGCACTGGAGGTGGGCCTTCAGGTACCACTTGGTTGGGTGGAACGTGCACATTTCTTCGTTGGGTTTCCTACTTGGTTCGTCATGGCAAGATTTCCAGTTGGAGAGCTCATGGTTTCTAGTTATATTTCATGCTTTATATTCATTTCAGTTGATTCTTGTAATTATTACCCTCATTTGTAATTGAGGTGGAAGATTGTATTTTGTAATCACACTTATTTGTTCTACCTCATTCGAGGAATGAGAGATGTAATCTTCTTTGTTAAATTATTGTTATGTGAAATCTTATTGTATCTCTTATTGTTATGATGTAATTTATCATGTAAGGAATGCATGAGTACTTAATTTCTTAAGTAGATAAATGTTATGGATGAAATTATGTTGTATGTATGGGTTTTAAAGTAATCTCAGTCTCATAGCATTAGAGGTTGTTGGCATTAGGAAGTGAACTTTCATGTTAATTGTACTTTAAATAAAACAAAAATTGTGTGTTTGAGTAGTTAATTTCAACTTCCTCTAGGGTTACATGGCGAGGCATTACAAAAGGTTTTCCTTGTATAAGATGTCAAGATTAGAGTTCTCAGATATTGAGTACAACAGGAGCATGTTCATCTATTCATTGTAATTCTAAATTGCATAACGATGGTGAAATCAACACGAGGATAGTGGACAACACATTATGCATGGAGGTCACAATTTCATAGACTTGCAAGAGGTTGAGTGTCCAATTTGAAAGGATTTCTTTTATCTTTTAAGCATAAGCAAATTTTTTGCAAGTTCAAGAAACTATAGTGCAAGGTGAAGATACAACCTTTCATGAAGAATATAAATAGAATAGGCAATGTAAGCCTCTATAAAAGAGAGAAGACTCAAAAAATGCAAGAGAGTATACATGTAACGCCCCGCCACGCAAACCCCATAGAACAACTAAAACAAACACATAATTTTTTTTTTGAAAGTAACAATAACATATTGCAACATTAAACATTAATACAACATAATATAGCATAAATCATTATCCTAATCCTATGAGGTACATGGTGTGTTACTTAAACGAATCCAACAAAAGATGATAAGCGATTCTTACTAAAGAAGAATAAAGAAAACATGATAAAAGTACATCAAGAGAAAGATATAATCTCGTAAATATAAATCATATAATATTACATTTAAATTCAAAGTTCAAATTACAAGGGTGGAATATTTTTCCACAAATACAACACAATATAAAATTCCAATTTACATTATGTCATGCCCAAAAAAATTTCGCTAAAAAACCCAACAATTTTTTTCAAAATACAAATGTTAATGCTTAGGGACAAACTACCATTCTCAACAAGGTAGACAATTCTCAACACATTTAGAGATGTTGCTAATGCATAGTCTTCATCATCAAATTGGCTAATGTGGAATAAGTAGAGTGAACAATGACATGAGCATGGAGTCCATCGTGTGCACCTTAACTCGGTAAGGGTTTGGGTCAGAATAGTCTAGGTTACACGTGACACCAATAAATTTAAAGGCAATAAAAGAAATATGAAGCTAAGGTTCCATTGGACCATATGACAACAACTTTAATGTCAAATCACTCTAGCATTAATACAACTATTATTATTTGTAACACATGTAGCATTATTCTCCCAGATAACTAAAATTAATGCCAACATGATCAAACATCCCATTCGTATCAAGGTGGTAATTGATTATGGTACAAGGGAATAATTGTAGAATAGTTTTAGTTAATCTGAAGTATAAATACTATTAAATTAGTCATGGCTAGGCATTTCTCATGGTATTATTATCCTTACTATCTCTCGAATATAATAACCATATTATTATTGTTAAATTATGTTCTATTTTCCTTGCTAAGTATACACAACATTGATAATCTGGATGATTAATGCTAGTCATTATACTCACATTTTGTCTTGTTGATTTTAACATTAAATGAAGCGTTCCTAAATTGTTATTGCCATAGTTAACAATATTACTCTTGGTATCCATAGTACCACTTATTTGCAGTTAGTGATCCCTAAGACCTAAATATAACTTATTATTGTTTAGAATCCAAGATCTCTTTCAATATATATATTACTAAAAATATGCAATATAATCATTTAATAAAATTAATCAACACTTCAATTATATATATATAATTCATACTTTATAACATTATTAACTATTGATTAATATATATCACCTTTGAAAATTTAAATATATATATTTATATAAATAATAAATAAATCATTAATTAATATTTTAACCTTAAAATTCTCAAATTATAAAAATAAATCAATATTTAATTATTGAAAAAAAACACACATGTATATATATATATGATCTTTTAAATCTACTAATTGAAATGATTTTTAGTCTAACAAATGAAAAGATTCCATATTATCTTTTTAGTTTTTTTTTTCTAATCTTAATAGTTACTTGTTATTACTTTTTCCTTTTTAATAAAGATATGAATTGGGGATAGTAGGGATATGAGAGTTTTTTTAGAAGTTAATTTTTTTTAAATGATTAAATAAAAATTCTAAAATTAATTTAGAGAAAATTAAGGAGGATAGGATCATTGCATACGCCACCTCCAGATTTGATATTGCATTTTTACATAAATATTAAAATATGAGTTACAGAATTATTTAACACCTCCACCATTTAAATACTAAAAGTATTACTTACTAGTACATAAGATTAAATTGAATAGTAAATTCATAACGGTAAACTATATTTACTGGTATTATGATAAAACTAATGCTCCACCCATTATTAAAAGGATTACTTCAATTAATTCCTGATGCTAATATCATTTCTAACATTATTATGATTTTTGATACAATTATTAATATTGTGGTTATTCATTTAATACGAATAATATTAATATGACAACCATCATTTATACCATAATTATGCCACACTAATATTACCACAATAATTCAAAATCAATTCGCCAATGGGTTGCCAAAAGGACGGCACTTTTGTCGGATTTCCGAAAGGTAATTCATTTTCTGTCCCATACAGAGATAAGAAACTAGTTGTTTTTTTATCAGTGTCAGTAGATTGAGGGCTAGCTTCATACCAAGGTCTCAAGCGAAAAGGATACACAATCTTGATTTGAATACCCTCTTTCACATATCTTGATAAATTCACATATCATTTAAATTTATCTTTTAAATATATCATTTTCTTTCTGTTTTTCCTCTATCAATATCTATAATTTTACTAGCAATTTCACCTTTGTGTTCAATAGTTAGTAGGTAGACTTAATTTAAAGGACCTGTTTGAATAATCTGTCATACAAAAAAATAACAAATCACAGATTATGCTAACTCTAAACAAATTAAAAAAAACTCAAATAAAATCAAATGCTATTCTTTAAATAAATGAAATCAACAAAAGGTGGTGTTGCTAGTTATCATATGTTATTAGATTTGATGTGCTTTTAATAAAATTTATGACTGCCAGAGCTGCTCTATTGATTCATTTAGAATTTGATGTATTGCAGAACAAGTTAAGGTGAATGGATTTGTATGCAAGGATCTCAAGACAATAAAACCCTCAGATTTCTTGTTCAAAGGGCTGCGTAAACCAGGCTTAACCAATAACACATTGAACAGCAGGGTCACATCAGGAAGTGTGCAGAGCTTTCCAGGGCTAAACACATTAGGCATCTCCATGAACAGAGTAGACTTTGCCCCTGGTGGCATAAACCCACCTCATACTCACCCTCGTGCAACAGAGATTGTTTACTTAATGAAGGGCACCATTATTGCTGCCTTCGTCAGTACCAATAATGTTTTATATTCTCAGAAATTGAAGAAGGGAGATGTGTTTGTGATACCAAGGGGGTTAGTGCATTTTCAGCAGAATATAGGGTCCTCCAAGGCTGTGGCAATCACTGCTTTTAACAGTCAGTTCCCTGGAGCTCAGATTCTTCCTTTTACACTCTTTGGATCTAATCCTGCAATTTCAGAGGAGGTCTTGGCTAAGGCTTTTCAGATCAGCAATGAACAAGTGAAAGAAATCAGCTCTAAATTTACTCCACCATAATGATTGAATTCCATTACCATTGGATAATTGGCAATTGCATAGTTGTTGGAACTTCATTGAATGAATCTGGAAATTAAAAAATAAAACTAATATGATTTGATAGATTGATTCAGATCGAATGATTGGTTGGTTTAATTTAGTTCGTGTCTGTGTTTAGTTCCGATTATACAATAAAGTTAAGTTAGAATTACAGCAATGTAGAATTTTGTTCCAGTTAGAATAATGAATTTTTTATTTTTATTTTTATTAAACGGCAAGATCAATATATTAATCTTTGAAAGTTTTAAGTTACATACAGAGAATTACAGTCATCCAACCATACCCACCAGATCATTCTAGTTTCTATTATTATATACAAAATTTCAAAAAAGAGGGCATATTGCCCTAAGTATCATCAGTTTCCATCATAAAATATTATAGAAGTATCTTCGTGTTAGATTTTCATACTGCCATCTACTATATTTAAAGAGTTCAAACATATCAACTTTTTAAATTTATTAAATTCAAAAAAGAACTATCTATGATTTTGTATCTGCACAATCTTCTCAGCATTGTGTGGAAGTCTTCCTCCTCTTGCGGTCTGATGAAGAGGACTCTGCTCCCTTTTTGCTTCCATAGACCTTCCTCTTCTTCATAGAACATGAGAGGATGATTCAACCCTTAGTATAAGTATTTGGATTAATTTATTTAAATCTTTCTTCATCAAAATTTTCATGATTTGATATATTTAATGAATCCCTGATTTTGGGTATAAATCTGTTGATTATTTTATTGAACAGATTCTGTTTAGTGTTGTTTAAATGGAGAAATCAATATCTGATGACTGTAAAGTAAAGTTCTAATATGCACCACCTCATTCACATGATCTACCCTCCACCCATGCGAGAGCACTCTAGGGAAATCAAACCTGCATCGTCTGTGTTTTTCTACAACTTGACTGGTCTACCCGAGGGCTAAATTTTTTGGAGTTTGATTTGTTATTTTTTGAAAAAATATTTAATTCCCATGCATTTGGTATATTTTGAAGAGTCTTGTTCTGCAAATTAATTTTGAGGAGGAAAAACATATCTTTAGCAGTGTAAGAAACATTAGGCAAAGTTTAATTATGGCAAGAGCACTGGTTTCATTTACAGCTGAGGGGTTTACATTATGGTTCCACAGGGGCTTGGGCATTTATTTTTTTGGAGTAGGAGGTTTCATGGAGAAAAAATAATTATGCTACAGGATTAATTGAAATATTTTCCTGAAAAATAGCAGCTTCTATCTTTTAGGATTGAAGCAGCTCTTACTTTTTAGGATTGAAGATTTCAGCTGGTGAAATTGGGGTGGGGCTAGCCTTAAGGTAAGGACCCATATTGAGGGGGCTTTCTAAAAAAAATTCAGTGGGTGCTACTGAGATTTTGTAGGAATATTTTAAAATTGGTGGTTTCATGATTTTATAGTTAATGGTCATGGTTGCAACGTAACCAAATAGTTAATGTTATACAGTTTTTGTTGTTTTCTATAAGGCATTGTCAAGTGCCTTTCTCTAGCTTTGGCTATATTGTTTCATTTTTGATAGTGTAGTCTTGGGAAAAGTATTTGACTTCTTCCTTGAATAGCTTCAAAAAGGTTTTGAGCACATTGTATGTGGTAACCAGTGTTTCTTATTATGTTTAATATAAAGCCTATTTTGTGAGAATTCCTTTTTGAGGATGAAACAAATAACAACTTTCTTCCCAAATAAAAAACTGTTCTTAAAATAATAAATATGAATGTTTTGTTTTCCTTTCTAAATAAGGTTTTGTTTAATATATAATTTTTATTATAATGAATTCCACTCATGGTTCATATGATACTTAATTATCATAACAAGGTGTTGAGAGTCAAATATTTAGTCATTGAATTTTAGAATAAAGACCTTAAGGTTCAATCAAGAACAGACAAATATATATATCTCTCTATATCTACACATGTATATATCTATTTATATATAGACAGCTATATTTGAATAGATGTTTATACCATATTTTTTCCTCACTGCATAACTCCTCCCCTTCAAATTTATGAAGAGAGCAAACATCCAGACTAATTTTTCTCTTAATTGACTCACCGAGAAGGCTACGAATTCAAATATTTTGTTACACCGCTTCACATTTCATGGCAAAAATTAAAACATTTAATTATATTGCCTTATCAGAAAATTAAATGTTGTTTACATAGTCTCGCTTTTGAATTTCTCACTTTATACCTTTTATATTTCCCTCGCCTCTATTTAATTTATTCCCCGTGGCTTTCTTTATCCCTACCACTCTACCACAACCACACTGTTCGTACACTGCAATATAGCGGTATTTTGACTTTTCCACGGCCTCCACTGTCATCTCTAATCACTGTGACGGTTATCTCCATGTCTACCATGCTACCATGGGCTTCCTTTTGTCCAACTGTGGTATCGCGGTGTCAAAAAAAATTTCTCACCTTGTTGTCTCTGCTAACCTTTACCGCGATTACTATGGTGTATGAAATGATAACCGACGGTAACGCGGTATAGTTTCCTGATTGTCGCTTCGTTGTTGACTTACCACCACCGCGCTACCACGGTCACTAGATTGACCACCAACAGTACCGTAGTAGGACCTTGGCTGCCTTCTCTAACCACTCGCCACTGCCTTCGCCGGTTGCTAACGGTTTACCACACTACAACGGTCAATGAATTGACCATGCACGGTAGCACGGTAAACACTTCATGCATGTTTCAAACTGCTACCGCTATACCGCAAGCCCCTTAGTGGGAGGCCACGGTAAAGCGGTAAGTGACATAGGATGTGAATGTTAAGGTAGCGATAAGGGTACAAGACATATATAAATGGCAAGAATGATTTTTTAATGGAAAATATAGAAAATGAATGGGAATTTAAATGGGAGTAAAGCAGTAAATGAAACATTATGAAAAGATAGGAAAATGTAGGGTAAAAATGAAGAGAATCCCTTAAGTTTTTTATGGAAAATATTAAATTCAGATGGGAAAACCTTAGGGTTTTTCATGGAATTTTTCAGTCCTAACAAGGTCAGTGGGGTACCGTGGTCTATCCTCCCTATTTGTAGTTGGATAGATAGAAGTCTCCGAAGAATTGGTGTGTTGGGGTTCCTCTTGTTCAATGTGGTAGGAAGGGTCCTCCTCCTTTTTTCTTTTACCCTTCCCCTTATGAGAAACACAGGGCGTACCTTTCAGTTTCAAATTAGTAATATCAGACCTAGGATAAATAATTTTGGCCCTACTAGTAGACGTCATTGCACTAGGTTTAGGGAGGGCACAAGACTTAGAATTTCTTTTGACATTGGCCTTCTTCTTAACCACCACAAGGTGCTCTTCCTCCCCCTCCATTTTAGTATCCCACTCATCTTTATCCGTATAAATATCACCCAACTCCTCCTTATTAGAAACAGGGTGAGGAGAAGGGGAATGATGGATGGCTAGCAAAGATCTAAAATGTCCATAAATGAGAACACATAACCCCTCATGAATTATGGGTTATCTAACCAGATTAGACACATGGTCCTAAAGAATTGAATTTAAAGAAGTAGAGAGGTAAAAAGGGAGGGAGACCCTGACTTGGTGCCTGAAATGGTTCAAGAGCACAAAGTGATACCCAAAAAATTTGGTATATCTCCCATCCAATGTGATATACTCAATAATAACCCTCAACACCTCTCTCCACAATAATTTGATTTTTGTAGCATCATAGCTACTCTTAGTAGTCCGCAGTAGGTCATCCCTTTCCTTGTTGATCCATAAAATGTTTTTTTGTATGAGTATAGAATAAACATGGGTGGATGTGCCATTATCTAGTTGTGAGGAAAAGTGGGATTTATACTAGGTTTTTCCTTTCATTATCTAGGTTTATTTTTCAAATGATTTCTATAGTTCATTCTATTTTTCATGAAGTTTTCAACTACCCCTAATAGATTACCCTTTTGATTTAATGATTATGTTATGATTTTATCCTTCGATTGTTGTTTTTTTCCTTGATGTGGTTGGTTTATTCATGCACATGTTATTGTAAACATGAAACCTTTATATGTGCGGTGTATCCTAGTAAATGTCATATTAAATTATTGTTTTGTAAGAAAAATTTTGGTAGTTATGTATGGTTTAGGTTGAGAATATTTATTGCATGAAACTCCACCTCATACCTCTCATAATCCCATTTAGCCTTCTTCCCATATTCAACCTCCTAAAACTCCACCACCTCAATCCTATCATAATTCACCATCATAACCCTATCCTACCCATCCATTGTAATCATACACAAATCCTCCATAATAATAATCTCCTAAAACTCTACCTTCATTTTTCTCTACACAGTACCACCAATACCCTACATCAATGCCTCCTATGGATCCTCCAATATAGTAGGATCCATACCATTATCAACCTCATGTGACTCCACACCATACTCAAACCTCTTCTGCCACACAAGAGCCTATACCTTAATTATATCAATCTCAACCACCTCAACATTCGTCATATCAAAATCAATAGTCATCGAACACAAATTCTCAACCACCTCAAACCAATCCACTCCAACATCCATCACACTCATGTACATTTCAACCACCTCATCAACCACTAAGTACATCTCATAATTACCAATCTTATCCATCACAACCCCTTGTGCAATCTTATGGAATGCACTCCAACATCCCCCTCATTGCCAATAGCAAACACTATCATATCCCCATCCTCCATAATAGTAATTGACTCATAATCAATTTTAAGAATATGTCTATCAATTTTCATCATCTCAACAACCACCGTATTTCAAAACTCAACAAAAATCATCATATTCTCATCCACATCTTGATAGATATCATAATATTCCACCTCCACATAATCCATACACCAACCTGCCTAATCCTAATGTGGTAGCTCCTTCATTTGCAATGCCTAATAAAGAATGGGAGGACATGCTTAAGGAATTGCAAGAAGGAAACACAAAGAAGTCCTTTAAATTCAAGGAGTTTTGCATGTATCCTTTTGATCACACCATTGTCACCACACCTTTCCCTAAACATTTTGAGATCCCAAAATTTGATAAATATAAATGGAAAGTTGACCCACATGATCATGTTAAGGAGTTTCATATGACTTATGAAGAAGTGGCATATAATGATAAGTATCTCTTTCATTTGTTCCTTGAAACCTAGGCAGACAAGCATTGGAGAGGTTATTGCACCTCCCTCAAGAGTCCATCTCTACCTTTGTGGATTTATCTAAAAGGTTCATGGCACATTTCTCCAATAATCTTGAACATGAGGTCAACATGATTGCTCTATGCACTAATAAATAATGTTCTCAGGAAATTTTTTACAAGCTATTTGTAAGTGTCGTGAACCTAAGCTAGCCACCTCTTATGCCACTTACCTAAAAAGAAATTAATGAATATCTTTGTTGAAAATTTACATACAAAGATGGCCCTTTATTTGCACATGCATTGTGCTTATATGTTTGATGAAACCATTGAAAAAGGTGTCACCATTGAGAAAGAACTTATTGCTAAGGGTTTAGTTAAAATTTATGATTGCAGAAGGTGATTTTCAAGATGTAGAGATGATTCAGGTATATGTATATATAATTTTTAAGATTTAAATAAATATAAATGTACTTGTAACTTCCTTGGAACTGTAAACCACATTTATATAAATTATACAACTCAAAATTAAATTTTTAATGTATTCATGCATATGTGTCTAGGTGGAAGTATCACATGTTACTTCTATTTTGAGCATAGAGCATGTATGCACACGTTCTTCACCTAACCATTTCAATGGACATATGAACTTTAATTTTCACCTAAGTTAATATATATGTACAAGTTCACTTTTTCATGTGTGTATATATATATTTAATATAATTTTTAATAATTACACTTTTGTATATGTATATTTGTAGGGTTGAACACGTTTGTTAGAGCAAGATTCATGCTCAAATGGTTGCTCAACTAGGATCCAACATGATGAGCCAAAGACTAGCTAAGGGACAAGTTTATACATGTGTTTATTTTTTTATGTATATATTCTCTAGAACATGTACATGTTATGTTTGAGATCTATCATAT
Source organism: Sequoiadendron giganteum (assembly GCA_007115665.2). Taxonomy (NCBI): domain Eukaryota; kingdom Viridiplantae; phylum Streptophyta; class Pinopsida; order Cupressales; family Cupressaceae; genus Sequoiadendron; species Sequoiadendron giganteum. The sequence goes on along the minus strand of CM021109.1, from coordinate 436,804,365 downwards.
GTGTGCATGTTGATATGTTATGTTTATGAACTTATATTTCATATCTACTCTAGACATATTTATATCAATTCTAGACTTTTGATATTATGTTTAGTTTTTAGATCTATTAATGTATGTGTACATTTACATTTATGTTTGACATATATATCATAAATAAAATTTGTGTTTATGACTTATGTTTCAGATATGTATATATGTATGTTTTTATATATGTAAATTTAAGATATCATGTATCCCTCATGGACAAAATTTATGTTTATGTTTTGAAATGAGTGATAGCTACATATATGTGCATGATATGCAATATGAAATTTAGTTATATGTGATTTGGTTAAATAGATCTACATGTACATGTGTATATTTTCATTCAATTTGTAAGTTACAAGTAATATAAACTCTCATCTACATGTAATATATGGAAAATAGGGCCACATATAACAAATAATGTAAATAACTAAGAGAAAGAATGAGATAAATTCTTCTTAAAAATTTCCTAAACTACTTTGAAGCACAAATAAATTTTGTTTGAAATCCTCTAACCATGTTGAAATCCTCCACTAATGAGTTCCAATGTTTTTATATATTTATTGCTAAATCCATTATCAATCAAAGATCATTTAGTATGTAATTAGTTGTAATTCACCAAAATATGTGCAAAGGTATTGCTTCTTTGAGGACCTTCTCAACTAGGATCTCATCATCATTAGATGATATTCTGTTCAAAGTTCCTTGTAGTCAATAAAATCAATTTCAAATATATTACTATTTATGTGGAGTAATTTTTAACCAATTTGGATTTCTCAAGAGTTTTTCCATGATATATTTCTATTAAAAAGACCTAGCATACATAAAAAAGGTACCAAAGTGATATATCTTAGTTTGAGTTCTTTGTAATTGATTAATGATATCAAAATCCTTAGGTTGTTTTATATTAATTTTAAGGAATGGGAGGTGATTTAATTGAGTAAATGGTGGTAATGTAATGTCTTGGCCTCTTGCTAATCTTTAGTGCATGGTGCCACATAAGATTATAACCATGTTATAAATTACAGTTCACAAGAGATACGAGAGAAATAAGCCATATTAGTAGAAGATGAATTAGGATTCAAAAATAAATCTTGAGAGGATAGATTTAAGTCCATGAGTATCATTATGTGAACTAGGACTAGTATATAAAAATAAACAGTAACAACATAACTAAACTCAATAAATTTAAATATATGGAATTTATTAGATGCATCCAATCATGTTGTAAAGCTCTACGACTTGATTCTAATATAAAATTGAACTAATCAATAAATTAAAATTATCTTTGATATAATCTAAATAGAAATAGAATATGATAAATTACATGTAAAGCTTGACATCCATAAAACCATCAAAATTGTCACATAAAATTTATTCACATAGGCTCATGTATTATCATCATGTGTAATGAGAAAGGTGTAATATAATTTATCACAATTATTTGTATACATTTAACCATTGTACCTTGCTCTACCACTTGATCATTATACTATAAAATCACTAATCAATATATCATCTAATATCATTCAAATAGAAATAGAATATGATTTTGCATGTAAGGAGGCAACCATAAAACCATCATTATCATCACGCGTCTATTTTAACTTAATGAACCCTAAGGCTCATATTATCATCATGTAATGAGAAAGACATGTAATATTTTATCACAATAATTTATATGTAGAGTGGCTTAGGTAAATATATAGATCAACCATACATTTGAATGAAACAAGAAAAATTACATCACACCCAAATGTTATATCTCTAGGGTGTATAATTATTGTTCTTAATTGCTCAAATGTAAATTAACTTTGAAATAATTTCAATTATGACCACGATAATAGAACTATTAGTGAACTAAGGAAAATATTCATTCTCAGATAGCTCACTCATTCATGTACCACATGGAACTTGATGAAGAGATAGGCCAATAGCAACTACTACATGGTTATATTGGTAAACCATGTTGCCAAGAAGGTAATCAATAAAATGAGTCCCATTTTGAATAATTTTGACTTGTTTGAGATATTTCCCTTACACTACAACTAAAACTGTGGGAAGAAAATCATCACTTGTTTATGGTTTTGTTAACTTCATCCTTTCCTCTATGCAACATAATAAATAATAACTAACACCTTGTCTATTTTTAGCCTCTACTATGACTACAAAAAAATATCCTATACACATATATTCAATGTTCAATTTAAAATATTAGAAGCAATCTTTAATTGTAGAAAAAATATTATAAACAAATTACAATTATATTGTGTCTAATTAACAAATATTATAATTTATAAATCAATATACAAGAATATATATATATGCATGTACCTCTTTTAATCAATCCTGAAATGTGGTCATAATCAATTAAAATAAAAGGAATATCTTCAAATATTTGACTTCATCTTCATTGTATGTGTTAGTAACAACCAGTAAAGCCAAATTTCATTCACCGATATATCCATGTTGTTGGTTGTTGTAGTTATCATAATCTACCAAAATGAAGTCGTAACAAAAACAAGAGTAATCCCTAGTACACAATGTCCATGTGTGACTATCTAAACTCATCAAATAATGCAAAGATCTTGTTTTATCTACCCTCTTACATCCATACATTATCCTTCTATCCATAACTAAAAATTATATATATATATTTCAAAATAAAATAAATATAGATCTTTTAAACTTAATTTTTATAAACAAGTGAAACTTTTTTCAAACAATAAATTTCATACATGATATCTCCTAAAATACTTTATTTGGGCATGGGTTCCTCCCTAAAGATGTGCGGACATCACATGCAAAGTGTTTCTTACACTATTCAAAATTATTTGCATCTACATGATTTCCCTTATAATTCATTTGATTTTTTCTTAGAGATTGTTTGATGTAAACTCTTGTACCATCATGTTCACCATTTTCATGCCCACTCTCAAATAAACTCCAAACATGTGGCATATTACCGTATCAATGATATCTACATAGTGCATAAAATGGACTTGATGATTTTAAAATGGACTTATGATTTGAATTGTGACACACACCTATTAGACAATACAAAATACAAAATTTGTAATATCCTTCATGAAAAATCAAACCCAAATCTAAAATGTTATTATTTCTATCCAAAATATTAAATAGAGTGAATTGGGTGTAAGGGAAATGCACCAACCAACTCCAAACTACTTTATTTGGGCATGGGTTCCTCCCTAAAGATGTGCGGACATCACATGCAAAGTGTTTCTTACACTATTCAAAATTATTTGCATCTACATGATTTCCCTTATAATTCATTTGATTTTTTCTTAGAGATTGTTTGATGTAAACTCTTGTACCATCATGTTCACCATTTTCATGCCCACTCTCAAATAAACTCCAAACATGTGGCATATTACCGTATCAATGATATCTACATAGTGCATAAAATGGACTTGATGATTTTAAAATGGACTTATGATTTGAATTGTGACACACACCTATTAGACAATACAAAATACAAAATTTGTAATATCCTTCATGAAAAATCAAACCCAAATCTAAAATGTTATTATTTCTATCCAAAATATTAAATAGAGTGAATTGGGTGTAAGGGAAATGCACCAACCAACTCCAAACTATGATTAATAGAGAAATTGATGATGAAAGATTAATTATTGATATGAGCATGAATTTACATCATATTTTCTATCATATACGATAGATAACAACCATGAATGATTGTAGAAAATTACATAGAATAACATAAACTCTCCAATCTTAACACCAATGTTTTGGAACAACAAATACATATACAAAATACTATACTAGAATCTAAATATATTGTTACCAACAATATTTACACACAATAAACACTAATCTAAAAGATGCACACCAAACTGGGTCGAAAATCCTACAAACAAAATGGATACAAACTCCAATTAGAATTTTTTCAACACAATTACAATATCTAAATAATAATTGCACCTAGATACCCTTGAAAAAAGTATCTTTTAGCCTCAATCCCCTTGGTTTACCATACTAAGAGATTCTTTCTTCATTGGTTTACCAACTTTTGAAGAAAATCACAATCCTGTGAGAGAAAATGATGCATAGAATGCCTTCAGCTTGGAAGACCAAACAATTATTTATCAAAATCCTTTTTAAAACCAACTTTGGCACCCAAAATCAAATTCCCAAAGAAAATGATGCTTGCATGCCAAAATTGTTACTCCCACTTGCCAAAAGAAGTCACTAAAAACATTCTAAACTTAAACTACCAAATTACATGTCACTTGCCTTTTTCCAAGAAACCCACTAATATTTAAATCAAGACTCCCACAACAAGAAGGAAAGTATCTTATAACTTGTAATTAGTCGCTACTTTTTCTAGTTGTCAAAATCCTTCAGTGAAATCTCAAGAAAATGTGTCAATTGCCTTAAAGTACTTGAGTCTCAAAAAGGAAATTAATAGCAAGCTTGGGAAACCTCCAAAACCACGCCCTCCTTGTCATAAATGAAGTTTAATTTTAGTTTGTTATTATTCCAAAAAATCTGATT
>CM021109.1:436785301-436799702 GCA_007115665.2 Sequoiadendron giganteum | reverse complement strand
TTTAGAAATATGTAATAGTAAAATGATATTGCAAACAAAATTTGTCCAACAATTTACTACTTAAAAATTGGTTACTATATTAAAAACACAACATAGAAATGCAATTTTTCCCATTAAATGTAAAAATTAGATGGCTAAAAATAGCATACAAGGAGAAAGCAAAACAAAAACCAAAAAAAACTTTCTAGCCGTTGCACCGCTGAAGGCTCTTCAAATACAAATAAAGCTTTTGAAGCTCTGCATTTCTTTATTCTATCATTTGCAGATGTGAAGATCCCTGTGGACGAGGAGCAATAACGATCAGTTCTTCTTGCTTCTCTGAACTCTTCTTTTTACTGAATTCAATGGTTGAGAATGAAGGACCTCAGCCTGCTAAGAGTGTGAATTCAATTCTGTCTTCCCATTACCTTGACATCTATCTCAGGCATTTTCAGCCTACAACAATTCAATGTTAACTGTGAATAAGCTCCGGTCTGTCATTCATTTTATGTCCTCTTAATTGCGCATGTAAATCCTCGCCACAAGCCCAATCCAGAGGTTTATCCTGTATTGACCTAGGACACTTTTGCCACTTCAAAGCAATTGAACTTGTATGAAGATAAAACTTCATGCAGGTAACCTATAATTCATAAGACATACTGTTGAAACAATTGACAGATATTGCTGGAACAAGGATTAAGAAGCTTACAGATGCAGAGTTTTGGGAGAGAGACACTCAACAACTCATGGAGCGGCAGCAGAGCAGGACTTGACATTCCTTGGCAAGAAGCCATGCTTAGAGGGAAATTCTATGATGAGTGCAGAGAGAAAAGAGAAGCCAAGTTGAGGGAAGAACACACCGCAAAAGGAGCGTACAAAGAGCCAGCAAAAACTTAAGGCCATGCAAGAAGTACTAGAATTGAAGAAAGCAGAAATCACAGGAAAAGGTATTGCAAAATCACCCCAAAAGCAAAATTCTTCATCCCAGGCTCAACCTCCATCCCAGAAATTGCAGTCTCCTTCCAAGACAAGGCTCTTGAAGAACAAGAAAGAGCAGGTACGCTAGCCAAAACTGCAGATTTTACATCTATACATATTTGATCTTATATTTCCCTGAAGAGGGTTCTTGAAAGAGACTTGAAAAGTTGGAATCAAAAAACCTTACACAGTTGTACCGAGGCACGATATATTGTGCATACCTATGAAAATCTCAAAGTCTTTAATTAAACCTACTCAAGGCTGTATGTGAAGATGAGACTCTTGGGATTTTACCATCAGTAGGTCTGTGAGGAATCTCCTGCTCAATTAGGTCTAAGTTGGAGAATTTTGCCAGCAACCAAGCTTGAGCTCATGCTTACCAACTCAAAATAAGATATCTAATGTTTGTTTATGTCTGAATGAAAAATTATAAGGAAACCTCACCAACTTTTCTGACATGAAAATTTGCAAGAACGCGTGTCCTAAATGTTTTTCAGTTTTATGAAATCAGGGGATGGTGCAAACCGCCAACGATATACAGAAATCCACCGACATATAATCTTAGGTGCAAGTGAATAGTAAAATGTAGATACAAAGGGGGGTTTCATTTTCTAGTTTGAGGTAAATAGATTCTGTTTCTGTCCGGTGTCATAGGTCCATTGTAATTGTAGAATTAGCAGATTTTGGTTTACCGTATATATGTACTTTATTCATCCATTATTATTAGTTCAATTGAATATAGGTATAGGATGGCTTTACCAAATAAAGCTTGAGCAAGGTTGCCATTTCCATGTATTCGTATAACAGGAGAAGCTCTCCTCCTTCTACACAACCACCATAAATTTTAACAAGATTTGGATATTGTACTGCAGATATTGTGCTTACTTCAGTCAGAAACTCGCGATTCCCTTATTTGGACAAGTGTGACAATTGTTTTATTGCTACTTTACTTCCACCAGGTAGTATGCCCTGCACAGTAGACATTCTCTGTTATAAACTTACAACAATAGTTTAATAAGAATTTCATACTTCCCTAAGAAGCACCAATATAAATGTTATGCATGTGTTTCATGATTTTATTGATCATGTAAACTCAACTGAAATTTTAGGATGCATATCAATATACCTTGTACACTGCACCAAATCCACCTTCTCCTATCTTATTTTTGGGATCAAAGTTTTTTGTTGCAATTTTTATCAACCTTAAGCTGAAATGATTGCCTGTCATTGTCTTCAATTCTGCTAAGCCTCCAACCTGAGGGCCCAAAAAATGCTTCAGCTCTGGACGGATATTTTGAGCTTAACAGACATGAGAGATGACAATGAACTTAATAGATAATAACTTGTTTCATCTCATTTTTTCCATAAAAAGAAATAGGGATTCTATCCATGGCATTTTCCACTCAATTTGAAAGTTGGCTAACTAAGGGCTGGCACATTCTAATAGTGTAGAAGCCCAACATATTTTGACTATCATAGCATCTGCAATGTAAGGCACAGCCTAGTTTTAAATTTCTTTCCATGGTGGCACACCAAAAAATGCATGTAATATTTTCCAGAATTTCCAGTACATGACATTGGCTGGAGGAAGATCTACTGTGGTAGTGTTTCTCTGAATAGCCAAAGACTTGGCTGTGGTGAAGAGGGAAATTTTTATTTTGCGGTGTGGTAGTGCTTATTACAGGTTAAATCAACTTTCCAAGAGGACAAAAGATACATTCAAGTTTCTTAGTTCTATAGCTTCATTGTGTCTGCTTCTTATTTCTTTGAACACAATTGCTTGTTGGAGAGTTCCATTGCAAATATTTCTCTCAGATGGATTAGGTTATGACTAGTTTGTATTACACAGAATCTGGGTTGAAAATTTGTGCTTCTCCAAGTCAATTTTATTAGCCTCGTCAAACTTGAATTTGGTTTTATGTATATTATATGATACCATCCCTGTGTTGTGTGTCGTACTTATCTGCAATCATGCTGATTCTTATCAGATAATACTGCTGGGCATTATACTTGAGATTCTCCCTCGCAATTACTCTTCTCGGGTGTCAAGGGAGATTGCTACAGAGTGGAGTGATAAGTGAGACTTCCACAGGGGCTTACAATTGCTGTATCCTTTGGGTTGGTTGAACCACCATTTCATTTTCAAATTGGGAATACATCTTTACTCAGTTGCAACTCAAGGATATACATAAAAGCTTCTGAAACTCTTAATTATCTTTGCTAGATAAAATTTCCACAAGCTTTTTCCCAGTCAAGAATAAAGGATAAAGCAATAAGTACGACACACACCATAAGTATGACACACACCATCCCTGTGTTGTGTGCCGTACTTACCTGCAATCATGCTGATTCTTATCAGATAATACTGCTGGGCATTATACTTGAGATTCTCCCTGGCAATTACTCTTCTCGGGTGTCAAGGGAGATTGCTACAGAGTGGAGTGATAAGTGAGACTTCCACAGGGGCTTACAATAAACTCATTGCTGTATCCTTTGGGTTGGTTGAACCACCATTTCATTTTCAAATTGGGAATACATAAAAGCTTCTGAAACTCATTGCTGTATCCTTTGGGTTGGTTAAACCACCATTTCATACTCAGTTGCAACTCAAGGATATACATAAAAGCTTCTGAAACTCTTAATTAGCTTTGGTAGATAAAATTTCCACAAGCTTTTTCTCAGTCAAGAATAAAGGATAAAGCTTCAATAAACAGATTTTTGCATCCTGGTTTGCTGTGTGGAATGCAATTGATATTTTTCTGATCAATATCTTTCAGCCTTCCTCACTCTGAGTCCGTCTTTATAAATCCCTACTTTTATGCCTGCACGGTTTTTGGACAAATATCAACTGTTCTATACCGATCTTTAGCTTATCCCATCGTCGAGATTCTATTTGTTCTCTGATATTGTTTTCTTTGCCAGCTGCTTGTCTAAATAGTTTCATTTATATTCATGTTTTTCATGGTTTCAACTTTCAGTTATGATGAAACATTTAATTTGTTTTTTCCATGCAGCTAGTTAATATGATTATCTTCAATTGACAGGTTTCAAAAGCTCGCATTCTAGAACCACTTTCTTGTTTGTTATTATGCTTGTCTTCAGCATTAGTAACATCAAATAATTGTGATTGTCCCGAGGATAAACATTTGTTCTCTGTCTGTATTATGGGAATTGATATAAAGGTCAAGTTACAAGATATACGGTTACTATACAACCTACTTTTACAGGAGCTCTTCAACCAAATCAAAATGATATTTTCCAGGGTTAATTATTCAAGTCAGAAGTTTGGTAGCAATGATGGTAATCATTGTCGATGCCCTAAAGGGCCTGATGATACAATTCTATTGTTAGGCTGTTCTATTAGAATTTTATCATTATTAAAATTTGATGCTGGGCTCAGTGAAATTGTAACCACAAGGCTTGTATGTCTGTTTTAGAAGCTGTGTTCTTCAAGCCTAGTCCGTACGATGCTTGATTCCAAGGAAACACAATCTGGAAACTTTGCAATTTATTTGAATTGTGAAGTCACTATTACAGATGGCTCCACCATGCCTTTTACCAACACGAATATCTAAATCAGATAACCATTCAGACATCAGAAGTGTGGTAACATTCATTGTCTGCATTGCTTGAGGTAATATTGGTTGTTTTGTACTTTTCCTTAAATTTAAATTTCCGTCTTGATATGCATACATCTTTGCTTGGGGCAGAAGTTAAAAAATGAAATCATGAATTTAACTAGCTATATTTTTTATGATAAGGTTGTTTCTTTAGAATTTTTGGCATTCAAATCTTAAGCTATTTTGCAAATTCATAACACTTATAATAGAGGAACTTTGCTTTTCTTAATCTTAGGGCAATTACAGTGTTTATGCTGGTGTTTATATAGTATTTTGCAAATCCTACCACAGTATTACTTTGTTCTTCTTTTATGAACATATTTTTGGTCCATTTTTCTTGTTGCCAAATTGAATGAATGTGCAGCCATTCTCTTCTGTATCATTTACAGGCATTGTTTGTTCATTGTCTTCTTTCAATGTCTGAAGAAAGACTATTGGACACCTTTCTTGATAAAATCTCTGATCTTAGTAGAGGGAATGCATGGAGTACCAGGATTAGTCTTCCTACAGCTATTCTTTTGCTTGATTCATTGGCTTTTATTAAAGCTCCAAAGATTTTTCAAGGACATGTTTTGGTTTTGGATTCTGAAGCTATTGTTGTTGATTCCATACCTACTTATGCTGTGTTGCCAATGGTGTTATCACTGAGCCAGCATGTATCAGTATTTGAGTCTGCCATTAATCTTTACAGAACGCATTCTAAAGTGCAAGTAGGCTCTTGTCCTGAGTGTCAATCAAAGGATCTATTCACAGTTAACATAGAACAGGTTAGATGTTTCTATTGAATTATTGTGAGGACTAATGAAACTGTGCATGTGAAACCGATTTAATGTGCAGAATTGAACCTGGATTCACAGAAGTGAACTGTCGAGGAACTGATTACTATAGCTCAACAGATTTGAGGAATGAACATACTGCAAAGGAGCTATTCACAAATAACATAGAACAGGTTAGATGTTTCTATTGAATTATTGTGAGGACTAATGAAACTGTGCAAGTGAAACCGATTTAATGTGCAGAATTGAACCTGGATTCACAGAAGTGAACTGCCGAGGAACTGATTACTATAGCTCAACAGATTAGAGGAATGAACATACTGCAAAGAATCAAACCAAACCCTCTTGTCATGGCATTTTTTGGTTGTAATTGGAGCCGGAAAACCAAGATACCCCTCTTGCCAAGGTTGCATGTTTTTTTACTAGACTGTGATATCACTGTCAAGAGCTGTTGCAAAACTGCCCTGCCAGCAGTAGGCTGGAACTACAATGCACTGCAGCTCTTGTTTTCCTATTAATACCTCATCATTATCAATAATTAGAGTTAAAAATAGAAAAATGACTAAAATTCAAAAATGATCAAATTTATAAAAATTAGATAAGTACTGTGGTTTAGATCCATAGAATTGGGTTATTTCCATAAGGAGGATCATAACCATAAATATGGGGTCAATGTATAGTCTGATCATAAAAAATATCTACCCTATTTCAAAAAAGTTCAAGCATTTTTTAAAATATAAATTGTTTACAAAATTTGACTTGTCAACTTTGAAGATACCCTTATAACTTATAACTACATAGGTGCTTACTTGATCAACATGGTGAGCAATGTGTCCTCACTAATGTGACATATTTACTCTCTTTCAAACTCATTCTCAAAATTGAATGTGAAAATGAGTTATCTTTTTACCATTTTTCTTTCTATATATAGAGTGTTCCTGTCCCCCATTTAAATTTTTAAAGAAAAAAGCAAAGCCATTAACCAACGACACTCAAACTAAACCAAAAAAGAGGTTAAAATTGATTTCTCCTTGTCATTTTCTCATGTTTCCTATTTCTGTGACAGGAATTGGTAACCTATTATCTTCATCAGAAGGCCCAAGTTGATCTGAACAAGTGCAATACCAGGTATGTGCTTTATTCATATTTATGGCACACCCAGAGATCGATTTTAAAATTTACATTTCCCCTGTTCTGAAGCTACTTTTCATTTATAGAGATTTATCAAGTACCTACTAATTGGATCCATTATGTGTGTTGTGAAAGTGAGATTTACATTATGAATATCAATTACTCATGCCATGCTTCTAAACTAGCTATGCACCATATCATCAAAAAGTTTTTTCATCTACTCATTATGATCATTCATTACTCATCATCTCCTCTAGTTTTAATCTTGGAGTCTAGTCCACAGTCAATGAGAGAAAGTGTCTGTTTAGCAGCAGCAGCACTGTTATCATCTTTCTCTTCCTGGTGCATTGATGGGTGCACATACTTGCAATTAGGAAAGTGCCTTGAAACCTTAGAGCACAGACTGTGGCAACCATCTCTGCCGTGTCATTCATGCTGTTTTCCTCCTCAAGATAAGCAGTATTGTTTAAGTCTGAGTGTGGAGGCTCAAAGCTCTTCCCATCATTCTCTTGTGATTTAAGAGGGAGGTTAAGTTCAAGATCCAACCTCAAGTCCTTTGACGATTGATTAGGACTACCATGTCCACCACCTCTTGGATCTTGGCAGGTCTTCAGTTGGATGCTTCTGTTAACATAGTAGATCCTTCCAGACAGCTCAAAACCAGTGAAAAATGTTCTTTATTAAAATATGAACAGTATTAAAATTCAACGCCCCATTAGAAAACTTTTTGAACAGTTCAAAATTGGACAAGTCACTGTACAAACTAAAAATTGGAAACCACAGAGGTGGTAAGAAAGATATACAAAACAACAAAAATATTTTCCATCTACATAAGGGATTCATAATATGTACTTAAATGGTAAAACTATAAAATATTTAAAGAATCTGTACATCAAAAAATTGTAAAATATTATGTCATCCAAATTGTGTACCCATTTTTGCTCAAAGAAACAAATAATTAAAAAACAAGATTAAGAGTGTATTTAGTGTAGAGCCAATATAGAAATTTACTTTATTATTATTATTTTTTAATAACAAAATTATTGGTTTGCTTTTATATGTAAAATCAAGGATCCATTAATCAAGGGTCAGTTAACAAAAAAACCAGCTTATCATTACTCTATGAGAATGCGCATCTAGTGCATGAAATAGCAGTAGTACTGTACACATAAAAGAATACAATAGATGGTATAAAGTTCCATGTGAATGGCATTGATCTATAAATCTACTTAATTGTAGCTTATGGGTAGTTCATAAAACAACAATTCAATGTTAAGATAAAAGTGAAGTAAATACAACCTCTACTCACATATGAATTCGTATATTTCTCTTTTAGAATAGAACAGATAACAAAATACAGAATTCCAACCTCTACTGTATAGCTTCAATAAAACAAAACCATCTTATAACCACTGCTTACTAAGGATCAAATAGTTGTGTGTTAAATACCACACCAACTAGGGCGGTCTCAATATGGAGAGAGTGTTTGTGGCATCAAATTAAAATCCCTTGCTATCTCTGATCTCCAATTTCATTTAACAAAGACCATTGAGATTATGATGATAATATTCCTTTTAATAGGTCTCTTTTCCTGTTGTAATTGCTTTTTCCATTTAGACTTGAGTTTTCCATCCTTGGATAAATCTGAAAGCCTATTCAAATAAAAATTCACTTAAAAGACTATCTATCTTTTTTCTTTCTTCTTTTGTAATTTCTTTCTCAAATTTGTGAAGTTCAGTTTGGCATTGTGATATCTTATAACTGAAGAAGTAGTTGGCAGACAAGTTTAAGAGAAAATCAACTATTAGATCCATAAGCTCCATAATTGAAATGCCAAAGACAAGTTTACTCTTCTCTACATCTCTCTTTTGCACAAATCTAAATGAAAATTCTATGCAGATGTACAGTGCACATGTACATGGATAGATGGAGAGATCATGCAATAACCTTAAATGCAAACAGTACTATGCATTTTGCAAAAAAAATGTTAAATAGCATAGATGCTCACAAGTCCATATGCTTAAGAACTATACATATGGTATGAACTGATTCTAATTACATTCATCCAATGCAATAATCCAAGCCCGGGGCACAATTCCTCAATTGTTGATCAGATTTTGGGATTGTCTAATACATTAAAAAGCTTGGATTGTGCTCTGTATCAACCAAACGGTTATTTACCATTGAATTTGGCTGGAAAAGTCCGATCCCCAAAAATGTTGTAAAAAGTCATGAAATCAAAAAATACAAAAATGTAGAAAAATCTGAATTTTTATATTTTTATGGGTTTCATCTCACGATATCCCCTCAACTTCTAGGTGGAATGTGTGCCACTTTGGTTTTTAGATTCCACCCTAAATTGCTTAATTTATATTTTTAGACTGTTCAACCTGCTAAAATAACTATAAAGGAATTGTCATCCAGATGTAAAAATCAGGTGTTGAAGCTTCACATCATTTCTCAAAAATTGCTATCATCATGTAAACTACTCTCTGTTTTAAATTTTCATTTACATTGCGATCATAAGTGTGTATTGACTATTGTGTTTGATTCCTTTAATTTGGCATATGTTGCTTTTACAACACCTTAAGATTCTACAATTCAGCATCTTATCCACCAGATTTCCAATTAAAGCCAGATCAGTGATTTTAGAGTAATTTGTTCCATGTTTTTATGTCCCATAGAAGGTGAAGAGTAGATGATGCAAGATTATACCAACACATTTCATGGATTGTTGGCAAAAGTTGATCTACATTACATTGAGTGACATAGAATTCTCAAATAATACACTGGCTTGAAGTTTTGCATCCACGAAGAAATGGAATTTGTAAATATATGGACATTGGGAGAAGCCTACTGTTATACAATCAGTATCAAAGATAAGTTCAAATTAAAAGGCAGAAAATAAAATGATTTTGGAAGTAATGGCATCAAATCAGACAAGGCCAACACCTTCAGTTAAAGTCTTTGTCAAAGAAGGTTGTACTAGATAAGAGTCCAAGGACTTGGGAAAGTGGTGTGACATTAACAAGAGTAAGTGGCACTTAAATGAAGAATGTCATGCTAGACAAGCACTACCGACCAAGGTACAGACCTCGATACCAAATCCAAAACCAGCCCATACATCAGCATTGATGCCATCACCCATGTTAGACAAGGAAATGCAAATCATAGGCCAATCCTAATCCATTGTCACAACAACATAATTCTCTTCTTTAAATTCAAAGCAGGGAGAACATTTCTTCCACTGACATCTATGGATGAAGGGAACATCCCGTCACCTCATTTTGGATAGTGGTAATCAGAAGAACCTAATTTCATAAGACTTCCTCAACAGATTAAGTCTGGAAACAACACCTCACTCTCAACCATATAAATGGATGGGTAATTTGGAGTAGATATTTAAGTGTGAAACTACAGTGTCAGCTCCAATATGCAATCAAGAGATTTCAGGATGTAACTATCTGCCACATGGCTCCCTAGTACTAGGCGATGTTCTGTTCAACCAACCATCTAGGTGGAAAACACACAATGCCCATCAATTCACAGCCCACACCATCATTATCACCATATCGATCAGACCTACAAATTTAGAGATAGCCCTTCTAAGAAAATATCTTTGATCAATGTGAATAAGTTTGTAACTATTTGGCCAATACCAAGATGCACATTTGCCTTCCTCTCAAAATGAGTAGAAGCTATCTCTGGAAGAAAATTGACAACTAAGGGATAAAAACTAACAGCTACAGAACAACTTTAGTCTTATCATGGAGTAAATTACAAAAATGCAAAAGAATCTTTCCAAATTCAAAAACCCTATCATCAAAGGATTGCTTGAAACAGAGGAAACATGCAACCAAGCTATGCAAATACGTCATGTACTAGATGCAATGAAGAAATGTTGATTGATTTGCAGATGGAATGTGAAAGCTGTAGATAAAGAATATGTCAACAAAAAATCCAAAACGGAAATAAAGACGTCATTCAGCAATTTCAAAAAGAGTAATACACCAAAAAGATTGGTTTCAACTTAGCGAAGATGATGGATACTCGAGTCAAGCTCTTGGTAAAAATAGCCAGGGCATTGGGAAACATCTTGAGGCCAAAAATGAGACCAAAGAATTTTGGTGTTGGGTAACACTAAGGATTCTTCTTACCCCATCATGGGCACAAGTTGATCCAATGGCATCCATATCCATATATTGTCAGAATCAACAAAAATACATTTTGGATAGCTTAGCCCAGGAAAGTAGAAATAAATCACTTCTACACAAAGAATTTATTAAGTTCGTCAGAAATTAGAACTAGAAGCAAGGTGCTCATCGCTTTCTGAGGGACGTTTAATCCAAGAGGGTTTCCTTACTAGGGTTGCAACCCCTTCACCATTGATCAAATCTCGAAATTGCTTAACATGTCAAAAAGCTTGGGTTATGTTCTAAATTCCAGGGGCATCAAAATTACACAGTACAAAAACAATGCAAAGGGCCATGAAATTGCACAACACAAAAAAGTTGAAAATTTTGAATCTCATAAAAGCGAATTTTGTATTTTTATGAGTTTCATCTCACGACATGTCCCCTCAACTTCTCAGAGAAATTCTTGCCACCTGGCTTTCTGATTCCGAGGTAAAAAAGTTAAAACCAAAGATATGGTCTAGGAACTGGTGAAAGTGATTTCAGTTGCCTTACAACTACATTCTGCAGTCATGAAATGCGGGTAAATTTCCAAAATTTTCAGTTTAACACTTCCATCCTTCCACTTTCAGTTCAATCTTCTGATCAGTGTGTGTCCTTTTGAGAGAAATAATTTTTATTCCAGAGAATGCCTCAAATGCAGGGATGAAAAAAAATGAAGCTGATAATTAGTGATATGTGATGCTGGATCTGTCTATATTTTCTCCTTCCAAGGGGAAACAGGTGTTTGTTAATACTGAATTGTTCAGGACTTTGTTTCGTAACCAATAATTTTCTTATTTCAATTATACATAAGTTGTGACTGTGGGGGCATCAATCTGTTAGGGCAAACAAACTAAACAGCTTATAGGATCTATCATAAACTTTTTTTTAAAAAATTTACAGCATTTGCTTTGCATCCCAAACACAGGTTTTAGAATAAAGTGGTTATCCTTTCTTGAAGGACTAATTTATGACTCTGTTGTAGTTCCGATCTTCAACTTGCATTTGCACTTCAGCAGCAACAGGAGAAACATACAACGAGTGACACATTCTTCCGTGGCAGCTAGTTCCAAGATGGTAACAGGTCCTGAGGTATGGATTTGAATTTCATGACTGCAATTGATAGGATTTATATTATTATCTTGTGGCTCACCTAAATATTTGTGCACTTAGCCTATTCTCCATGGCCATAATGTTTGATACAATTAATAAATAAAAATAAGAATCTGCAAGCTTTGTTGAATTTCAATTAGAACCCAGTTAGAATCCATATTTGATAGGAAAATACTAAATAGTTTGCAAAGCGCTACACCAGCTTGCATTTTTTGGGGGATTTCAATTTTTCTTTTTTAATTCTTGGCAGATTTATACTTGAAACATAGCATCAATGCATGATGTCTGGAAAGAAAGGTCTAAAAGATGTTTGCTGGGACGTAATGCATTTCTTGTCAATAATAAGTTGCATGGTTTGTGTTTCGTTATGTTGTTCACAAAGCTATCCATTCAAAGTTGCCCGATGTCCTCACTAAATTGTACAAATTCTTTTCCAAAATCTCTGAATTATGGATTTCACCCTCTAGATATTTTTCACCAATGACAACATGATGGCCTCTTCTTCCACTTCTGATTTTTATATAGACTATTTCCCTCATCCGCTCCTTCAGATTTTCTTTCTTGCAGTCACAATGTACATTCGGGATTGTTAAATTATCTGCCATTCTGTGTATGGTGGCATGGATGTGGATCGGGCTTTTATAATCTTTTTGGCACTTGGATCTGCCATTCTCTGTGTGTGAGTTTAGTCATTTTGTTTTAGACTGTTTACAATCATGTGTCTCTTTGTCAAAACTTAGCACTATGTGATGGAGTGGTGGTTGTCAAAACTTAGTTTATTCGTATATGCACTGTTGTTAGTTTTCTATTCAGATCTCGTGACTTCTGTACCATTCCCTGTGACTTTTATTCCTGAACTTCGTCTATTCTATCCATTTCCACTTACAGTTTGGTCCTTGGATTTTATGGGTTGCTTAGCATTTAGTACTTTGGTCTTAGCTTCCCTCAGATGCCTTGTTATGTTTGGTCTTTCTGTCATGTCTTTCTTGCTTGCGGTGTTCATTGAGATTGTGTTTTCTTAATTAAGTATACAATCTATCCTTAATATTTTTCCTAGTTTTTTCCAATCCTCTATATATCTTCTAGATATTTTACTGCCCTATGGTTCCTCTATTGCCCGAGTTGATATTTTACTGCCCTAATTTGATATTTTACTTCCCTAATCTGAGTGGCTGCTTCCACAGAAGCTTAAGTAAAATGGTGGGTACATGACCACACCAACAAGATTTTCCATCACATCATTGTGCAAGCTTGTATTAGATATGTGTAATTGAAATTCGCTGCAATTCTGTGAACTGATATTTCAAGGAAAATGTAGAATGGTTAGAATGTCTTTGTGTGTAAAGAAGGTGCAGATATGAGGACTGCACTAAATAGAAATACTAGTGCATAGTGATTCGGCAAACAGGTTAAGGTATTTTCTGATTAGACAGTTTCAAGTTGCAGGTTAATGGCCTCTCAATGTCTCAATTTCAGGTTTCTAATGAAATAGTTAGTTTCTAGCAAATTTTAATACACTCCTTTGACTTGGGAAATTATTATTCTAATATCTACAAGTGGCCAAGAATAGACTTTTCAAAGTGTGAATTTATGGACTAAATTTCAGAATATAAACAATTCCGATCAGGTAGTAGATTGTTCTAGTGATATATACTCAACTCAATACGTATCCCTTATGCTTTGTTATGAGGAGAGCATATTCTTATAATATCAAAGCCTGTATGTGGTTTTGAAATATATGACATGGCTAGATAAATAGTTTATTCTATGTTCTGCCAGACAAAGCCTACAATATTAAACACTTAGTGATTCCACAGTCCAAAAAATCATAAAAGGAACTTTCTGTAAAAAACTGTGTAAAATGTTGATTAATAAATATCTTTCACAGTTTTCTCGAGTGTTTCTCTGAGTTTCTGGGATAGGAAGCATAGGGCAACAAGGAAGGGCTTTGAAAAATAAAAAATGTCTTCAACCAAGCACCATCACTATTAAAATCCCTCAGAGTTGCTTCTACAGTCCATGAGCTTCAGCAATGTTTGTAACTGACTTACTTGCAGCAACAAAAAACTTGTTATGTAGCAACTGAGTGTTGTTGTGGGGCATCTGAAAACCTGTTATGCAGCAACTAAAAGGTAAGGTTTTAATTCCCGTGTTGAAGTTTGACTGGCTTGGGGATTGTCAAGACATCCCTTGGACATTACCAGAATTTCAAAAAAAAATATTGAAAAACAGGGGGAGCACGAAGGGCAGTAGTGGGGAGGTTCTAACCCTGTCCCCCCATCCCAAATATTCCCTTTTAGAGGAGATGCATGAAAAATATGGATAACACTAATCTTTTGTCCAAAAGCTCATCTCGTAAAAACTACAATACTCTACGTAAATATTAAAGTGAATTAATCATGTTCATTTAGAAAGATGAAGCTAGAATTGAACGTGATCTTATTTGTTGATGGAGTATTGCACATTTACAATAAGAAAAAAATTAATATTATGTAACTACATGATGATAATCTTAAGTTTTTTAACTTCTTAGAAAAGTTGAGTTGTATATTTATTGAAGCAAATTATCTACTTTGCTCTTTTGAAAATGATTAGCGATGCTTTAATGTAGCTTTATATATATATATAT
>CM021109.1:436748227-436785281 GCA_007115665.2 Sequoiadendron giganteum | reverse complement strand
AATGAAGAAAGAATCTCTTAGTATGGTAAACCAAGGGGATTGACGCTCAATGATAGTTTTTTTTAGGGTATCTACGTGCAATTATTATCTAGAGATTCTCATTGTGTTGAAAAGCTTCTAATTGGAGTTTGTATCCATTTTGTTTGTAGGATTTTCAACCTAGTTTGGTGTGCATCTTTTAGATTAATGTTTATTGTGTGTAAATATTGTTGATAACAATATATTTAGATTCTATTATAGTATTTTGTATATGTATTTGTTGTTCCAAAACATTGGTGTTAAGATTGGAGAGTTTATGTTATTCTATGTAATTTTCTACAATCATTCATGGTTGTTATCTAACGTATATGATAGAAAATATGATGTAAATTCATGCTCATATCAGTAATTAATCTTTCCTCATCAATTTCTCTATTAATCATAGTTTGGAGTTGGTTGGTGCATTTTCCCTTACACCCAATTCACTCTATTTAATATTTTGGATAGAAATAATAACATTTTAGATTTGGGTTTAATTTTTCATGAAGGATATTACAAATTTTGTATTGTCTAATAGGTGTGTGTCACAATTCAAATCATCAAATCAATTTTAAAATCATCAATTCCATTTTATGCACTATGTAGATATCATTGATACAATAATATACCACATGTTTGGAGTTTCTTTCAGAGTGGGCATGAAAAGGGTGAACATGATGGTACAAGATTTTACATCAAACAATCTCTAAGAAAAAAACAAATGAATTATAAAGGAAATCATTTAAATGATGCAAATGATTTTGAATAGTGTAAGAAACACTTTGCATGTGATGTCGACACATCTTTAGGGAGGAACCAATGCCCAAATAAAGTATTTTAGGAGATATCATGTATGAAATTTATTGTTTCAAAAAAGTTTCACTTGTTTATAAAAATTAAGTTTAAAAGATCTATATTTATTTTATTTTGAATTATATATATAATTTGTAGTTATGGATAGAAGAATAATGTATGGATGTAAGAGGGTAGATAAAACAAGATCTTTGCATTATTTGATGAGTATAGATAGTCACACATGGACATTGTGTACTAGGGATTACTCTTGTTTTTGTTATGACTACATTTTGGTAGATTATGATAACTACAACAACCGACAACATGGATATATCGATGAATGAAATTTGGTGCCACTGGTTGTTACTAACACATACAATGAAGATGAAGTCAAATATTTGAAGATATTCCTTTTATTTTAATTGATTATGACCACATTTTAGGATTGATTAAAAAAGATACATGCATATATATATATTCATGTATATTTTATAACTTTAGATTGATTTATAAATTATAATATTTGTTAACTAGACAAAATATAATTGTATTTTGTTTATAATATTTTTTCTACAATTAAAGATTGCTTCTAAATTGAACATTGAATATATGTGTATAGGAGATTTTTTTGTAGTCATAGTAGAGGCTAAAAACATACAAGGTGTTAGTTATTATTTATTATGTTGCATAGAGGAAAGAATGAAGTTAACAAAACCATAAACAAGTGATGATTTTTTTTCCCACAAGTTTAGTTGTAGTGCAAGGGAAATATCTCAAACAAGTCAAAATTATTCAACTTGGGACTCATTTTATTGATTATCTTCTTGGAAACATGGTTTATCAATATAACTACCTAGTAGTTGCTACTGGCCTATCTCTTCATGTAATTTATGGATGTCAAGCTTTACATGTAATTTATCATATTCTATTTCTATTTAGATTATATCAAAGATAATGTTAACTTATTGATTAGTTCAATTTTGTATTAGAATCAAGTCGCAGAGCTTTACAACATGGTTGGATGCATCTTATAAATTCCTTATATTTAAATTTATTGAATTTAGTTATGTTGTTACTGTTTATTTTTCTATACTAGTCCTAGTTCACATAATGATACTTATGGACTTAAATCTATTCTCTCATGATTTATTTTTCAATCCTAATTCATCTTCTACTAATATGACTTACTTCTCTCCTATTCCTACCTCTCTTGTGAATTGTAATTTATAACATGGTTATAATCTTATGTGGCATCATGCACTAAATATTAGCAAGAGGCCAAGACATTACATTACCACCATTTACTCACTTAAATTACCTCCCATTCCTTAAAATTAATATAAAACAACCTAAGGATTTTGATATCATTCATCAATTACAAAGAACTCAAACTAAGATATATCACTTTGGTACCTTTTTTATGTATGCTAGGTCTTTTTAATAGAAATATATCATGGAAAAATTCTTGATAAATCCAAACTAGTTAAAAATTACCCCACATAAATAGTAATATATTTGAAATTGATTTTATTGACTACAAGGAACTTTGAACACAATATCATCTAATGACGATGAGATCCTAGTTGAGAAGGTCCTCAAAGAAGCAATAGCTTTGCACATATTTTGGTGAAATACAACTAATTACATATTAAATGATTTTTGATTGATAATGGATTTAGCAATAAATATATAAAACCATTGGAACTCATTAGTGGAGGATTTCAAACACAAATTATTTATGGTTCAAAGTAGTTTAGGAAACATTTAAGAATAATTTATCTCATTCTTTCTCTTAGTTATTTACATTATTTGTTATATGTGGCCCTATTTTCCATATATTACATGTAGATGAGAGTTTATATTACTTGCAACTTACAAATTGAATAAAAATATACACATGTACATGTAGATCTATTTAACCAAATCACATATAACTAAATTTTATATTGCATATCATGTACATATATGTAGTTATCACTCATTTCAAAACAAAAGTTTATAAACATAAACATAAATTTTGTCCATGAGGGATACATGATATCTTAAATTTACATATATAAAAACATACATATATACATATCTGAAACATAATTCATAAACACAAATTTTATTTATGATATATATGTCAAACATAAACGTACATGTGCACATACATTAATAGATCTAAAAAATAAACATAAACTCAAATGTCTAGAATTGATATAAATATGTCTAGAATTGATATAAATATGTCTAGAGTAGATATGAAATATAAGTTCATAAACATAACATATCAACATGCACACATATGATAGATCTCAAACATAACATGTACATGTTCTAGAGAATATATACATAAAAAATAAACACATGTATAAACTTGTCCCTTAGCTAGTCTTTGGTTCATCATGTTGGCTCCTAGTTGAGCAACCATTTGAGCATGAATCTTGCTATGATAAATGTGTTCAACCCTACAAATATACATATAAAAAAGTGCAATTATTAAAAATTGTATTAAGTATATATATATACACACATGAAAAAGTGAACTTGTACATATATATTAACTTAGATGAAAAATAAAGTTCATATGCCCATTGAAATGGTTAGGTGAAGAACGTTTGCATACATGCTCTATCCTCAAAATAGAAGTAACATGTGCTACCTCCACCTAGACACATATGCATGGATACACTAAAAAAATAATTTTGAGTTGTATAATTTATATAAATGTGGTTTACAGTTCCAATGAAGTTACAAGTACATTTATATTTATTTAAAGCTTAAAAATTATATATACATATACATATACCTGAATCATCTCTACATCTTGAAAATCACCTTCTGCAATCATAAATTTTAACTAAACCCTTAGCAATAAGTTCTTTCTCAATGGTGACACCTTTTTCAATGGTTTCATCAAACATATAAGCACAATGCATGTGCAAATAAAGGGCCATCTTTGTATGTAAATTTTTAACAAATATATTCATGAATTTATTTTTAGGTAAGTGATACAAGAGGTGGCTAGCTTAGGTTCACCACACTTACAAATAGCTTATAAAAAATTTCCAGAGAACATTATTTATTAGTGCATAGAGCAATCATGTTGACCTCATGTTCAAGATTATTGGAGAAATGTGCCATGAACCTTTTAGATAAATCCACAAAGGTAGAGATGGACTCTTGAGGAAGGTGCAAGAACCTCTCCAATGCTTGTCTTCCTAGATTTCAAGGAACAAATGAAGGAGATACTTATCATTATATGCCACTTCTTCATAAGTCATATGAAATTCCTTAACATGATCATGTGGGTCAACTTTCCATTTATATTTATCAAATTTTTGGATCTCAAAATGTTTAGGGAAAGGTGTGGTGACAATGGTGTGATCAAAAGGATACATGCAAAACTCCTTGAATTTAAAGGACTTCTTTGTGTTTCCTTCTTGTAATTCCTTAAGCATGTCCTCCCATTCCTTATTAGGCATTGCAAATGAAGGAATTGTCACATTAGGATTTGGCTGGTTGGTGTATGGATTATGTGGAGGTGGAATATTATGATATTGATCAAGAGGTGGATGAGCATATGATGATTTTTGTTGAGTTTTGAAATATGGTGGTTGTTGATGTTGGAATGATGGATGCACAGGTGTCCTTGATGAAGCTGCAATGCAATCTTCAATGAAGGACTTTTGCCAGGAAGAAATATTCAACCACAAAGAAAGTATGATAATGGCATTCAAAATAGAGATTCTATTATGATCTATCAGATAATTTACAAAGAGTACATATGCCTGATTATATAGGCAAGTGCTAAACCTAAAATGCAAAGGATGTTGCCAACTGTTCAAATCACACATCATGTGACAACAAGAAACCCTAATCAACTACCTAGGGAATGATAACAAGATGGAGATAAGTTCTAGAAAAGACAACTCATCTTCTAGAAGGGAATCTTATCTCAACAACTTTATTAAAAGATTAAATGCAACCTAGGACTAATATGATTAATTAAGACCTAAGTTAACTTATGCTAGTGTAATGATTAATTAATTATACTAACAGTTGAGATGATGGAAATTGATAGACGTATTGTTAAAATTGATTATGAGTCAATTGCTATTATGGAGGAGGGGAATATGATAGTGTTTGCTATTGGTAATGAGGGGGATGTTGGAGTGCATTCCATAAGATGGCACAAGGGGTTGTGATGGATAAGATTGGTAATTATGAGATGTACTTAGTGGTTGAAGAGGTGGTTGAAATTTACATGAGTGTGATGGATGTTGGAGTGGATTGGTTTGAGGTGGTCGAGGATTTGTGTTCGATGATTGTTGATTGTTGATATGATGAATGTTGAGGTTGTTGAGATGGATATAATTGAGGTACAGGCTCTTGTGTGGCAGAAGGGGTTTGAGTATGGTGTGGAGTCACATGAGGTTGATAATGGTATGGATCCTACTATATTGGAGGATCCATAGGAGGCACTGATGTAGGGTATTGGTGGTACTGTGGAGAGAAAAATGAAGGTAGAGGATTAGGATAAGACTAGGGTGGATGATTAGGAGATTATTATGATGGAGGATTTGTGTATGATTACAATGGATGCGTAGGATAGGGTTATGATGGTGGATTATGATAGGATTGAGGTGGTGGATTTTTAGGAGGTAGAATATGGGAAGAAGGATAAATGGGATTATGAGAGGTATGAGGTGGAGTTTCATGCAATAAATATTCTCAACCTAAACCATACACAACTACCAAAAAATTTCTTACAAAACAATAATTTAATATGACATTTACTAGGATACATTGCACATATAAAGGTGTCATGTTTACAATGACAACATGTGCATGAATAAACCAACCACATCAAGGAAAAAACAACAATCGAAGGATAAAATCATAACATAATCATTAAATCAAAAGGGTAATCTATTAGGGCTAGTGGAAAATTTCATGAAAAATAGAATGAACTATAGAAATCATTTGAAAAATAAACCTAGATAATGAAAGGAAAAACCTAGTATAAATCCCACTTTTCCTCACAACTAGATAATGGCACATACACCCATTTTTATTTTTTACTCGTACAAAAAGACATTTTATGGATCAACAAGGAAAGGGAGGACCTACTACGGGCTACTAAGAGTAGCTATGATGCTAAAAAAATCAAATTGTTGTGGAGAGAGGTGTTGAGGGTTATTATTGAGTATATCACGGTTGATGGGAGATATACCATAATTTTTGGGTATCACTTTGTGCTCCTGAACCATTTCAGGCACCAAGTCAGGGTCTCCCTCCCTTTTTACCTCTCTACTTCTTTAAATTCAATTCTTTAGGACCATGTGTCTAATCCAGTTAGATACCCCATAATTCATGAGGGGTTACTTGTTCTCATCTATGAAAATTTTAGATCTTTGCTAGCCATCCATCATTCCCTTCTCCTCACCCTGTTTCTAATAAGGAGGAGCTGGTGATATTTATACAAACAAAGATGAGTGGGATACTAAAATGGAGGGGGAGGAAGAGCACCCTATGGTAGTTAAGAAGAAGGGCAATGCCAAAAGAAATTCTAAGTCTTGTGCCCTCCCTAAACCTAGTGCAATGACGTCTCCTGGCAGGGCCAAAATTATTTATCCTAGTTTTGATATTACTAATTTGAAACTGAAAGGTACACCCTGTGTTTCTCATAAGGGGAAGCGTAAAAGAAAAATGGAACCACATTGAACAAGCGGAACCCAAACACACCAATTCTTTTGAGACTTCCAGCTATCCAACTACAAACAGGGAGGATAGACCACGATAACCCAGTGACCTCAAGGAAGATGACCACTACTTCAAAGCTAATCCAGAGTATCCTGGTGACATCCTTGCTATTGCTCGCAATGGTTCTATTGATTTTTTTTGTTTGTTCAGGTGGGCCTTCTTCGAGATTAAGGAGATTAAGCTTAATCAAAGGGGATATAATAGCAGGTTGGAAAAGGTGGAGGGGGTTGATAATGTAAGCAAGGATAGAGGTAGAGCTAAGGACTTGTGGACGGGAGATGAAAATAAATATATGGTTGAGTGCTTGAAGAAAACTGTGGAGGATTTTGAGCATTTCAAGAACAATCACAATGGTAAAACATTTAATATTGAGGGGAGGCTAAAATATGTCAAAGAATCTATTCAGAAATTTTTGGAAATGAGCCACAAAATTCTTAAGTCCATTGCCAATACCATGAACATGATGGTCGAAAACCTGGAAAGGGATCATCAAGTAAAATCTGTGGTGGATATGGAGGAGGTTAAAGATCCAGGCCAGGCTGAAGGGGTTGGGCCAAGCAAATGCACTAGAGCCAATCTGAAAAGGAAGCTGGATGAGCCCCCTGTGGACATACAGGACATGAAGCAAGTTGCTATCAACGTGGACAACATGGAAAAGGAGATTGCTGAAATCCTAAGAAATCTGGCCTAGTGCCTAGTTTCCTACAGGGTTTTTGTTCTATGTTGTCTCTTCGCTGATTTATGGTTTTTTTTTCCTGGCATTTTTTCATCTTTTGTTGAACTCTTAATTATTTATCCTTTCTCTATCTACTATTAAAGGGTTTTGGGGCCCTTTCAAAACCTGCTTTTACCTTAATCAAAAACATTTTATGGATCATATTTGTGTACTGACAAAGTGCATGTTATCAAAGATTGTGTAGCTAGGACACACATGATGTAAGGAAAATTATGAACATCATTGATGTGAATTAACTCTTCATCCCACCCAAATAAAAAAAGTAACATATTCAACTTTGGTATCTTAACAAAATATTTTGAAAGAGAAAGACCTTATATATATAAGACTTCGAATTACCAACAATTCAATTGGAGAATTTTGTCAACAAAACTAGAATTTTGAAAAGTATTAAATTCAATTACTTAACAATGATTTTCTATATTAGAAACCAAAATTAAACTATTATAATGTTGTATGAACATTTTCATTGGGTGATTATGGTAGTTCAATAAGGGCACCTTTTTTTTTTCTCTTGCATAGAATGATTGGTTAAAGAATTTTAAACAATAATTGGATGGACTAAGTAAGGATTAAAAGTCATAAAATTTTGGTTTAGTATTGTAACATTCCATGATTTCATAGTAAAATTAAACATAATTGATTATTATGATGTCTATTCCATACTATTAAATTCATGATATTCTAAGAAAACTAATTTAATTATTTAAAGAAAGCAAACTTAAATTCCCACAATAAATAAACTTATTACATAAATAAATTTGATTCAACCCAAGTTACTTGTAAATCTCATAAGTTCACTTATGTACATTTGTTTTCACAACTAACTTATTTGACCTTTCAAAAGCAACTAATATAATAATAGTCAAAATTAACTTTTACTCATTTGAAATAATGATATAAGTTTGATTTTAGCTTGATTTTAAATTACTAGCAAAGAAAAAAACTAACTTCTTCTAAATAATATGCAACCTACAAGTGATTAATTTCCTTTAATATCCCTCACAATGGAACAATTGGAATTTAAATGATTTTCTCATTTTTTCTCTTTTTTTTTTGTTGTTTCCAATGAGAATTTCTTTCAAATTGATCCTATATTATTTTTGTTCCTTTGGTTTATTTCAGGTTGCACAGACAAAGAAGAAATATTAGATTTTCTATTGAAAACATATATACATATATGTGTGAGTGTGTTTAAGTATAGATTGATAGTTTTAATTTCTAAATTAATTTGTGTTTCAAAGCATGTGTTACAAACTATGAAATATCAAATAACAGACTTAATTTATATAGTCGACTACCAAAGAAGAAATTTTGCAATATACACCTTTAGCGCTTTTACAGTTTTATTTTTTTATGGAATGGGTGGTTTGTGTTTAAGCACAATCATCCCTTTAAACTTTATTTTTTAAAATTATAATTATATAAATTTAATATATATTATCTACATTTATTGTATACATTTATTATAATAATATATTATATGTAATATATATATATATAATTTATATTATTTATATTTATTGTGCATGTAGACACTTAAAATTATTCTGATCAATATCAAACATTTGATAAAATCTACTAATACCATTTTTTCGTCCCGATTTGACCACTTTCATCTATTTTCATCTTATTTGATTAAATAATCTCAATTATTTAATTAAATATCATAAATCCCATCCTTTTAATTAAATGATCTAAATTTTTAATTAAAATCCCGTATTCTTTCATATTGCACAATTAAATGAATGACTACTAGTATATTGCAGGTCCTTGAGAGTTTGAGTAGAAAAGATTGAATTTTGGTGAAGCTCACAACATAGCTGCGGGATTGGTTCAACTGCATAGAGGACAAAAAATAAGCTCTAGGATACTAAAAAAATACTTAAAATAGCTTTCCAAGCTTAAAAATAGAAATCTCAGAACAAAACCCTAGGTTTTTACTATGCAATTAGGTCAAAAACCATAATTTTCATGTATGTATATATAAGGGCTAAGAATCATTTTCTAACTCATTTGCACCCTTTGAGTTTGAAAATTTGAGTGATCTTGAGAGAGACCCTATAAAGTGTTGGCAATTTGGTTGTCATTGATTTCAAAAGTGTCATTAATGACAGAGAGGTCAGAGGTGAAATGGATCTCGTCCCAAAAGAATTGATAAGGTTGATAAAGAAAGGAGTGTGTTTTGAATTTGCTAAATATTTATAAAAATTTATAATGTTGTCATGCAATATAGCTATGGTTTACGAAGGAATCTGATTGTAGATTCAACATGGATTTCTTGAGAGATGTTTGTTCTAGTTTGCATGATTGGATGAGGTCAAATATGCTCTAGAATGGATTGATTGTGCTCTCAGCTTGTATTAGGGTTTGCAAATAAACCCTAAGGTTCATAGTCATGATGGATGAACAAATGTTATGTTTTTATGTTGACTGGTTACTCGCAGTTTCCATTTGCTTAAGTAATAACTTAAGCCATTAAGCTCATTGGTGTAACTTCCCCCTTTCCTAGCAATACCGACCCGAAAAATATTTAGAACTATAATATTTCCTAATTCATGAGTGAAATACTTGTCCTTATCTTGATTAACGACTACAGTTGAGGCTTGAAGATCAATGACCTCCTCATTTGCCCGTTGCATTGGTGATGGGTTCCCATGTAACCTTGTGGGATAGTGGGCATCGGTGGAGATCAAGTGTAGAAGATCAGATAGTTCCCACAATGTATATGGTGGGACCAAATAAAGAGGAAGGCGACAAGAATGGGTGATGAAATATAGACAAGTGAGGAGAATGATTGTTCGATATGAAAATTCACATCTTTATTGTGAATTGCATAGTGCTGACAAGGATGACAGGTGGCGTTAGCTCGCCAACCTGCTGAAGATTTGGTGAGCCTGCATCTAGCTCCATGGTATAGCAAGCTTGTGATGTGTGTCTTGGTGGAATTTGTGCTCGGTAAGCCATGTATGGTGAAGATCGATGATGGTTATTAAAGTAGATCTCTAATTTGATGATCACATTTTAAAGATGGGTGATAAATGTGAATTGACAGATCATGGCACAAAAAGTAGAAGATCAATGAATTAGATTCATATTGAGAGCTCTCAATGGATATGATAGTTTGAACAAGGGTGTTGACCACAAACCAACTCAGGGAGTGAATTTAATTTTCCCAACTACTCTAGCTACTAGTTTAAATTGGTGATGTGTTGATTAGATCAGTGACACAAATATGTAGGCAGTGGAGAATCAGATAATGATCTAATATACAGAACATGAATTCAATGAGACTAAAACGCTAGCTTTTCAATATGCCAAAAATAGAAATATTTTTTATTCTGATAATTAAATACATGGCTCAATGATCTAATAGCATGCAAGAGAGAATAAACATCAAACTCTTTTTAGAAAATCTATATAGTGTGCATATCTTGAGGTGGATGTTGCAAGTCGATGATGAAAAAAATAAGGAAAATAAAAAGTTGGCAGAGAGTAGAAGAATAGAGGGATTGAATGAATGTTTTAGAGGGTTGCAGGGATAACTTTATGAACTCCCCCTCGGTAAAGGTGTAATCCTGGCAAATCTTTCCTTTTATTTGAAAAAAATATTAATTTTCCTAGGGAATCTTATGCATAGTATTAATTTTTTTGTAAAATCTTGGCAAATCTTAATGAATAAATAGTAAAAATAATAATCACAGTGGCGAAACCTAAAAAATAATCACTAAAAAGATTAATTACAATGGCAAATATCTCCTTTAAAAATTTGCATAGTTGGTCAATGCAATTGCCCCATATATTTTTTTGTTGTTTTCAATATTGAAGTAGGGGCCGGGGGCAGTAGCCATCGGTGGGGTCAAGGGGGTAGATCCCCCTTGTGGGGGTCGAGGGGGAAATTCCCCCTTGCGAGGTTCGACTGCAAGTTCATTTCGTGAGCAAATATCGGCGTGAGTGAACATCATTGGTGGGACACTTAGGGATGTCTTGTCGATACAATGATGATGACGTATGTCATGAAATATTGGCAACAGTGAATGATGGAGATGAAACAAAGCTTTGATCGGATGTCTTTCCGGGAGCTTGGTGTGAATATTGTAGATTCCTTTCATGATTCTTCAGAATTACACAAGTGGTGTACCTGTGCCTT
Organism: Sequoiadendron giganteum; assembly: GCA_007115665.2. Lineage (NCBI taxonomy): Eukaryota > Viridiplantae > Streptophyta > Pinopsida > Cupressales > Cupressaceae > Sequoiadendron > Sequoiadendron giganteum. Next base: position 436,773,834 of record CM021109.1, on the reverse strand, counting down.
GGTGGACCGCAGGCAAAGTATGGAAGCCTTATCGGCATGAGTGAACATCATCGGTGGGACACTTAGGGATGTCCCACTAATACAATGATGATGACGTATGTCATGAACTATTGGCAACAGTGAATAATGGAGATCAAACAAAGCTTTGATCAGAAGTCTTTTCGGGAGCTTGGCACCAATATAGTAGATTCCCTTCTTGATTCTCCAGAATTACCTAATATTACTGGCAAATATTATTAATATTTTTAATTACTGTATAAAATACTATCGAATTAGTGCCAATGACGCATCATTTGCATGGCGAATTAATCGAGACAAAATTATTTTTTTGTAAAAATCTGACGATTCAGTCTTCGTTTTAGCTTGTACTATTCGCTATTTTTGGAGCTCCCAATTTCTATTATTCGCCAATTGGCAAAGATTCACCACTAAAGTTTTCCCTAGAGGGGTATTTTGAGTCTCTTGAGGTGAACAAAGAATGAACTAAACAAAAAGAGAGAAAAGAGCTATTGAGTGTGTGCATGATCATTGAGGTGAACAAAGAATGCACTAATAGAAAAGGTGCAAGAAAGTCGAGTATTGAATCTATGAGTCTTTTGAGGTGGACAAAGAATACACTAAAATAAATAGGGAGAGTGTTGAAGTGTTGTGGATAAGTAGAACCCCAAAAAAAGTAGAAATAATTAATCAGGGTTTATCTCCAAGAGCAAAGAAAAGAAGGTACAAAGTAGAGAATTAGGCTGCAAAAACTACAACAAGGTGCTGAGCAGTTGCAAAATTGAACTATGTTCCAATGAAAAAATTGTAATATCTTATATTATAAATCTGATTGGCTGGTATCATCAAATAATTAGGTAGGTGCTCAGAAGTATGGAGTGGGTGCTCCTAAAACTAGGGGATTGGTGTCTCCATAGGGTGGTGTCATTAAACATTGTAACAAAAGTGTTTGATTGTGAGTTTGGATTAGGACAGTAGATCCTAGCAACATTTCTCACCATGGTTTTTCCCATCTTGGTTTTTCCATGTACATCCTATGTTATGTAATGTTATGTGTGTACATTTTAATGTTTTCCCATGTTAAGTTTTAATTTGCACATCAAGGGCATAAGGATTTAATCAACAAATAGTCTTAAGGGATAAAATTTAAAGTGTTCTACTAATTCACCCCCTCTCAGTAGATAGTTGTGTTCCAACAATTGGTATTAGAGAACAGGTTCCAAAGGAGAAGCTTAATCATCTTGGGTAGATCTTGGTAAAGTGAACACATTGACTAGTCAAGAAGGTTATTCCATAAACAAGGCACCTCACAAATAAAACCAAAAGGTGTTTAGACAAGAAGAAGACTTGCAAAGAACAAGGAGCAAGTAAAATTTTCCCTCCTATGACAAATAAAACCAAAAAGCTATGTGGAAGCCAACAAGGATGAGAATTGAATAAAGACAATGGAAGAAGAGCTAAATCAGATTAAGAAGAACAAGACATGAGAATTAGTTCCTAGACCCCCAAGAAAAAGTAGAATTGTCACTAAATGTGCGATTAGAAACAAGCTCGATGAGAATGGAGTTGTTGTAAGGAATAAAGCAAGATTGGTGTGCAAGGGTTATGCACAAATTGAATGGATTGATTTTGAAGAAATGTTTGCACCTGTTGCAAGATTAGAAGCGATAAGAATGTTTCTTGAATTTATAGTTTATAAAGGATTTAAATTATATTAGATGGGTGTTAAATCTACATTTTTGAATGGAAACCTTGAAGAAGAAGTCTACATAGAACAACTAGAAGGGTTCCAACAATTAAAAGAGGAATATTATGTTTTCAAATTGAGAAAAGCTTTGTATGGTCTAAAGAAAGCACCTAGAGCATGGTACTCAAGGTTGGAATGGTATCTACAACAACAAGGATTCAAGAAAGGGTGTGCAAATAAAAATTTGTATTCAAATCTAAAAGCGAGCAAATGATTATTGTTGTAGTGTATGTGGATGACATCATATTTTGTGGAAGCAATGAAAAAATGTGTAAAGTGTTTTCTACTCACATGAAAGATTGATTTGAGATGTCAATGCTAGGAGAATTTCCAGTTTTCCTTCATTTAAAAATTTCACAAACTGATGATGGGATATTTATATCTCAAACTAAGTATGCTAAGGAAATGCTTAAGAAATTTGGGATGGAAGATAGTAGACCAATCCGTACTCCCATGATAACTTGCTGCAAATTGAGAAAATTAGATGACTCCCTAGATGCAAATTAGACAATGTATAGGTCAATGATTGGAAGCTTGTTGTACTTAACTTCTTCAAGACCATATATTATGCAAGCAATATGTATGGTTTCAAGATTTCAAGATGCTCCTAACGAGTCTCATGTGAATGCATCAAAAATAATTTTTAGATACATTAAAAGCACTATTGACTATGGACTATGGTATCCCAAAAGAAAAGACTTTACCTTAATAACATTTACAGATGTTGATTGGGCAAGAAGTGTAGATGATAGAAAAAGCACCAATGGTGGAGCATTCTTTTTGGGTGACAAAATTATGTCTTGGATGAGCAAAAAACAAGAATCATTCACCTTATCTATAACAAAAGTAGAGTATGTAGTAGTAGCAACATGTTGTACTCAAGTATTATGGATGAAATAGACTCTAAAGGACATTAAGGTTGAGTACAATAACCATATATCTATTCTTTGTGATAATTCAAGTGCAATAAACATCTCAAAGAATCCAGTGATGCACTCTAATACAAAGCATTTATAAATTAAGTATCTCTTCATCAAAGAAAAGGTTGCAAGAAAGGAAGTCAACATGGAATATGTACCCCCTAAAGACCAATTTGTTGACATATTCACAAAGCCTCTTCCCAAGGACCAATTTGAATATTTTAAGAAAAAATTGGGAGTAATTCATCCCACATCACATCACTAAATCTTAGTGGTTGGGCATGAGTCCTGGGGGAGATTCATTGTTTTTCTATTCATCCCTAGAAATGGAAGTATGGATCAAGTTAGGTGAACATGTTTTACAAATTTCTAATGACTTGATGGTTGTAGATTCAAAGGGGGAGCAAGTGTGAAGGTCTTGATCCTAAACCTTTTCCATTGATGTCAAAGGGGGAGAAATTGTGACAATGCTAAAAAATGAGATGGGGAGAAATTGTGCAAATGCTCAAGATAATAAAATTTTTTTTTGGAAATAATTGGTACATAGTAGTGAAATGGATTAGTTGGTATAGAGCCCAAACTGAAACATCTATAGTTGGTATCAACCTGTTGTTCGTAGGTTGAGTATTGGATTTTGCAATCAATGACAAATGGGGAGATTGTTGGAAATTTGGTTGTCATTAATGTCAAAAGTGTAATTGATGTCAAAGGAAAGGTCATAGGTGAAATGGATATGGTACCAAAAGAATTGATGAAGGTTGATGAAGATTTGCATTTTCTAAATATTTGAAAAAATTTGCAATGTTGTCATGCAATATTGCTATGGTTTGCGGAGGAATTTGACTACATATTCAACATTGGTTTTTTGAGAGGAGAGGAGAGGAGATGAGGTGAAATATTCTCTAGAATGGATTAGTTATTCTCTTAGCATGTATTAGGGTTTGCAGAAAAACCCTAAGGTTCACAGTCATGGAGAATGAGCAAATGTTATGTTTTTTGTGCTTATTGGTTAATGGCAATTTCTAGTTGCTTAATTAATAACTTAAGCCATTAGTGTCAGTAGTGCAACCGACCCCCATTCCTAGCAATACCAACTTGAAAAATATTTTGTAACTATAATATTTCCTAAGTCATGATCGAAATATTTGTCCTTATCTTGATCAATGGTTGTGCTTGAGAAAATATCAACAACCTTCATACTTCCCCCATTGCATTGGTGGTGGGTCCCCATCTAACCCCATGATATAGTGAGCAACTGTGGAGATAAAGCATATAATATTAGATGGTGCTCGTAGTGTATAGGAGAGGGAGGGGGAGGGAGAGAGGGGGAGAGGAGGAAGGAAGGAGAGGAGAGGGAGGAGAGGGAGAGGAGAGGGAGGGAGGGAGAGGGAGAGGGAGAGGGAGAGGGATAAGGAGAAGGGAGAGGGGAGAGGGAGGAGTGAGAGGGGAGAGGGAGAGACAGAGGGAGAAGGGGAGAGGGAGAGGGGGAGGGAAAGGGGAAGGGAGAGGGAGAGGGACTAGGAGAGGGGGGAGAGGAGAGGGACTGGGAGGGAGAGGGGGAGAGGGAGGGACTAGGAGTGGGAGAGGGATGAGGGGATAGAGGGAGATGGGGGAGTGGAAGAGAGCGGGGTGGGAGTGGGAGTGAGAGGGAGTGGGAGAGGGAGAGAGAAGGGGAGGGCGAGTGGTAGTGGGAGTGGGAGTGGTGGTGGGAGAGGGATTGGGATTGTGAGTGTGAGTGGGAGTAGGAGAGGAGGTGAGAGAGGGAGAGAGAGAGAGGGGGTCAGGTAGGGAGATAGGGAGGGAGCGGGAGAGGGGGAGAGAGGAGAGAGACAAGAGAGGGGTTGGGGAGTAGGGAGGCTAGGGGAGTTGGAGGGAGAGTGGGAGAGAGTTGGAGTTGGAGAGAGATTGGGGGGGATTGGAGGGAGAGTGGGAATTAGCAAGAGAGTGGGATGGAGGGATGGAGAGGGGAGGGAGAGGGAGGAAGCAAGAGGGGGTGGGAGAGGGGGAGAGGGGAGAGGGAGAGGGAGAGATGGGAAGTGGGGTGGTGGTGGAGAGAGAGAGGGGGGAGGGGGAGAGAGGAGGGAGGGGATGGGTGAGAGATGAGGGAGGTGGGGAGTGAAGGAGAGGAGGGGAGAGGGGGAGAGAGAGGGAGTGGGGGAGAGAGAGGGATTGGGAGTGGGAGTGGGAGTGGGAGAGAGGGAGAGGGAAAGGGAAAGGGAGGGAGTGGTAGTGTGAGAGAGAGAGAGGGGGGAGGGGGCAAGAGAAGGAGAGAGCGAAAGGGATGGAGTGAGAGATAGGGGAGGTGGGAGTGAGAGGATAGGGGGAGGGGGAGAGGGAGAGGGGAGAGGGGAGAGGGGAGTGGGAGTGGAAGTGGGAGTGGGAGTCAGAGTGGGAGTGGGTGGGATTCTGTAGTGTCAAGGAGGTGGGTTATGAGGATTCTGATATTGGTATAATGGATTATTGTATTATGCGTGGGGTGGTGGCACATATTGTTGGCTAGAGGGGCTAAACATTTGGGTGTTGTGATAAATTATTAGGTGGAGAATTTGATGTTCTGAATTGATTTTCTGATTGTTCTATGGTTCTTTTGGGGTATTCAAAGGTCTTGAACTAGTATTATTTTTCCTGTGAGGCAGTGTGTATTTAGGAAGATTAGCTATCTGAGTATCAACTTGGGCTTTTTGTAGCTTTAAATCCTAGAGCTCTTTTATCACTTGGAGTTTTTATTCATATTCTACCCTCTTCCTTTCTAGTTCTTGTCTTTCATACTCCAACTGTGCATTTAATTCTTCCTGAGTCATGTATTCATAGTTTTCTTCAAAGGCTACATTATTACCAGGTCCATTCTTATTCCCTTCGAGTAATGCCATTTTTTTATCATGTTCATGTTGTCAAGTGACTCTTTCAGCCTCCAATCCAGCCATGAATTCCTCATGTTTCTTAGGATATAGCTGGTAGAAATAATTCCTCTTTTCTTCTAGAGTGTGAGGCTCTCTAGATAAAATATTTTCATTTGTCAATGTATCATAGCGGTTATGTCTCAAGGTGTGGTTTTGATGTTTTATCTTTATCTGTTAAGCACATTTCATCAGACACCTTCTTACCCTTATCATTCTTATGTGCCCATTTACTCTTGTCATTAGGACCTTCTTTATACAAGGATCTTCTACCATGCATGTTATGAGCTATTGTGATAGTCTGAATTCTAGGATGGGTTTTTATGTATACTTTATTTTATCAGTTTTTAATGCACTTGTGTCTTCAAAGTCGCCACTCACTTTTTTAGAGAAGAGAGAAAATTTTGTAGTTCCTTGTTCAATCCGAAGTCTTCTTCATGGTATTGAATCTATGATTAAGGCTTGGATTCAGATTTGACTCCCCAGTAGAGTCACCAATCTGTTAGTTCTCAAAAATTCTAGTTAAAAAACCACAAGAGGTTTCCAAGCTCTTGGTACATTTACGACTAACGAACAAGGCCAAATGATGTACTTGAACCTTCTTCTCTTTAGGCTCTACTAGAGCTAGGTGGGTGTACCTATCCAAATAAAGAAGACTTAAACTAAGTATTTCCTACTTGAGCAATCTATCCACCATGGAAATTGATAATGGAGAGATGTGATCCTAACTTGGTATAAATTGCATAAGAAATATCAAGGTAAAATTTAATATTTTCAGTTAACAAATGTAAAAATAGATTTAAAAAAACTAAATAATGAGATGGGTGAGACCAATGCATTGTTGGGTGAATGGAGACCGATGAATATATAAAGTGAATGACTTATATTGGTTGTAACTCAACCGGTTCGACACATTGATATTGGTTTATAACTTGTATAAACGTGTAGAAAAATAATTGACAAAACTCTACTTATGGATCTAACTGACACAATTAGGTTACTTACAATCTATCAAAAGGATTTAGCTTTTGCTTGAAAGAACCAAGTGAATAAATTATGCAAGAACACATATGACACAAGGTTGGAGATAGATTGACAACCCTAACTATATGGTTCTTCTTATTTATCCAATTAACACTTCCAAATTATTGTGATTGATTAGAAGGATGTTTAATTCCTTATGGGAAACCAATTAATCATATCACACAAGTACAACAAATGTGCATCGATAAATTAAATATATACTTGATATACCAACTTAAATAACAAAGAAGAATTAAAATGGAGACAACCAAATAATTGAATAATTCCAACAAATAGATTATACCAATATTGGGCCACGAAATCAGATATCTTTCATTGACATCTCCTAAATTTATACATGCATCATGGTCTTTTGAAATGAGAGCATTATATCTATTCCTATTCACCTACTACTTTCTCCTAATCTAATCCCCTCCTCCTTTTGGTCCTAGTCTCTCTTATTTATACGAGAGGTAGCAAGCTTTAGACCAAAATAAGTGTCCCTTGATAACGAAACATAAATTTGAGACTTAAACATAACCGAAAGAAATTAACAATAAATATGTATGTTAATCTGTTAATATTTGAGTAAAATCATGTGGTCCTCTAAGACCCACCCAAGGATTTTACTGTATGATATTCTCTCCTTGCAATGCATGAAATCAATCTTTATCAGAGCCCAAATATTTCTCCTACCATTTGTTGATTGTCAAATCATTCAACCATTTGAATTCCTGAGCAGCTACAAAGTTTGTGAGATGACTTTTCCATCTATTATCTAGGAGATTCCAAACATTCACCATGAACTTCGTGTATCCACTGTCCAACATGATAATCCCATGAAGTAAAGCATGGAGTTTTTCAAGATTGATTTCCCCATCATCCTTCACATGTGTCAAGCCTTTTGGGACTATTTGATCAAATTCTTCTTTTCACTCATTCATTCCCTTTCTCTAATTTTCATCTTTTAAGATCAATGGATTGAAGAGGCATTTAATGGAGTCAAATGTATTCCTCCTATTTTCCACTTTCTTCCTCATCTCTACCAGATACTTGTACTCCTCAATTACATTCTTTACAATTTCTTATGTTGGTTTGAGTCTTGGTGGAGCATCTAGATCACTTTTTGTAGCCTTACATAAATTAGTTAATATGTGGAGGCTTCGTTACCACATCTCCTAGAGATATTCAAGGATACGGGAGTTAATATTTATCTATTCTAGAGATTTGATCAAATTGCTAAATCTCTCATGTAATCCACCTATTTTCTCCTTTAGTATCCCGATTCTATGCTCTAATATCTTCCTTAGAATCTCCATGATATGTTGTTTGGCATCTTCCATGTGTTTTTTTTCAGTTTAGCAATTTCATCTTTCAATTGTTGAATTTGTGGATCTTCTATTTGGATAGGTGGGTGATAAACAATTATTTCATCCCCTCTCACTATAGTATCCTGCTGCAACTGCTGATTCAACTTCAAATTCTCAATAAACAATTTGTTCACTTCATCATTTGACAATTTCAACCTTTTCTCATATTAATTTACCTTCCTTTCCATATTTTCCACTACATCTTTAGTGAACATTATAGAATGCATGGTCATAATGGTAGCCTCTGTAGGAGTAGTGTATTTCATTTTTCTCACCATAGCTGATTTCCTGCACTACATCCAAAATTCTAGGCTTTCATCATCCTGAATCTCATCAACTCCCTCTTCAAGGATCAAAAGGTTGGGTTCATCTACAAAAACTCCTTGAAACCTTTATCCTTTTGCCTCTTCTGATTCTCCCACTTCATCATTGTTATCCACATTGCTCTTGTTTGCATAACATCAGAAAAATAAACCAAATTTCTTTTTACATCCTCCTCGGGGTTAAATTCATGTGAGATGGCCTTTTTATCAGCAGAGTTCTTCTAACAGTATTGATGTGTCCCTCTGGGTCACAAAATCTTTCCTTCCTAGATTTGTGGGAATAGTTAACCCTCATGGACCTTTGTAGTTCTTATAACATATCAGACCCAATAGTCAATTCTTCAAACACAGTCATTTCAGGTAAAAATGTACCCTTCCTTTGATTTTTTATTAAATCATACTCCATCCACAACATCTACCACATAAAATCTAGAAAGCATATTCTTTCCATTACAAACTTAGGCAAGATATGTGGTGCTTGGTCACATACATACACTCTAATGATTGTTTGTTGTGGCATAAAGAACTAGTCAACATAGTTTTTGGTAAAGCCTTGGTCTGGATTACCTTGTATGGGTCTTATCACCTTCATTAATGATTCAGGCAATCTTGGTGTTGGGTAACCAAGGGTGTCTATTAACCTCACAACAATATTATCTCTAAACACAAAAAAGTCACATTCTTTGCATCTATTGTTTCAAATTTAATACTAGTTTTGTATAGGGAATCTTACTCCATTCTCTTGTGTACACAACTTCATCCTTTTGGTCCATTTCATCTCATTTTGGTATAAAATTAAATGACACAACAAAGAATATTTTATGAAAGTAATGGGGGATTTAGCCTCCCTAACTTGTAGCAAACCTTCATGAATTTGTTCTTCAATCATAGATGCAAAGTCAAATTCCACATTTGATTCAGGATGTTGAATTATCATGGACATTCTCATCAATCCTAGTAACATGTGCTCCTTTGCATCTACCCCCGATATTTGAAATAATGCAAAATAGTTGTTTTTGAAATACACTTGAAATTCAAAAACTTGGAAGGGTTCCAATTTAGAGTCAGGAATTGGGATTTTTTTGTTATCATCACCCCTCTTAAAGTGTAGGGGGAGCTCATCACTTCAATATGTTCTTCTCAACCTCTTATATTCTTGCTCCAATTTCACTAAATTCACCTCTATCATAGCTTATTTTTTCAAATTAAAACATTTTACAATAGCATCTCTATTGACATCAACTAAAAACCCACCATTTGGAAGTTTGACAATTTTGGTCGGGGCATGGTAGCTATGATAAAGGGCTTTGATTAGCTCAATATCAATGAAAATATTGGAAACAACCAGTTTGGCCAAGTCCAGGGTCCATGGGTTTTACGTTGGAACCTTGCCGCTCCTTTTTCTGGTAGAAATACCAATAGAGGTTCCAACCAAGCTGAGGTATAATCGGGTCTCTACAACCTTGAGCTAAGTCTCTGAAAACATTTTTGGACCCTTTGTTTACTGAACCAGGCAAGAAAGAAAGCAATGGGGATTGCAAAGAAGGTTTTTTAGTTTCATCTTTCTTTACTCTTGCTTCGGCCTTATTTGGTGCCATTATAAAATTCACAGAGAGTGATGACAAAAGCTTACCTGTTGATGTAATTTGCATTGAATAATTCCCTTTTATTTTGCACTTTGAGATCATCTGCAACTTGGTTTCAGCTATTGTAAATGAAAAATATCAGCTTATTTCGTGTATTTTAACACCAAGATGCATTAATTCCCGACTCATAAATTTGCATGATTCAAATCTTTGTATTGAGCTTAAATTCATATTTTGATGTGACTGATGTGATTGGTATGTTTTAAATACCCCAATAGGCTGGTTAGCACACTACCTCGTGTCACCTTTTTCTCCCTTGCGATACCGCAGTGTGTTCTTGGTACACATATTCAGTATACCCCTCTATTGCATATTATGTTTCATCTCACCATGGTATCATGGTATGTCTTGTTATCCTTCTTCAATGTACCACTCTACCACTTATCACCTTTGGCATTCTTGTGGTACTGTGGTGTATCCTATATATATCAATATACCGCTCTATGGTAGGCTACCCTTTATCTTCTTGTGGTACCACGTTATCATCCCAGTACTCCTCCTTAATATACAACTCTACCGTGGGCTACGTTCCTACCTTTGAAATATAGCAGTGTGTCTTTTTATCACTACCCTTTAGTATACCGCTCTACTGCAGGTTGTGTCTTGACTCCCTGAGGTAGTACAGTAAAAGGGGGTATAAACGTCAGTGTATAATAGTGGCACCTTTTACTGTCATACCGCGAGCTACTTTTTTATGAGCTACAATAGAGAGGTATGAGGTGAGGGCTATACAGGGTGACTAATGCAACAACGATATAGCGGTAAAAGGAAATTTTGACCTTATGGATGGCAATAATGAGATTTTTTATGAAAATGATAGTATGAATTTTACATTTTTACTGAAAAATCCCTAAAAGTTTTTATGAAAATTTTGGTTCCAACAGGGTCCATTGAGCATGCCAAAAATGTTGGTTTTTTCGATTTAATGTCAAGTGTGATAGTAGCCTCATCGGTAGGGAGGTGGAAAAAATATGTCTTTGAATTCCATTGCTCTATGAGCATAGTCATCATCACAAGATGTGTCCAAATCTTTAGAATGTGCGCAATAAAGTACAGGTCAATGGTGCCTAGGATAAAACCCTCATCATCACTAAATATGATCAGCCACGATAAAATAATAGTTCTCCTCTCACACAATTGTAAGGTACATAAGTTCATCTACACTCGCAATGTACATGATGTCAATTTTTTTGAAAATAAAAAAAATTAAGTCTAAAACCCTAGAAAAGAAAAATGTGTCACTTTAAACAAGTTTGTTGCACTGTCACATTTGCAATTGCATCGCACTTTGAACAAGTGTCACTCAAAATCAAGTGCACCACTTTAAGAAGTGTGTCTCACTATAATATTTTGTAACTACATCGCTAAAATGTATATGAACGATGGAATTACAAGTGTGTTTAGAGTTTAACAAGTGCGTTGTTCTAAAACTAATCAAGTGTGTTGCTATGAAATTTAAGAAAGTGTGTTTGTGTGTGAACAAGTTTTTTGGATTATTTTAAATACTTGTGTACTCATTGCAAGTTTTTTTCTTTTCTACAAGTGTGTCATTACATCAAAAAATTGCATTGTCAACCATAACAAGTGCACCACTAAAATAGCGACATACTTATTGGTAGTTTTTGAACAAAAATTAACCTACATAAAAAAGCGTGCAAGAAAATGTTTTTGAGGTACGTACCGATGGTCCTATATTGGCTAGGCATTGGAACTCACTGACTTGATCCGCGAGATGTGGAGGATGCACAAAGTTTTCCATTGCATTAGGAGCTTTGTGGTGGAACACAAATATCTATCGAGAGGGGGGTGAATCAATAGATCACCTTAAATTTTATCCCTTAAGACTATTTGTTGATTAATTTTGTATGTCGTTAATGTGTAGATTAAAAATCATCATGTAAAAACATAAACATTCACACACATAACATTACATAACATAGGATGTACGTGGAAAACCCAAGATGGGAAAAAACCATGGTGAGAAATGTTGCTAGGATCTATTGTCTTAATCCAACCTCACAACCAAATACTTATGTTACAATGTTTAAGGTAACCACCCAAAGGAGACACCAATCCCCTAGTTTTAGGAGCACCCACTCCCTACTTCTGAGCACCTACCCATTTATCTAAAGGAACCCACCAATCAGACTTATAATATAAGATATTACAATTTTTTCAACAGAACATAGTTCAATATTGCAACCTAATTTTTAGTTGCTCAACACCTTGTTGTAGTTTATCCAACCTAATTCTCTACTATGTACCTTCTTTTCTCTACTCTTGGAGATAAACCCTAATTAATTCTTTCTAATGTTTTTGGGGTTCTACTCATTCAAAAAACTTCTACACTCTCCCTATTTCTTTTAGTGTGTTCTTTGTCTACCTTAGAAGACTCATAGATTCAATACTCATCTCTATCACACCTTTTCTATTAGTGAATTATTTGTCCACCTGAAAGATCATGCACACACTCAACAAATTTTTTCTCTCTTTTCCTTTCGTTCATTATTTTTTCACCTCAAGAGACTCAAAAAACCCCTCTAAAACATTCATTCAATATCTCTATTATTCTACTCTCTACCAACTTTTGATTTTCCTTATTTTGTTCATCACCAACTTGCAAAATCTACCTTGAGATATGCACACCATATAGATATTCTACTAGGTTTTGATATGTATTCTCTCATGCACGACATTAGATCATTGAGCCATGCATTCACTTATCACAATCAAAGAATTTTCTAGTTTTGGCATACTAAAAAGCTAGGGATTTAGTCTCATTTAATTCATGTTATCTATATTAGATCATGATTTGATTATCTATCAACTATATATTCATGTCATTGATCCAATCAACACATCACCAATTCAAACTAGTGGCTGGATCAATTAGGAAAATTTGTTGGATCATTTAGGAAAATTGAATTCACTCCCTAATTTGGTTTGCAATCGAAACCCTCGTTCACACTATCATAGCCATTGAGAGCTCTTAATTTGAATTTGATTCATTGATCTATTTCTATTCGCACCATGATCTGTCAATTCACATTTATTACCCATCTTTAAAATATGACTGTTAAATTAGAGATTTTCTTTAATAACCACCGTCAATATTCAGCATACACATCTTCCTGAGTGTGGGTCCACCAAGACATGTGTCACAATCTCGCTATTCCTTGGAGCTAGACATAGGCCCACCAAATATTTAGCAAGCTAGCAGGCTAACACCACCTATCATCCTTTTCAGCACAATGCAATTCACAATAGAGATGTGAATTTCCATATCGAATAATAATTCTCCTTCACTTGTCTACACTTCATCATCCATTCTTGTCGCCTTACTCTTTATTTGATCCCACCATATACAATATGAGCACCATTTGATATTTTATACTTGATCTCCACTGTTTCTCGCTATATCGTGGGGTTAGATGGGGACCCACCACTAATGCAATGGGGAAGTAGGGAGGTTGTTGATCTTACCTCAAGCACAACCATTGATCAAGATAAGGACAAATATTTCACTCATGACTTAGGAAATATTATAGTTACAAAATATTTTTCAAGTTGGTATTGCTAGGAATGGGGATCAGTTGCACCGATGACCCTAATGGCTTAATTTATTACTTAAGCAACTAGAAACCGCCAATAACTAGTAAGCATAAAATTTAAAAAAAAAAATTCATTCTACATGACTGTGAACCTTAGGGTTTTTCTGCAAACCCTAATACATGTTGAGATCATAATTAATCCATTCTACAGAATATTTGACCTCACCTGCTCTCATCTCAAAAAACCTATGTTGAATATGTAGTCAAATTCCTCTACAAACCATAGCAATATTGCATGACAACATTGCAAATTTTTGCAAATATTTAGATAATGGAAAACATGCTCCTTTCTTCATCAACCTTCATCAATTCTTTTGGTACCATATCCATTTCACCTATGACCTCTCCTTTGACATCAATGACAACCAAATTTCCAACAATCTCCCCATTTGTCATTGATGGAAAAACCCAATACTCAACCTACAAACAACAGGTTGATACCAACTACAGATGTTTCAGTTTGCTCTCTATACCATTTAATCCCTTTCACTACTATATACTAATTATTTACAACATTTTTTTTTATTGTCTTGAGCATTTACAAAATTTCTCCCCATCTCATTTTTGAGCATTGTCACAATTTCTCCCCCTTTGACATCAATGGAAAAGGTTCAAGATCAAGACCTTCACACTTGCTCCCCCTTTGAATCTGCAACCATCAAGTCATTAAAAATTTGTAAAACATGTTCACCTGACTTGATCCATGCTTCCATTTCTAGGGATGAATAGAACAACAATGAATCTCCCCCTGGACTCATACCCAATCACTAAGATTTAGTGATGTGATGTGGTAGCAATTACTCCCAATTTTTGCCTCGAATATTCAAATTGGTCCTTGGGAAGAGGCTTTGTGAAAATGTCAACAATTTGGTCCTTAGGGGGTACACATTCCATGTTGACTTACTTTCCTGCAACCTTTTTTTTGATGAAGTGATACTTAATTTATATATGCTTTATCTTAGAGTGCATCACTGGATTCGTTGAGATGTTTATTGCACTTGAGTTATCACAAAGAATAGATATATGGTTATTGTACTCAACTTTAATGTCCTTTAGAGTCTATTTCATCCATAATGCTTGAGTACATCATGCTACTACTACTACATACTCTACTTTTTGTAGTCCATAGTCCATAGTCAACAGTGCTTTTAATGTATCTAAATATTATTTTTGATGCATTCACATGAGACTCATTAGGAGAATCTTGAAACCTTGCAACCATACATATTACTTGCATAATATATGGTCTTGAAGAATTTAAGTACAACAAGCTTCCAATCATTGAACTATACATTGTCTAATTTGCATCTAGGGATTCATCTGATTTTCTCAATTTGCAGCTAGTTATCATTGGAGTACTAATTGGTCTACTATCATCCATCCTAAATTTCTTAAGCATTTCCTTAGCATACTTAGTTTGAGATATAAATATCCCATCATCAATTTGTGCAAATTTTAAACCAAGGAAAAATGGCAATTCTCCTAGCATTGACATCTCAAATCAATCTTTCATGTGAGTAGAAAAAACTTTACACATTTTTTCACTATTTCCACAAAACATGATGTCATCCACATACACTACAACAATAATCATGTGCTAAATTTTATATTTGAACAAAAATTTGTATTTGCACATCCTTTCTTGAATCCTTGTTGTTGTAGATACTATTCCAACCTTGAGTACCATGCTCTAGGCACTTGCTTTAGACCATACAAAGATTTTCTCAATTTGAAAACATAATATTCCTTTTAATTGTTGGAACCCTTTTGGTTGTTCTATGGAGATTGCTTCTTCAAGGTTTCCATTCAAAAATGTAGATTTAACACCCATCTAATATACTTTAAATCCTTTATAAACTAAAAATTCAAGAAACATTCTTATCGCTTCTAATCTTGTAGCAAGTGCAAACATTTATTCAAAATTAATCAATTCAATTTGTTCATAACCCTTGCACACCAACCTTTCTTTATTCCTTAGAACAACTCCATTCTCATCGAGCTTGTTTCTAAATGCCCATTTAGTGACAATTATACTTTTTCTTGGGGATCTAGGAACCAATTCTCATGTCTTGTTCTTCTCAATCTGATTTATTTCTTCTTCCATTGCCTTTATTCAACTCTCATCCTTGTTGGCTTCCACATAGCTTTTTGGTTTTATTTGTGATAGGAGGGAAAATTTTACTTGCTCCTTGTTCTTTGCAAGTCTTCTTCTTGTCTGAACACCTTTTGGTTTTATTTTTGAGGTGCCTTGTTTATGGAAGAACCTTCTTGACTAGTCATTGTGTTCACTTTACCAAGATCTACCTAAGATGATTAAGCTTCTCCTTTGGAACCTATGCTCTAATACCAATTGTTGGAACAAAACTATCTACTAAGAGGGGGTGAATTAGTAGAAAACTTTAAATTTTATCCCTTAAGACTATTTATTGATTAATTCCTTATTCCCTTGATGTGAAAATTAAAACTTAACATGCAAAAACATAAAAGTGCACACACATACCATTACATAACGTAGGATGTACATGGAAAAACCAAGATGGTAAAAACCACGATGAGAAATGTTGTTAGGATCTACTATCCTAATCCAACCTCACAATCAAACACTTTTGTTACAATGTTTAATGACACCACCCTATGGAGACACCAATCCCCTAGTTTTAGGAGCACCCACTCCATACCTCTAAGCACCTACCTAATTATTTGATGACACCCACCAATCAGATTTATAATGTAAGATATTACAATTTTTTCAATGGAACATAGTTCAATGTTGCCACTTAATTTGCAACTGCTCAACACCTTGTTGCAATTTTTGCAACCCGATTCTCTACTTTGTACCTTGTTTGCTTTTCTCTTGGAGATAAACTCTGATTAATTATTTCTAGTTTTTGGGGGGTTCTACTTATCCACAACACTTCAACACTCTCCCTATTTCTTTTAGTGCATTCTTTGTCCACCTCAAAAGACTCATAGATTCAATACTCGGCTTTCTTGCACCTTTTCTATTAGTGCATTCTTTGTTCGCCTCAATGATCATGCACACACTCAATATCTCTTTTCTCTCTTTTTCTTTAGTTCATTCTTTGTTCACCTCAAGAGACTCAAAATACCTCTCCAAGGAAAAATTTAGTGGTGAATCTTTGCCAATTGGTGAATAATAGAAATCAGGAGCTCCAAAAATGGTGAATAGTACAAGCTAAAACAGAGACTAAATCGCTAGGTTTTTACAAAAAAAAAAAAATTCTTGATTAATTCACCATGTAAATGATGCATCATTGGCACTAATTCGCTATTAGTTTATACAGTAACTAAAAATATTAAAAATATTCGCCAATAATATTGTGTAATTTCAGAGAATCAAGAAGGGAATCTACTATATTCACGGCAAGCTCTCCGAAAGATGTCTAATCAAAGCTCTGTTTGATCTCCATTGTTCACTGTTGCCAATAGTTCATTGCATACATCATCATCATCATTTTATTGGCAGGACATCCCTAAGTGTCCCACGGATGATGTTCACTCACGTCGATAAGGCTTCCATACTTCGCCTGGGGTCCACCAAGGCACATGTACACCACTTATGTAATTCCATAGAATCATGAAGGGAATCTACAATATTCACACCAAGCTCCTGGAAATACATCTAATCAAAGCTTTTTTTCATCTCCATTGTTCACTTTTTCCAATAGTTCATTAAATATGTCATCATCATTTTATCGGCGAGACATCCCTAAGTGTCCCACCGATGATGTTCACTCACGCCGATATTCGTTCACGGAATGAACTTGCAGCCGAACCTCACAAGGGGGAATTTCCACCTCAACCCCCACAAAGGGGCTCTGCCCCCTTTACCCCATCGGTGGTTGTCACCCTCGAGCCCCTACTTCAATACTAAAAACAACAAAAAAATATATGGGGCATCTATGTCGACCAACTATGCAAATTTTTAAAGGAGAGATTCACCATTGTAATTAATGTTTTTAGTGATTATTCACTAGGATTCACCACTGTGATTATTATTTTTACCATTTATTCATTAATATTTTCCAAGAGTTTACAAAATTTTTAATATTGTGCATAAGATTCACCAAGAAAATTACTATTTTTTTAGATAAAAGGAAAGATTCGCCAAGATTTTACACCTTTGCCAAGGGGGGGGGGTGTTTCTTAAAGTTATCCCTGCAGCCCTCTAAAACATTCATTCAATCCCTCTATTCTTCTACTCTCTGCCAACTTTTTATTTTCCTTATTTTGTTCATCACCGACTTGCAACATCTACCTCAAGATATGCACACTATATAAATATTCTAAAAATATTTTGATATTTATTCTCTCTTACATGCTATTCGATCATCAAGCCATGTATTTACTTATCAAAATCAAATATATTTATATTTTTGGCATATTGAAAAGCTAGGTTTTTAGTCTCATTGAATTCGTGTTCTTTATATCGGGCCATGATTTGATTCTCCACTACCTACATATTTGTGCCACCGATCTAATCAACACATCACTTGTAGGTTGCATATTCTTTAGAGGAAGTTAGTTTTTTTCTTTGCTAGTAATTTAAAATCAAGCTAAAATCAAACTAATATCATTATTTCAAATGAGTAAAAGTTAATTTTGACTATTATTATATTAGTTGCTTTTGAAAGGTCAAATAAGTTAGTTGTGAAAACAAATGTACATAAGTGAATTTATGAGATTTACAAGTAACTTGGGTTGAATCAAATTTATTTATTGTGGGAATTTAAGTTTGCTTTCTTTAAATAGTTAAATTAGTTTTCTTAGAATATCATGAATTTAATAGCATGGAATAGACATCATAATAATCAATTATGTTTAATTTTATTATGAAAGCATGGAAAGTTACAATACTAAACCAAAATTTTATCACTTTTAATCCTTACTCAGTCCATCCATTTATTATTTAAAATTCTTTATCCAATCATCCTATGCAAGAGAAATAAAAAAGAAGGTGCACTTATTGAACTACCACAATCACCCAATGAAAATGTTCATACAACATTATAATAGTTTAATTTTGGTTTCTAATATAGAAAATCATTGTTAAGTAATTGAATTTAATACTTTTCAAAATTCTAGTTTTGTTGACAAAATTCTCCAATTGAATTGTTGGTAATTCGAAGTCTTATATATATAAGGCCTTTCTCTTTCAAAATATTTTGTTAAGATACCAAAGTTGAATATGTTACTTTTTTTGTTTGGGTGGGATGAAGAGTTAATTCACATCAATGATGTTCATAATTTTCCTTACATCATGTGTGTCCTAGTTGCACAATCTTTGATAACATGCACTTTGTGAGTACACAAATATGATCCATAAAATGTTTTTGATTAAGGTAAAAGAAGGTTTTGAAGGGGCCCCAAAACCCTTTAATAGTAGATAGAGAAAGGATAAATCATTAAGAGTTCAACAAAAGATGTAAAGATGCTAGGAAAATAAAATGATAGACCAGCAAAGAGACAACACGGAACAAAAAACCTACAGGAAACCAGCCACTAGGCCATATTTCTCAGGATTTCAGTGACCTTCTTTTCCTTGTTGTCCATGTTGATAGCATCTTGCTTCATGTCATGTATGTCCACAGGGGGCTCGTACAAATTCCTTTTCAAATTGGCTCTAGTGCGTTTGCTTGGCCCAACCCCTTCAGCCTGGCCTGGATCTTTAACCTCCTCCACATCCACCAAAGATTTTGACTAATGATCCCTTTCCAGGTTTTTGACCATCATGTTCATGGTACTGGAAGTGGACTTAATAATTTTGTGGCTCATTTCCAAAACTTTCTGAATAGATTCTTTGACATTTTTTAGCCTCCCCTCAAAACTAAAAATTTTACCATCATGATTGTTCTTGAAATGCTCAAAATCCTCCATAGTTTTCTTCAAGCACTCAACCATATATTTATTTTCATCTCTCATCCATAGGTCCTGAGCTCTACCTCTATCCTTTCTTGCATTATCAACCCCCTCCACCTTTTCCAACCTGCTATCATATCCCCTTTGATTAAGCTTAATCTCCTTAATCTTGAAGTAGGCCCACCTGAACAAATGAAAAAAATCAACAGAACCATTGCAAGCAATAGCAAGGATGTCACTAGGATAATCTGGCTCAGCTTTGAAGTAGTGGTCATCTTCCTTGATGTCACTAAGGAAGCGTGGTCTATCCTCCTTGTTTGTAGTTGGATAGTTGGAAGTCTTAGAAGAATTGGTGTGTTGGGGTTCCTCTTGTTCAATGTGGTAGGAAGGGTCCTCCTCCATTTTTCTTTTACCCTTCCCCTTATGAGAAAAACAAGGTGTACCTTTCAGTTCAAATTAGTAATATGAGACCTAGGATAAATAATTTTGGCCCTGCCAGTAGATGTCATTGCACTAGGTTTAGGGAGGGTACAAGACTTATACTTGCTTTTGACATTTCCCTTCTTCTTAACTACCATAGGGTGCTCTTCCTCCCCCTCCATTTTAGTATCCCACTCATCTTTGTCTGTATAAATATCACCCAACCCCTCCTTATTACAAACAGGGCAAGGAGAAAGGGAATGATGGATGGCTAGCAAAGATCTAAAATGTTCATATATGAGAACAAGTAACCCCTCATGAATCATGGGGTATCTAACTAGATTAGTCACATGGTCCTAAAGAATTGAATTTAAAGAACTAGAGAGGTAAAAAGGGAGGGAGACCCTAACCTGGTGCCTGAAATGGTTCAGGAGCACAAAGTGATACCCAAAAATTCTGGTATATCTCCCATCCAATGTGATATACTCAATAATAACCCTCAACACCTCTCTCCACAATAATTTCATTTTTGTAGCATCATAGCTACTCTTAGTAGCCCGTAGTAGGTCCTCCCTTTCCTTATTGATCCATAAAATGTTTTTTTTGTATGAGTATAGAATAAAAATGGGTGGATGTGCCATTATCTAGTTGTGAGGAAAAGTGGGATTTATACTAGGTTTTTCCTTTCATTATCTAGGTTTATTTTTTAAATGATTTCTATAGTTCATTCTATTTTTCATGAAGTTTTCCACTAGCCCTAATAGATTACCCTTTTGATTTAATAATTATGTTATGATTTTATCCTTCGATTTTTGTTTTTTTCCTTGATGTGGTTGGTTTATTCATGCACATGTTGTCATTGTAAACATGACACCTTTATATGTGCAGTGTATCCTAGTAAATGTCATATTAAATTATTGTTTTGTAAGAAATTTTTTGGTAGTTGTGTATGGTTTAGGTTGAGAATATTTATTGCATGAAACTCCACCTCATACCTCTCATAATCCCATTTCCACCTCCTAAAAATCCACTACCTCAATCATATCATAATCCACCATCATAACCCTATCCTACCCATCCATTGTAATCATACACAAATCCTCCATCATAATAATCTCCTAATCATCCACCCTAGTCTTATCCTAATCCTCTACCTTCTTTTTTCTCTCCACAGTACCACCAATACCCCACATTGGTGCCTCCTATGGATCCTCCAATATAGTAGGATCCATACCATTATCAACCTCATGTGACTCCCTACCATACTAAAACCCCTTCTGCCACACAAGAGCCTATACCTCAATTATATCCATCTCAGCCACCTCAACATTCATCATATCAAAATCAACAATCATCGAACACAAATCCTCAACCACCTCAAACCAATCCACTCTAGCATCCATCACACTCATGTACATTTCAACCACCTCATCAACCACTAAGTACATCTCATAATTACCAATCTTATCCATCACAACCCCTTGTGCAATCTTATTGAATGCACTCCAACATCCCCCTCATTGACAATAGCAAACACTATCATATTCCCATCCTCCATGATAGCAATTGACTCATAATCAATTTTAACAATACGTCTATGAATTTCCATCATCTCAACAACCACCATATTTCATAACAACAAAAATCATCATATTCTCATCCACCTCTTGATCAATATCATAATATTCCACCTCCACATAATCCATACACCAACCAGCCTAATCCTAATGTGACAGCTCCTTCATTTGTAATGCCTAATAAAGAATGGGAGGACATGCTTAAGGAATTGCAAGAAGGAAACACAAAGAAGTCATTTAAATTCAAGGAGTTTTGGATGTATCCTTTTGATCACACCATTGTCACCACACCTTTCCCTAAATATTTTGAGATCCAAAAATTTGATAAATATAAATGGAAAGTTGACCCACATGATCATGTTAAGGAATTTCATATGACTTATGAAGAAGTGGCATATAATGATAAGTATCTCCTTCATTTTTTCCTTGAACCCTAAGCAGACAAGCATTGGAGAGGTTCTTGCACCTCCATCAAGAGTCCATCTCTACCTTTGTGGATTTATCTAAAAGGTTCATGGCACATTTCTCCAATAATCTTGAACATGAGGTCAACATGATTACTCTATGCACTAATAAATAATGTTCTCGGGAAAAAATTTACAAGCTATTTGTAAGTGTGGTGAATGTAAGCTAGCCACCTCTTGTGTCACTTACCTAAAAAGAAATTCATGAATATCTTCGTAGAGTGGCTTAGGTAAATATATAGATCAACCATACATTTGAATGAAACAAGAAAAAATACATCACAACCAAATGTTATATCTCTAGGGTGTATAATTATTGTTCTTAATTGCTCAAATATAAATTAACTTTGAAATAATTTCAATTATGACCAAGATAATAGAACTATTAGTGAACTAAGGAAAATATTCATTCTTGGATAACTCACTCACTCATGCATCACATGGAACTTGATGAAGAGATAGGCCTATAGCAACTACTAGGTGGTTATATTGATAAACCATGCTTCCAAGAAGGTAATCAATAAAATGAGTCCCATTTTGAATAATTTTGACTTGTTTGAGATATTTCCCTTGCACTACAACCAAACCTGTGGGAAAAAAATCATCACTTGTTTATGGTTTTGTTAACTTCATCCTTTCCTCTATGCAACATAATAAATAATAATTAACACCTTGTATGTTTTTAGCCTCTACTATGACTACAAAAAAATCTCCTATACACATATATTCAATGTTCAATTTAAAATATTAGAAGTAATCTTTAATTGTAGAAAAAATATTATAAACAAATTATAATTATATTTTGTCTAATTAACAAATATTATAATCTATAAATCAATCTAAAATTATAAAATATACATGAATATATATATGCATGTACCTTTTTTAATCAATCCTGAAATGTGGTCATAATAAATTAGAATAAAAGGAATATCTTCAAATATTTGACTTCATCTTCATTGTATGTGTTAGTAACAACCAGTGGCACCAAATTTCATTCACCGATATATCCATGTTGTTTTTTGTTGTAGTTATCATAATCTACCAAAATGTAGTCATAACAAAAACAAGAGTAATCCCTAGTACACAATGTCCATGTGTGACTATCTATACTCATCAAATAATGCAAAGATCTTGTTTTATCTACCCTGTTACATCCATACATTATTCTTCTATCCATAACTACAAATTATATATATAATTCAAAATAAAATAAATATAGATCTTTTAAACTTAATTTTTATAAACAAGTGAATTTTTTTTCAAACAATAAATTTCATACATGATATCTCCTAAAATACTTTATTTGGGCATGGGTTCCTCCCTAAAGATGTGCCAACATCACATGCAAAGTGTTTCTTACACTATTCAAAATCATTTGCATCATTTACATGATTTCCCTTATAATTCATTTGATTTTTTCTTAGAGATTATTTGATGTAAACTCTTGTACTATCATGTTCACCCTTTTCATGCCCACTCTCAAAGAAACTCAAAACATGTGGTATATTATCGTATCAATGATATCTACATAGTGCATAAACTAGAATTGATGATTTTAAAATGGACTTGATGATTTGAATTGTGACACACACCTATTAGACAATACAAAATTTGTAATATCCTTCATGAAAAATCAAACCCAAATCTAAAATATTATTATTTCTATCCAAAATATTAAATAGAGTGAATTGGGTGTAAGGGAAAATGCACCAACCAACTCCAAACGATGATTAATTGAGAAATTGATGAGGAAAGATTAATGACTGATATGAGCATGAATTTACATCATATACTATAGATAACAACCATGAATGATTGTAGAAAATTACATAGAATAACATAAACTCTCCAATCTTAACACCGATGTTTTGGAACAACATATACATATACAAAATACTATAATAGAATCTAAATATACTATTACCAACAATATTTACACACAATAAACACTAATCTAAAAGATGCACACCAAACTGGGTCGAAAATCCTACAAACAAAATGGATACAAACTCCAATTAGAAGCTTTTCAACACAATGATAATCTCTAGATAATAATTGCACCTAGATACCCTTGAAAAAACTATCTTTTAGCCTCAATCCCCTTGGTTTACCATACTTAGAGATTCTTTCTTCATTGGTTTACCAACCTTTGAAGAAAATCACAATCCTATGAGAGAAAACGATGCATAGAATGCCTTCAGCTTGGAAGGCCAAACAATTATTTATCAAAATCCTTTTAAAAACTAGCTTTGGCACCCAAAATCAAATTCCCAAAGGAAATGATGCTTGCATGCCAAAATTGTTACTCCCACTTGCCAAAAGAAGTCACTAAAAACATTCTAAACTCAAACTACCAAATTACATGTCACTTGCCTTTTTCCAAGAAACCCACTAATCTTTAAATCAAGACTCCCAAAACAAGAAGGAAAGTATCTTATAACTTATAATTAGTAACTACTTTTTCTAGTTGTCAAAATCCTCCAGTGAAATCTCAAGAAAATATGTCAATTGCCTTAAAGTACTTGAGTCTCAAAAAGGAAAGTAATAGCAATCTTGGGAAACCTCCAAAACTACGACCTTGTCATAAATGAAGTTTAATTTTAGTTTGTTATTTTTCCAAAAAATCTGATTTGAATATTTAAACCATAAAGAGAATATTTCTTGATTAATCTAACAGTCTTGATCCACTATTTTTGGAAAATTAAACTTGCTAAAAATAATACTACTATTGTAAGAAATATCAAAAAAGGGAAATGACAAATGCTCTCTCTCTCTCCCTCTTGTTGCCTCTATCTCCCTCTCTATCTCCCTCGCCTTGACCCTCTCTCTCTCTCTCTTGCCCCATCTAGTATATATATATATATATATATATATATATATAAATGAATGCTTGGATCTATCTCTCCCCCTCTCCCACCCTCTCTCTCTCTCCCCACCCCCTTCACTCCCACTCCCAAACCTCAAAAAGGTTTAATATACTTGGATCTATATACTTGAGTCTCAAAAAGGAAAGTAATAGCCATCTTGGGAAACCTCCAAAACCACACCCTCCTTGTCATAAGTGATGTTTAATTTTAGTTTGTTATTTTTCCAAAAAATCTTATTTGAATATTTAAACCATAAAGAAAATATTTTTTAATCAATCTGAAAATATTGATTCACTATTTTTAAGAAATCAAACTTACTAAAAATAATACTACTATTTTAAGAAATTTCAAAAAAGGGACATGGCAAGTCCTCTCTCTCCCTCTCTCTCTCCACTATATATATAATATATATGAATGCTTGGATCTATCTCTCCCACCCTCTCTCCCCACCTCCCTTCACTCCCACTCCCACTCCCTCCCCCTCTCCCTCTTTGTTTCCCTCTCCCTCTACCTCTCCTCCTCTCCCCCTCCCTCTCTCTCTCCACTGTATATATAATATATAATATATGTGAATGCTTAGATCTATCTCTCCCACCCTCTCTCTCCCCACCCGCTTCACTCCAACTCCCTCCCCCTCCCCCTCCCCCTCTTTGTTTCCCTCTCCCTCTACCCCTCTTCCTCTCCTCCTCCCTCTCTCTCTCGACTATATATAATATATATGAAAGCTTAGATATATCTCTCCTTCCCTCTCTCTCCCCCCACGCCCCTTCACTCCCACTCCCTCGCCCTCACCCTCTTTGGTTCCCTCTCCCTCTACCTCTCCTCCTCTCCCCCCCCTCTCTATCTCTCCCTCTCTATCTCT
>CM021109.1:436717211-436748127 GCA_007115665.2 Sequoiadendron giganteum | reverse complement strand
CCTCCCCTCTCTCCCCCTTCACCTCCCCTCTCTCTCCTGCTCTCCCCCCTCTCCCACTCCCACTTCCTCCCCCCCTATCTCTCCCTCTCTCCCTCCCCTTCTCCCTCTCCCTCTCTCCCCCTCTCTCTCCTTCCCTTTCTCTCACCCTCCCCCTTCTCTCTCTCACTTTCCCTCTCTCACCCCCTCTAATACATATATATAAAAAATCTAACTAAAATTATAATATATATAATTAAAATATATAAATATACATATATATATATATATATACATATATATATATATACATATATATATATATATATATATATATATATATACATATATATATATATAAATATACAAATGTAAAATATAAATATAAAGCTACATCAAAACATTGCTAATCATTTTCAAAAGAGCAAAGTAGATAATTTACTTCAATAAATATACAACTCAAATTTTCTAAAAAATTAAAAAACTTAAGATTATCATCATGTAGTTACATAATATTAACTTTTTTCTTACTGTAAATGTGCAATACTCCATCAACAAATAACATCACGTTCACTTCTAGCTTCATCATTCGAAATGAACATGATTAATTCACTTTAATATTTACGTAGAGTATTGTAGTTTTTACGAGATGAGCTTTTGGACAAAATATTAGTGTTACCTAAGGATATATCCATATTTTTCATGCATCTTCTCTAAAAGGGAATATTTGGGATGAGGGAACAGGGTTAGAACCTCCCCGCTGCTGCCCTTTGTGCTCCCCCTGTTTTTCATTTTTTTTTTTTGAAATTCTGGTAATGTCTAAGGGATGTCTTGACAATCCCCAAGCCAGTCAAATTTCAACACGGGAATAAAAACCTTACTTTTTAGTTGCTGCATGACAGGTTTTCAGATGCCCCACGACAACACTCAGTTCCTAAAATAACAAGTTTTTTGTTGCTGCAAGTAAGTCAGTTACAAACATTGTTGAAGCTCATGGACTGTAGAAGCAACTCTGAGGGATTTTAATAGTGATGGTGCTTGGTTGAAGATATTTTTTATTTTTCAAAACCCTTCCTTGTTGCCCTATGCTTCCTATCCCACAAACTTAGAGAAACACTCGAGAAAACTGTGTAAGAAATTTATTAATCAACATTTTACACAGTTTTTTACAAAAAGTTCCTTTTATGATTTTTGGACTGTGGAATCACTAAGTGTTTAATATTGTAGGCTTTGTTTGGCAGAACATAGAATAAACTATTTATCTAGCCATGTCATATATTTCAAAACCACATACAGGCTTTGATATTATAAAAATATGCTCTCCTCATAACAAAGCATAAGGGATACGTAT
Organism: Sequoiadendron giganteum; assembly: GCA_007115665.2. Classification (NCBI taxonomy): domain Eukaryota; kingdom Viridiplantae; phylum Streptophyta; class Pinopsida; order Cupressales; family Cupressaceae; genus Sequoiadendron; species Sequoiadendron giganteum. The sequence continues at coordinate 436,746,800 of CM021109.1, read as the reverse complement.
TGAGTTGAGTATATATCACTAGAACAACCTACTACCTGATCGGAATTGTTTATATTCTGAAATTTAGTCCATAAATTCACACTTCGAAAAGTCTATTCTTGGCCACTTGTAGATAGTAGAATAATAATTTCCCAAGTCAAAGGAGTGTATTAAAATTTGCTAGAAACTAACTATTTCATTAGAAACCTGAAATTGAGACATTGAGAGGCCATTAACCTGCAACTTGAAACTGTCTAATCAGAAAATAACTTAACCTGTTTGCCGAATCACTATGCACTAGTATTTCTATTTAGTGCAGTCCTCATCTCTGCACCTTCTTTACACACAAAGACATTCTAACCATTCTACATTTTCCTTGAAATATCAGTTCACAGAATTGCAGCGAATTTCAATTACACATATCTAATACAAGCTTGCACAATGATGTGATGGAAAATCTTGTTGGTGTGGTCATGTACCCACCATTTTACTTAAGCTTCTGTGGAAGCAGCCACTCAGATTAGGGCAGTAAAATATCAAATTAGGGCAGTAAAATATCAACTCAGGCAATAGAGGAACCATAGGGCAGTAAAATATCTAGAAGATATATAGAGGATTGGAAAAAACTAGGAAAAATATTAAGGATAGATTGTATACTTAATTAAGAAAAAACAATCTCAATGAACACCGCAAGCAAGAAAGACATGACAGAAAGACCAAACATAACAAGGCATCTGACACAACAAGGGGAAGCTAAGACCAAAGTACTAAATGCTAAGCAACCCATAAAATCCAAGGACCGAACTGTAAGTGGAAATGGACAGAATAGATGAAGTTCAGGAAAAAAAGTCACAGGGAATGGTACAGAAGTCACGAGATCTGAATAGAAAACTAACAACAGTGCATATACGAATGAACTAAGTTTTGACAACCACCACTCCATCACATAGTGCTAAGTTTTGACAAAGAGACACATGATTGTAAACAGTCTAAAACAAAATGACTAAACTCACACACAGAGAATGGCAGATCCAAGTGCCAAAAAGATTATAAAAGCCCGATCCAGATCCATGCCACCATACACAGAATGGCAGATAATTTAACAATCCCGAATGTACATTGTGACTGCAAGACAGAAAATCTGAAGGAGCGGATGAGGGAAATAGTCTATATAAAAATCAGAAGTGGAAGAAGAGGCCATCATGTTGTCCTTGGTGAAAAATATCTAGAGGGTGAAATCCATAATTCAGAGATTTTGGAAAAGATTTTGTACAATTTAGTGAGGACATCGGGCAACTTTGGATGGATAGCTTTGTGAACAACATAACGAAACACAAACCATGCAACTTATTATTGATAAGAAATGCATTACGTCCCAGCAAACATCTTTTAGACCTTTCTTTTCAGACATCATGCATTGATGCTATGTTTCAAGTATAAATCTGCCAAGAATTAAAAAAGAAAAATTGAAATCCCCCAAAAAATGCAAGCTGGTGTAGCGCTTTACAAACTATTTAGTATTTTCCTATCAAATATGGATTCTAACTGGGTTCTAATTGAAATTCAACAAAGCTTGCAGATTCTTATTTTTATTTATTAATTGTATCAAGCATTATGGCCATGGAGAATAGGCTAAGTGCACAAATATTTAGGTGAGCCACAAGATAATAATATAAATCCTATCAATTGCAGTCATGAAATTCAAATCCATACCTCAGGACCTGTTACCATCTTGGAACTAGCTGCCACGGAAGAATGTGTCACTCGTTGTATGTTTCTCCTGTTGCTGCTGAAGTGCAAATGCAAGTTGAAGATCGAAACTACAACAGAGTCATAAATTAGTCCTTCAGGAAAGGATAACCATTTTATTCTAAAACCTGTGTTTGGGATGCAAAGCAAATGCTGTAAATTTTTTTTTTTAAAGTTTATGATAGATCCTATAAGCTGTTTAGTTTGTTTGCCCTAAAAGATTGATGCACCCACAGTCACAACTTATGTATAATTGAAATAAGAAAATTATTGGTTACGAAACAAAGTCCTGAACAATTCAGTATTAACAAACACCTGTTTCCCCTTGGAAGGAGAAAATATAGACAGATCCAACATCACATATAGTCACTAATTATCAGCTTCATTTATTTTCATCCCTGCATTTGAGGCATTCTCTGGAATAAAAATTATTTCTCTCAAAAGGACACACACTGATCAGAAGATTGAACTGAAAGTGGAAGGATGGAAGTGTTAAACTGAAAAATTTGGAAATTTATCCGCATTTCATGACTGCAGAATGTAGTTGTAAGGCAACTGAAATCACTTTCACCAGTTCCTAGACCATATCTTTGGTTTTTACTTTTTTACCTTGGAATCAGAAAGCCAGGTGGCAAGAATTTCTCTGAGAAGTTGAGGGGACATGTCGTGAGATGAAACTCATAAAAATAGAAAATTTCGCTTTTATGAGATTCAAAATTTTCAACTTTTTTGTGTTGTGCAATTTCATGGCCCTTTGCATTGTTTTTGTATTGTGTAATTTTGATGCCCCTGGAATTTAGAATATAACCCAAGCTTTTTGACATGTTAAGCAATTTCGAGATTTGATCAATGGTGAAGGGGTTGCAACCCTAGTAAGGAGACCCTCTTGGATTAAACGTCCCTCAGAAAGCAATGAGCACCTTGCTTCTAGTTCCAATTTCTGACGAACTTAATAAATTCTTAGTGTAGAAGTGATTTATTTCTACTTTCCTGGGCTAAGCTATCCAAAATGTATTTTTGTTGATTCTGACAATATATGGATATGGATGCCATTGGATCAACTTGTGCCCATGATGTTACCCAACACCAAAACTCTTAGGTCTCATTTTTGGCCTCAAGATGTTTCCCAATGCCCTGGCTATTTTTGGTGTATTACTCTTTTTGAAATTGCTGAATGACGTCTTTATTTCCGTTTTGGATTTTTTGTTGACATATTCTTTATCTACAGCTTTCACATTCCATCTGCAAATCAATCAACGTTTCTTCATTGCATCTAGTACATGACGTATTTGCATAGCTTGGTTGCATGTTTCCTCTGTTTCAAGCAATCCTTTGATGATAGGGTTTTTGAATTTGGAAAGATTCTTTTGCATTTTTGTAATTTACTCCATGATAAGACTAAAGTTGTTCTGTAGCTGTTAGTTTTTATCCCTCAGTTGTCAATTTTCTTCCAGAGATAGCTTCTACTCATTTTGAGACGAAGGCAAATGTGCATCTTGGTATTGGCCAAATAGTTACAAACTTATTCACATTGATCAAAGATATTTTCTTAGAAGGGCTATCTCTAAATTTGTAAGTCTGATCGATATGGTGATAATGATGGTGTGGGCTGTGAATTGATGGGCATTGTGTCTTTCCCACCTAGAAGGTTGGTTGAACAGAACATCGCCTAGTACTAGGGAGCCATGTGGCAGATAGTTACATCCTGAAATCTCTTGATTGCATATTGGAGCTGACACTGTAGTTTCACACATAAATATCTACTCCAAATTACCCATCCATTTATATGGTTGAGAGTGAGGTGTTGTTTCCAGACTTAATCTGTTGATGAAGTCTTATGAAATTAGGTTCTTCTGATTACCACTATCCAAAATGAGATGTCGCGATGTTCCCTTCATCCATAGATGTCAGTGGAAGAAATGTTCTCCCTGCTTTGAATTTAAAGAAGAGAATTATGCTGTTGTGAAAATGGATTAGGATTGGCCTATGATTTTCATTTCCTTGTCTAACATGGGTGATGGCATCAATGCTGATGTATGGGCTGGTTTTGGATTTGGTATCGAGGTCTGTGCCTTGATCAGTAGTGCTTGTCTAGCATGACATTCTTCATTTAAGTGCCACTTACTCTTGTTAATGTCACACCACTTTCCCAAGTCCTTGGACTCTTATCTAGTACAACCTTCTTTGACAAAGACTTTAACTGAAGGTGTTGGCCGTGTCTGATTTGATGCCATTACTTCCGAAATCATTTTATTTTCTGCCTTTTAATTTGAACTTATCTTTGATACTGATTGTATAACAGTAGGTTTCTCCCAATGTCCATATATTTGCAAATTCCAGTTCTTCGTGGATGCAAAACTTCAAGCCAGTGTATTATTTGAGAATTCTATGTCACTCAATGTAATGTAGATCAACTTTTGCCAACAAGTAATGAAATGTGTTGGTATAATCTTGCATCATCTACTCTTCCCCTTCTATGGGACATAAAAACATGGAACAAATTACTCTAAAATCACTGATCTGGCAATGTAAATGAAAATTTAAAACAGAGAGTAGTTTACATGATGATAGCAATTTTTGAGAAATGATGTGAAGCTTCAACACCTGATTTTTACATCTGGATGACAATTCCTTTATAGTTATTTTAGCAGGTTGAACAGCCTAAAAATATAAATTAAGCAATTTAGGGTGGAATCTAGAAACCAAAGTGGCACACATTCCACCTAGAAGTTGAGGGGATATCGTGAGATGAAACCCATAAAAATATAAAAATTCATATTTTTCTACATTTTTGTATTTTTTGATTTCATGACTTTTTACAGCATTTTTGGGGATCGGACTTTTCCAGCTAGAGTCAATGGTAAATAACCGTTTGGTTGATACAGAGCACAATCCAAGCTTTTTAATGTATTAGACAATCCCAAAATCTGATCAACAATTGAGGAATTGTGCCCCGGGCTTGGATTATTGCATTGGATGAATTTAATTAGAATCAGTTCATACCATATGTATAGTTCTTAAGCATATGGACTTGTGAGCATCTATGCTATTTAACATTTTTTCGCAAAATGCATAGTACTGTTTGCTTTTAAGGTTATTGCATGATCTCTCCATCTATCCATGTACATGTGCACAGTACATCTGCATAGAATTTTCATTTAGATTTGTGCAAAAGAGAGATGTAGAGAAGAGTAAACTTGTCTTTGGCATTTCAATTATGGAGCTTATGGATCTAATAGTTGATTTGCTCTTAAACTTGTCTGCCAACTACTTCTTCAGTTATAAGATATCACAATGCCAAACTGAACTTCACAAATTTGAGAAAGAAAGTACAAAAGATAGATAGTCTTTTAAGTGAATTTTTATTTGAATAGGCTTTCAGATTTATCCAAGGATGGAAAACTCAAGTCTAAATGGCAAAAGCAATTACAACAGGAAAAGAGACCTATTAAAAGGAATATTATCATCATAATCTCAATGGTCTTTGATAAATGAAATTGGAGATCAGAGATAGCAAGGGATTTTAAGGTGATGCCATAAACACTCTCTCCATATTGAGACCGCCCTAGTTGGTGTGGCATTTAACACACAACTACTTCATCCTTAGTAAGCAGTGGTTATAAGATGGTTTTATTTTATAGACGCTATACATGGAACTTTATACCATCTGTTGTATTATTTTATGTGCACAGTACTATTGCTATTTCATGCACTAGATACGGATTCTCATAGAGTAATGATAAGCTGGTTTTTTTGTTAACTGACCCTTGATTAATGGATCCTTGATTTTACATATAAAAGCAAACCAATAATTTTGCTATTAAAAAATAATAATAATAAAGTAAATTTTTATATTGGCTCTACACTAAATACACTCTTTAATCTTGCTTTTTAGTTATTTGTTTCTTTGAGCAAAAATGGGTACACAATTTGGATGACATAATAATTTACAATTTTTTGATGTACAGATTCTTTAAATATTTTATAGTTTTACCATTTAAGTACATATTATGAATCCCTTATGTAGATGGAAAATATTTTTGTTGTTCTGTATATCTTTCTTACCACCTCTATGGTTTCCAATTTTTAGTTTGTACAGTGACTTGTCCAATTTTGAACTGTTCAAAAAGTTTTCTAATGGGGCGTTGAATTTTAATAATGTTCATATTTTAATAAAGAACATTTTTCACTGGTTTTGAGCTGTCTGGAAGGATCTACTATGTTAACAGAAGCATCCAACTGAAGACCTGCCAAGATCCAAGAGGTGGTGGACATGGTAGTCCTAATCAATCGTCAAAGGACTTGAGGTTGGATCTTGAACTTAACCTCCCTCTTAAATCACAAGAGAATGATGGGAAGAGCTTTGAGCCTCCACACTCAGACTTAAACAATACTACTTATCTTGAGGAGGAAAACAGCATGAATGACATGGCAGAGATGGACACGGCAGAGATGGTTGCCACAGTCTATGCTCTAAGGTTTCAAGGCACTTTCCTAATTGCAAGTATGTGCACCCATCAATGCACCAGGAAGAGAAAGATGATAAAAGTGCTGCTCCTGCTAAACAGACACTTTCTCTCATTGACTGTGGACTAGATTCCGAGATTAAAACTAGAGGAGATGATGAGTAATGAATGATCATAATGAGTACATGAAAAAACTTTTTGATGATATGGTGCATAGCTAGTTTAGAAGCATGGCATGAGTAACGGATATCCATAATGTAAATCTCACTTTCACAGCACACATAATGGATCCAATCAGTAGGTACTTGATAAATCTCTATAAATGAAAAGTAGCTTCAGAACAGGGGAAATGTAAAATTTAAAATCGATCTCTGGGTGCGCCATAAATATGAATAAAGCACATACCTGGTATTGCACTTGTTCAGATCAACTTGGGCCTTCTGATGAAGATAATAGGTTACCAATTCCTGTCACAGAAATAGGAAACATGAGAAAATGGCAAGGAGAAATCAAATTTAACCTCTTTTTTGGTTTAGTTTGAGTGTCGTTGGTTAATGGCTTTGCTTTTTTCTTTAAAAATTTAAATGGGGGACAGGAACACTCTATATATAGAAAGAAGCACCTATGTTGATCAAGGAAGCACCTATGTAGTTATAAGGGTATCTTCAAAGTTGACAAGTCAAATTTTGTAAACATCATAAACTTTAAAAAATGCTTGAACTTTTTTGAAATAGGGTAGATATTTTTTATGGTCAGACTATACATTGACCCCATATTTATGGTTATGATCCTCCTTATGGAAATAACCCAATTCTATGGATCTAAAACACAGTACTTATCTAATTTTTATAAATTTGATCATTTTTCTATTTTTAACTCTAATTATTGATAATGATGAGGTATTAAAAGGAAAACAAGAGCTGCAGTGCAGCGTAGTTCCAGCCTAATGCTGGCAGGGCAGTTTTGCAACAGCTATTGACAGTAATATCACAGTCTAGTAAAAAAACATGCAACCTTGGCAAGAGGGGTATCTTGGTTTTCCGGCTCCAATTACAACCAAAAAATGCCATGACAAGAGGGTTTGGTTTGATTCTTTGCAGTATGTTCATTCCTCAAATCTGTTGAGCTATAGTAATCAGTTCCTTGGCAGTTCACTTCTGTGAATCCAGGTTCAATTCAGCACATTAAATCGGTTTCACTTGCACAGTTTTATTAGTCCTCACAATAATTCAATAGAAACATCTAACCTGTTCTATGTTAACTGTGAATAGCTCCTTTGCAGTATGTTCATTCCTCAAATCTGTTGAGCTATAGTAATCAGTTCCTCGGCAGTTCACTTCTGTGAATCCAGGTTCAATTCTGCACATTAAATCGGTTTCACTTGCACAGTTTCATTAGTCCTCACAATAATTCAATAGAAACATCTAACCTGTTCTATGTTAACTGTGAATAGATCCTTTGATTGACACTCAGGACAAGAGCCTACTTGCACTTTAGAATGCGTTCTGTAAAGATAAATGGCAGACTCAAATACTGATACATGCTGGCTCAGTGATAACACCATTGGCAACTCAGCATAAGCAGGTACGGAATCAACAACAATAGCTTCAGAATCCAAAACCAAAACATTTCCTTGAAAAATCTTTGGAGCTTTAATCAAAGCCAATGAATCAAGCAAAAGAACAGCTGCGGGAAGACTAATCCTGGTACTCCATGCATTCCCTGTACTAAGATCAGAGATTTTATCTAGAAAGGTGTCCAATAGTCTTTCTTCAGACATTGAAAGAAGACAATGAACTAACAATGCCTGTAAATGATACAGAAGAGAATGGCTGCACATTCGTTCAATTTGGCAACAACAAAAATGGACCAAAAATATGTTCATAAAAGAAGAATAAAGTAATACTGTGGTAGGATTTGCAAAATACTATATAGACACCAGCATAAACACTGTAATTGCCCTAAGATTAAGAAAAGCAAAGTTCCTCTATTATAAGTGTTATGAATTTGCAAAATAGCTTCAGATTTGAATGCTAAAAATTCTAAAGAAACAACCTTATCGTAAAAAATATAGCTAGTTAAATTCATGATTTCATTTTTTAACTTCTGCCCCAAGCAAAGATGTATGCATATCAAGACTGACATTTAAATTTAAGGAAAAGTACAAAACAACCAATATTACCTCAAGCAATGCAGACAATAAATGTTACCACACTTCTGATGTCTGAATGGTTATCTGATTTAGATATGCCTGTTGGTAAAAGGCATGGTGTAGCCATCTGTAATAGTGACTTCACAATTCAAATAAATTGCAAAGTTTCCAGATTGTGTTTCCTTGGAATCAAGCATCGTACGGACTAGGCTTGAAGAACACAGCTTCTGAAACAGACATACAAGCCTTGTGGTTGCAATTTCACTGAGCCCAGCATCAAATTTTAATAATGATAAAATTCTAATAGAACAGCCTAACACTAGAATTGTACCATCAGGCCCTTTAGGGCATCGACAATGATTACTATCATTGCTACCAAACTTCTGACTTGAATAATTAACCCTAGAAAATATCATTTTGACTTGGTTGAAGAGCTCCTGTAAAAGTAGGTTGTATAGTAGCCGTATGTCTTGTAACTTGACCTTTATATCAATTCCCATAATACAGACAGAGAACAAATGTTTATCCTCGGGACAATCACAATTATTTGATGTTACTAATGCTGAAGACAAGCATAATAACAAACAAGAAAGTGGTTCTAGAATGCGAACTTTTGAAACCTGTCAATTGAAGATAATCATATTAACTAGATGCATGGAAAAAACAAATTAAATGTTTCATCATAACTGAATGTTGAAACCATGAAAAACATGAATATAAAAGGAACTATTTAGACAAGCAGCTGGCAAAGAAAACAATATCAGAGAACAAATAGAATCTCGACGATGGGATAAGCTAAAGATCGGTATAGAACAGTTGATATTTTTCCAAAAACCGTGTAGGCATAAATGTAGGGATTTATAAAGACGGACTCAGAGTGAGGAAGGCTGAAAGATATTGATCAGAAAAATATCAATTGCATTCCACACAGCAAACCAGGATGCAAAAATCTGTTTATTGAAGCTTTATCCTTAATTCTTGACTGGGAAAAAGCTTGTGGAAATTTTATCTAGCAAAGCTAATTAAGAGTTTCAGAAGCTTTTATGTATATCCTTGAGTTGCAACTGAGTAAAGATGTATTCCCAATTTGAAAATGAAATGGTGGTTCAACCAACCCAAAGGATACAGCAATGCGTTTATTGTAAGTCCCTGTGGAAGTCTCACTTATCACTCCACTCTGTAGCAATCTCCCTTGACACCCGAGAAGAGTAATTGCCAGGGAGAATCTCAAGTATAATGCCCAGAAGTATTATCTGATAAGAATCAGCATGATTGCAGATAAGTACGACACACAACACAGGGATGGTATCATATAATATACATAAAACCAAATTCAAGTTTGACGAGGCTAATAAAATTGACTTGGAGAAGGACAAATTTTCAACCCAGATTCTGTGCAATACAAACTAGTCATAACCTAATCCATCTGAGAGAAATATTTGCAATGGAACTATCCAACAAGCAGTTGTGTTCAAAGAAATAAGAAGCAGACACAATGAAGCTATAGCACTAAGAAACTTGAATGTATCTTTTGTCCTCTTAGAAAGTTGATTTAACCTGTAAAATCACACCGCAAAATCAAAATTTCCCTCTTCACCATAGCCAAGTCTTTGGCCATTCAGAGAAAGACTACCACAGTAGATCTTCCTCCAGCCAATGTCATGTACTGGAAATTCTGGAAAATATTACATGCATTTTTTGGTGTGCCACCATGGAAAGAAATTTGAAACTAGGTTGTGCCTTACATTGCAGATGCTATGATAGTCAAAATATGTTGGGCTTCTACACTATTAGAATGTGCCAGCCCTTAGTTAGCCAACTTTCAAATTGAGTGGAAAATGCCAAGGATAGAATCCCTATTTCTTTTTATGGAAAAAATGAGATGAAACAAGTTATTATCTGTTAAGTTCATTGTCATCTCTCATGTCTGTTAAGCTCAAAATATCCGTTCAGAGCTGAAGCATCTTTTGGGCCCTCAGGTTGGAGGCTTAGCAGAATTGAAGACAATGACAGGCAATCATTTCAGCTTAAGGTTGATAAAAATTGCAACAAAAAACTTTGATCCCAGAAATAAGATAGGAGAAGGTGGATTTGGTGCAGTGTACAAGGTATATTGATATGCATCCTAAAAATTCAGTTGAGTTTACATGGTCAATAAAATCATGAAACACATGCATAACATTTATACTGGTGCTTCTTAGGGAAGTATGAAATTCTTATTAAACTATTGTTGTAAGTTTATAACAGAGAATTTCTACTGTGCAGGGTATACTACCTGGTGGAAGTAAAGTAGGAATAAAGCAATTGTCACACTTGTCTAAACAAGGGAATTGCGAGTTTCTGACAGAAGTAAGCACAATATCTGCATTACAATATCTAAATCTTGTTAAAATTTATGGTGGTTGTGTAGAAGGAAGAGAGCTTCTTCTGTAATACGAATACATGGAAATGGCAACCTTGCTCAAGCTTTATTTGGTAAAGCCATCCTATACCTATATTCAATTGAACTAATAATAATGGATGAATAAAGTACATATATACAGTAAACCAAAATCTGCTAATTCTACAATTACAACGGACCTATGACACCGGACAGAAACAGAATCTATTTACCTCAAACTAGAAAATGAAACCCCCCTTTGTATCTACATTTTACTATTCACTTGCACCTAAGATTATATGTCGGTGGATTTCTGTATATCGTTGGCGGTTTGCACCATCCCCAGATTTCATAAAACTGAAAAACATTTAGGACACGAGTTCTTGCAAATTTTCATGTCAGACAAGTTGGTGAGATTTCCTTATAATTTTTCATTCAGACAGAAACAACATTAGATATCTTATTTTGAGTTGGTAAGCATGAGCTCAAGCTTGGTTGCTGGCAAAATTCTCCAACTTAGACCTAATTGAGCAGGAGATTCCTCACAGACCTACTGATGGTAAAATCCCATATGTATAGATTGCTCTTTCTTGTTCTTCAAGAGCCTGTCTTGGAAGGAGACTGCAATTTCTGGGATGGAGGTTGAGCCTAGGATGAAGAATTTTGCTTTTGGGGTGATTTTGCAATACTTTTTCCTGTGATTTCTGCTTTCTTCAATTCTAGTACTTCTTGCATGGCCTTAAGTTTTTGCTAGCTCTTGTTACGCTCTTTTTGCAGTGTGTTCTTCCCTCAACTTGGCTTCTCTTTTCTCTCTGCACTCATCATAGAATTTCCCTCTAAGCCTGGCTTCTTGCCAAGGAATGTCAAGTCCTGCTCTGCTGCTGCTCCATGAGTTGTTGAGTGTCTCTCTCCCAAAACTCTGCATCTGTATGCTTCTTAATCCTTGTTCCAGTAATATCTGTCAATTGTTTCAACAATATGTCTTATGAATTATAGGTTACCTGCATGAAGTTTTATCTTCATAAAAGTTCAATTGCTTTGAAGTGGCAAAAGTGTCCTAGGTCAATATAGGATAAACCTCTGGATTGGGCTTGTGGAGAGGATTTACATGCGCAATTAAGAGGACATAAAATGAATGACAGACCGGAGCTTATTCACAGTTAACATTGAATTGTTGTAGGCTGAAAATGGCTGAGATAGATGTCAAGGTAATGGGAAGGCAGAATTGAATTCACACTCTTAGCAGGCTGAGGCCCTTCATTCTCAACCATTGAATTCAGTAAAAAGAAGAATTCAGAGAAGCAAGAAGAATTGATCGTTATTGCTCCTCGTCCGCAAGGATCTTCACATCTGCAAATGATAGAATAAAGAAATGCAGAGCTTCGAAAGCTTAATTTGTATATGAAAAGCCTTCAGCGGTGCAACGGCTAGAGAGTTTGTTTTGTTTTTTTCTTTTGCTTTTCCTTCTATGCTATTTTTAGCCATCTAATTTTTACATTTAATGGGAAAAATTGCATATTTATGTCCATTTTCCTTATGATTTTGGCCTTTTTTAATAATGTGTTTTTAATATAATAACCAATTTTTAAGTAGTAAATTGCTGGACAAATTTTGTTTGCAATATCATTTTACTATTACATATTTTAAGAAATTGGTTTCAATTTTTAGAATTTTTATTTATCATTGTAGATCAAATTTATGATTGTAAAATTGATTCATAGTAGTTTTGTAATTATAAATTTAAATCATATTTTTTCAGCTTTTGAAAATTATATTTACATCTTGTCAACCATTGATGTTCAATCTATTATAGTTTTTTGTGTTGTTTCAAGTGTGCAACATTATTGTATTTACCATTCATTTGCTCATTTGAAATCATTGGGGACATCTTAGGAATCTAACGATAAAGGAATAATCAAAGAACATCAAGAACACCATGCAACATTATTAAAAGATACATCATCATAGGTCAATTGAGTGCTTGATTATTGTCCTCGACTATTATTCTTGTTATAATCACTTCATCTAGGATTCTGACTTAGGATAACATGAACCTCATGATTAAGTTGATTCCCCAAATGTGTGTAAACCTACCTATTCCTTATTAATATTTACACATGAAAAGATCAAGGTGAAGTGTTTCCAATCAACCACATCTATGTCTATTCATTCTTGTTGATCTATAGGTTTAAGTCTATGTCCCAATTCACTTTTGTAGGCATGGATCTAAATTAGAGCAACATATAATTAATTTATAAATATTAAAATATCCTTTTTAATCAATACCTTAAAACTCTAGCATTTAATGGTTAATGAATTCCTAACATCTTTAATATCATTTTTCCATCTTCAAAATTTAACTAAGTGTTGTATTTTGTTCATTTAAATTTCATATTTATAATTCCATTTTAATAGCTCTTAAATCCTTTATTTCATTATTTTCTCTAGGTATTTATTTAGTGGAAGAACACTTATTTTTCATTACAATTTTTGAGAACCTAAATTTCTTACACAATAATGTGTTTTTTCTACTTGATGGCTTTGATCTACTTCAAATGCAAGTTTGGGTTACCATAAACAAGAATATTGTTCCATAGGAGAACAATAAATGGTACCCTAGTCATCCTTCACAATACAGGTAGGCGATCCTTTAGTGCAATAAGCTCTTCATCAATCGTGCAGGTTTGAACTTTTCCATGGCACTATATTCAATGCTTACCTTGTGATAGCATTACATGAATTCTTCGATCAACCTTTCTCCTTGGGACTACAAGGTGTAGTTGTACTCACCACTCCTCCTACATCACTTTGTTGAGATCCTTTGTTCATTGTTGCTAGGAGGTTTGGGCTAATGCATTTGAGTCCACTAGGCTCATGAGGTATTCAATGTATACAGATAAATCACCCTATTTACTAGATATTTGGTTTTCCTAATAACATTGTATAGATTTTGTACTATCTTACTCAACCAAACATATTCTATCCAAATTGGAAGTGCCAACTTCAAAGCCTTACCATCCATATTCATGACAACAACTCTATATCATGATTAATACTTACAGTAAAATATGGTATTCTCATATTAATGATAGGATCATCCCTATACCTAGACATAAACAATGAGAACTCATTCATAATGACCCTTCATACATGTATCACTTCTTAAGAATTAGAGGCTTTACAATTCATACACTAGAATAACATAAAGTCGTCATCCTCATATTTGAGATAAAGTCTCTAACCTTTTATTAAATTTAAGTTAATAATTAAACTAATTCTTCAAACCAATCCATATATAATAGTACTCTAACAAATACTTTCTAGTCAATTATTACCTTTTTGCCAATGTCAATGTATGAACACACAAATCTATATAGTGATTAGCTGATACATGCATCACATTTTCACATTGTGATTATCTCATACATACAAAACATGTACACATTGTGACTAAATCATACATACATTATATACATTAAATGTGACAACTCATGGATATATCAAATATACACATTGCAAATTGATCATGCATGCATCACATAAACATAGTGTGACTAGAACATGTACCCCATGCAACTAGCTTAAGCATATATCACATATACATAATGAATAACCTATCCATAGACACACATACACAATGTGAATAACTCATGCATTATGACATATGCATTATGTGGATTTCTCATGCATATAACACACATATACAATGCAAATAAATCAATATCATTATATGTACACATGTAGTGACCAACTAGCAAAAAGATTTCGTTAGAACCTTACTACAAGAAACTTCCCCTTTACCTAGTTCTCTAATGCATAATCCCTTAAATACATACTTAACAAAAATAATAGTATTAGTTCATCCTATGCTACATTGTGATTCCCATCATTTAAACCAATTCACCATCAACTATGAAGGCAAGTGAGCATCCTTACAACTTGTGGTCATCGCCAAAAAGGCACAACTATAACAAAAAATAACACATTTGGCTATTAATAGTATTTTCATAGCTTGTTGAACCATGTGAGTCAATGGATCTTAATAGATATTACCTTCATGTCACTAGTGAAAGTCATTCTGGCCACTTAGTATGAAGTATCTCTTGTCGTCTGTCACCTACACGGTACTAGTGAAAGCTAGTTAAGCCATGTCATACCATGGGTGAATCTTGGCATTCATCATCTCCATTCCATTAGTCATAGTTAGTTAAACTCTAAGGTATGAAAATTACTCCTAACATATTTCACCTACACGATAATAAGGGTTGTTGAAACCATTAGATGTGAATGGCTTAATTCAACATAATCAGTAAACATAAATTTTGTATGTTTCTATAACTCATCCATAGAAAAGCCATATATAATTTTATCATGCTCTTGTTTCTTGGAAGAAAATAACTCACTAAGTCTTGAGCCTAACATATACCTTTGTATACTCCTCATTGAGCCAAGACACATTGTCATAGTGTTCAACACATAAACTCTAATTATTTTCGTTCTAACAAGTCTAGAGGCATTCTCATACATTTACATCAGAGATAGACCATTGTTATGGTGACTCTAAAAGTACATCCAAGAATAGAGGATATTTTTGACAGGAAAGAAATACAAACCTCAAAGTAGATAAACTAGATGGGATGGGTGCCTTTTTTTGCTCATACCTATATAGTGGGGACATATTAATTGGGAAGATGAATTCATGACTATTCAAGGAAAATTTTAGGGTCAAGCTAGAATGAATACTAGGAGGGAGGAATTACTTATTTAAGTAACAACCCCAAACCTTGGATTTATTCCTTAAAAATTTCACTACCAATTTAGGTTCATGACTTCCTTCACCCAAGGATTGTTTACATACCCACTTCCAAATTGTATCAAAGCCACATACATAGTTCTCCTCACTTTGATCTCTCAAGGATCAAACAAATTTTTACATAGAAGTGAGGTAGTATATGAGGAAGACCATAGAAGGCATTATAACCATCTAGTGCAACAAATCACCATTTTCCAGCATGGTCAATCCAGAATAATCATTGTTCCTAAAGTTATATTAATTAATAATAAAACTCAAAATTCCTAAATTATTATTTCATATCTCAACAAAGTTCCTTTAAATGATTCTAAAAAAATAAATGATTCTTACTAGTGGGTAAGTGCACCAATTTGTGACACAATTTAGGTGCCAAATTGAAAAAACGATTAAAAAAACCCTGAAATAAGGCCTTTGGCGCACACCAAATTTGGTGTGCACCAAATGTCTTTCTAGACATAGAATGCAAAAGTCGGGTTTGGAACCCTCATTTTGTTTCAACCCACTGCTTGAGAGTGTCCTTTTTTACTTGTGTTGGTTTGCCATGGGATCTTAGATCTTGGGGGCTTGATCACGCTATTTGATCTTTGTCACACTTGGACCCCTCTTGACACATATTTGTCTACTTTAGTGTGAGTCTGAATTTAAATCCATACTCTCACTAAATTGGGGGCTAAATGTAGTGTACAAAATTGTATATCTTTACAATTTCACACTATGTTTGGGTCCCTTAATTAATTGGACTTAATTAAGCTTCTAATTTTCCAAATTAAGCACTCCAACGCCTTATTTTTCCCAATTTTCGAAAGGGGAACCTACATTTAAATATTTTAATCACCCCGAAATGAGTTTCCATGACTTTTGGGCCAAGACCCATTCGCCCAAGGGTGAATGGGTCCTCTTTAAATCCTAGGTCCCAAATTATAATATTTTTTTGGTGATCTTTTAATGATTCAAATTTCATATGAAAATGTCAGCTTTTAGAATATATTTTTTGGGAAATTAGATAAACACGGGTATACATATATTCTTTTTATCAATTCAAAGCTAACACACTTTTTGGAGACTTCATATGAGAAAATATTATTTTCAAGAACATTCAAGGGTAGGTTTTTCAGACATTTGTTGCATCATTCAAGATCCAATCATCATTTTCAAGCTTATGTGTGTTCATGTCACCTTGTGAAGTATAATATGCATTGTTGATCCTAAAGCATCCAAGCATTCAAGTATCCAACAAATCAAGAAAAGAAAGATCAAGTTCCTTGAAGTGATGTGTTTTAACTTCAATCCTCTAAGGGAAGCCATTAAAGGTTTGGTGAGTTGTAGCAAGCAAGTGTTCATTCATCATTCCTTCCATTTATCAATTGTTATTATCTTTATATCAAGGTTTAATTACCAAAAATGGGGTTTGACTAAGGCAAACCCCCATTCAAACAAAATAAATTTTCTTGTTTGTATGTGCAAATTATAGGTTAAAGAAGGACTAAAAACATCTCAAGGAGCAATTTTTCATTATTGTAAAAGTTGTCATCATTGTTTTCAAGCCACCAAAACTCAATTGCAGATTTTATTTTTGGCTTTACGATAGTGGGACCTATGTCAAATAGAGGCTAAGATCCAACACCAAAGGACTACCAAAACTTACTCTGGACACCCTGTCCAGAACCCATTCACCATAGGGAAAACTGATCCTTCAATAATTCTTAGAACAAAATTTTAATGCTAGGTACATGTGTCTATCTATACCCTTCTTAGATCTTCCTGCAAACTGCCAATTTATTTTTTGTAGCTTCAATAAATTGCATTTTATGATCTAGTTTTTTTGTTCATTAGGTTTATTTACATCAAATCATTTCCATTTAATTTCAAACCCTCCAATTTTCATAAGGAATTAGAGATCTAGGTTTGATTGGCTCACTTTAAGGTCAAAAGTCAATCTTAACACCTTATGATCTCTAGTTCCTAAAGAAATAAGGAAAAGGGGACACCTTTAGTTCCTAAGTTATTTGCATAAAGGACCTAGAACACCCTATTTTGGTCCCCCCTTTTCATTTCATGTTAGAAGAATAGGTAGGAATTAACCATTAAATTAGATTAACAAAAGTTTGGTATAGATAGGTATAGTGTATGGACATCCATTAAAACATAAAGGATAGAGAGAAATTTTGGGTACAAAAAAGGAATTATATCCTCATCAAGGTATTATAATGGTTGATTCTAGGCTTTTAGGATGGAAATACTTTATGGTAATAGAGAGACTCCCCTTTATATTCTTGAAAATTCCCATATTATATTTTCTTACTCTTTCTAACATATTTTATTAAATTCTTGAATACCGTGTCATGAATTTTTTATTGAAGAGTTCAATTGCTACGATAAAATTATCTAAAAAATATTATCTTTCATAATAGAGGTCATGCTCTCATAGTGGAAGAGATAATAAAAGGCACTTGGGGTTCATCTTAGTTATCAAGGAGAAAAACTCATCACAATTTGTAGGGATAGTTAGTGAAGGAGTGGATATTAATGTGGCTCTTAGACTTCTCTACATTGCAAGTCATTCATGTTGCCTTCTAGTTGAAAGTTTGGTTCTAGGATGACTTTGAGACTTTTTTGTTATCATACCTATGGGATGAAGATCTAATATATGCCAAAGTTATTTTTTACAAGGTGTCTACTAATTCTCTATGTTTTCATGGGTTTGTAGGTTGTGCATTTGACTTATGAGAACTAGAGAAATATAGCTTCTTATGTTATTTTTAAGTATAGAAGTAGTTACACCCATAATCCTATTATTGTATATAATAAGAGAATATTTTTTGGTGTTTTCATGGATTTCAATAACAAGATGGACTGGACTATGTTGTATCTAGGTATTATGCACATGTAAAACATCAAAGTGCAGAATTTGAGATAAAAAGGTATAATCTACATTTATCTATTAAAAAAAATATATTAAACACATTTATTTTACTATATTTCACTAGATCAACTATGACACCTACTATTTACTTTTAGTTTCTTGGTAAAGGAAGAAGAGCATAAAATTGTAGTAGAAATGAGTCTCCTTAATAAAGAAAGGAATAATTTGTAAATAATTTATTTTCTAAGCACAGTGCGATATTTAATGAGTTTTCTTTAGAACACATTGGTGAGATTGGAAGAATACTACTAGAACTAGAGGGCCAAGAGATTCTCTTAGAAAACATAAGGATTCTATTTTTTACGATCAATCAATGTTAAGGACAATATCTTCTAGGAGAGACATGTCACATTTTTAAGAATTATATTAAAAATAATGTTGTGTTTGTTTCAAAAAATTACTTTTCTCTTATTAAGTGAAGGCGATTATTTCATGTTGCATCCTTAAACTAGATTTTAGGTAACACCCATATCATATGATGATATAACACACATTTTAAGATAGAATATACTCTATAAATTTGTACATAGTATAATTCTATTATTAAATTAGATCAAGTATGTTGTTATATAGTGTCATAAATTATCGCCCTTGAAAATTTCACACTAGGTCTCACACCCTCTTAAGTGTATGTATCTAACTATGTTTGTGATGTACCCATCTTTTTTTTCTTATAATATTAAGTAAATCTTTAATTTTAGGACATTCAAAGAGAAAAAAAAATTCCTAGATAGGGTTGTCCTATCTATTTGTGCCCAAAAATTCAAATTTGATTATTAGCCTCAATATGTTTAAGATTTAAAAATTCATTTGTCAACCTATCAAAATGGTTAATTCAAACATGTTTAAAATCATATATATTAGTTATTCACTCCTTTTTCACCCCTAATCGGTTTTAATGAATCTTAATCTCTCTCTAGAAACTCTAAAGAAATTAGTCTAACATCAAGAGCAAGAAAAGTAGAAGATAATCACCATAATTATAGTTAATTATAGTATGGAAACTAACAAAAAAATGATGTTCATTTATTATAAGATGTTCCTTATTTATTATCATTATCATATGCACTACATTATTTCAACAAGATCTTTGAACATTTGAGTGGTAAGCCATCCTTTTACACTTTCATTATCATTTGTCATTATCTTTCCTTTGGTCCCCCAAGAGAATGCACTCTTTATCATCTTTCATCATATAGCCATTGTGGAGTTGCGAAAACCAACAACCTTTCTCACTTAATCTATTTTATAAGTTTACAACACTACTATTGATTGAAGTGAATTTAACATCTCAAGGCTCCTAAACCCTAATGCATTGTTCAAGGACTCATCATCAAGAAATTAGGGCACATTGATTACCTAAGTTTTGTTGGACTTCAAATCTTGATTTTTGCTATCAAATGCCTTCAAACACTCATATACTTGTGTAAGCCCTAAAACCCTAGATTTCAACACTTTTGGACTAGGATTCCCAATGTCCTTGTCCTACTGGCCTACTTCAAAAATTTCAATGCAAATTTCCTCTCTATATCTCCTCTTTAGATCTACTTTTTGTTTCTTTCATTTTATTCTATAATTTCTAGATTTTGTTACACTTAGTCCATTTTATCCTAATTCACCTAGTTCAATACAACTCATCATATCAATCACAACACACAAACACAAAAAAGGGGGTTATAACCCTAACTAGCCTATTTGGATCTCCTTTGAGGACAACAACCAAATAGTACATCTTAGTTAATTTTGGCTCCCTAATATTTATGATGAAAAATAATTTATCTAGTTTAATTCATTTAGGCTATTTCACCTTTCACCATCTTACATTTTGGTAAACTTAGCTTACATTTACATATTTTTTATTTTAATCACATGTATTATTATATCTGATTTACTTGATCAAAGTATTATATTGTTTTAATATATTATTTACTATTACAAGCATTGTATTTTAGTAAAGCATTGTAATTCTTGTTCTCTTATGTTATTGTAAAAATATAAAACCTAAAACCCCTTCTATTCTTCTAACATTACATCAACATATCCATCTTGTCGCAGCTTCCTTTAAAAATAATGTTCTCTTCTTTTCTTACATAATTGATAGATGTTTCTTTTTTAACTTTTGGTATCCCTTCTTCAAGTGAAAATGAAGCTAACACTTGTACCTCTTCCAAGATATATCCTACTCAAGAGGATATTTTGGTACAAGAGGATACAATAATAGCTTTCTTAACATCACTTTACTTGCTCCTCATTCAACTTATCTTCCTCTTGGAAACATGGTATGCATACACGAAGAGTCCAAATTTACATAGAATCCCCCAAGGATAGATGTTGATCAAAATCCAATCAATTATAGTTTATACTCATGATTCCAATAAAGAACCTATAAAACCTATAACACCATCGTTCCACAATAATGTTCCTTCTTCTAACACATATTTCAATTATGATGGGAGATCTTTAGCTTTTAAACCTCGTGGACTAGTTGAATATAATGTTGAATCTCCCCATCCTAACATCTCATCACTAAACAAGGATCTGAATTCTTACAAAAGAATTGATTCTTCTTCTCATGTCAATTCTACTACTTCTTCAAAATGTAATCATACTTCTCATTTAGACAAGATTATAAATGTGGGCTCTCTTCATTTGTTCAATTTGGAGACATATTATGGGCTTTGTTTCAAAATATTACTAAACCTAGATACAATAGAAATGATTTAAGAAGGAGTTAAAGTTCTTGTGAAACCTACACTACACTTTTCTAAAGTGGGTTTAGGTTACGTTCCTTCTCCTTTTTCTATATCCACTCCTCCATTGTTTAATGTACCTGAGATGTTATAAACAGTCAAACCTTTCATTACAAGAGAAAGTATTGCTTCATGCTCCTCATACTCTATCTAAGAAAGAGCATATTTTATTGAGGCTTCTCACATCTCACTCAATTACTCCCCCTCCTTCAACACAAAATAAATTTCACAAATATGATAAAAATCCTTCTTCTTGTGCATATCATCAAGTGCTTGGTCATTCCAATAGTGAATATAATTCCTTGGAAAATAAAATACAACTTATTGAATCTAGTGCTATAACTCTTCCGTTTTTTTATGAACCTTTTGGCTCATCACATGACATTAGGTCTTAGCCTTATCCTGTTCCTCCTAAATGATAAACTTTATTCTAAGTTGTTGCTCCTCGTTATGTGGCATTGATAGCTCCATGTGTTTTCTTATTGTCATTCATGGTGGTACAATCGTACATGCAACCATAATTTTTTTATGATAGCAACACAATGGTATCCAACATGGTTGTCCTCACCTATTTATTGGAGGGCAAGGATAACCACTTTTGTAAGTGTGAATCCTTCTTGAGGATCCCCTCTCTTTTTCCTTCACCCCTTTTTCTTAAAATATCAACATAGTAAATATGCTATTATTTTAAGGGGGGCATATCACCTATCCATTTATACATCCACACATGCATCCTTATCCGTTCATGCTTCTTGAGTTGTGGCTTATTGATGTGCCCCATCTGTGGTATTTTTATTACACCCCTAGAGGTGTGGTTATCAAAGCATTCCTTTTGGTGCTATTTATTATATGCTCTATAAGGTTTGATTATTAATTCATCCACTGATACATTATTCATTTGTGTTCTCCTTGAGGCATGATTATTAATTCATCCACTAATATGTTCATTTATATGATCCCTAAGGTGTGACTATTAGTTTTTCCCTTAAGACATTATTCATTTATGCGCTATGTGATGTGTGATTATCAATTTGTCCTTTGCAACATTGTTAATTTATGCACTCCTTGAGGCATTATTTTGTATTTGTTCCATGTGTCATTATTCATTTATATGCTCTCTAAGGCATTAAAAATGCATGATTACCTAGCATAACACAACTTGCTAGCCTATTAATCTATGTACTATAAGCCACCTAGCATAACATAACTTGTTATCATGTGTGTTTTATAGGGTCTTATTTATCACATCTGTGGTCACTTAGAATAACATAACTTAATATTCTATGATACATGGGGGCTTTGTTATGTGTATGACCCCTAGCAATAGAGAAATCTAGTACCCGAGTCATGTACCCTTCTTCATACATAGACACCTAGCATGTAATATAACTTTCCTACCTATGATCCATGGGGATTTGAAAAATGCATGGCCCCTTATGATAAAGAAAGCTAGTTCTAGATTCATGTACCCTTCTTCATTTGTATTAATTTGTCCTCATCTATTTGTATCCATTCTTCCTTTGAAGCAATCGATCAACTCACTATGTGCTTCTTTTCTCTTTAGAATTCATATATGTGTTTGTTGTATTTGGGGGATGATGCTTGACATTGAGACAACCTTTTATACCAAGGTATCCTTACCTTGTTGACTCTAACTTTTTGCTTGATACTTATGTATTGATATTGTTGTTGTATTATTTTTTCTCTTTGTTTATGCTTTGTGTGTTTTATGATTTTATGTATACTTTTTGTATGCTTTGGGTATGATTCATGTATGCTTTGTGTATTCTTTATGTGCACTCTATTGTTCTCTCAATGTATATGTCACATATTTTTGAATTTTTCCTCATCTTATGTGTGTGACCTTTTTATATTGACATTGTGGATTGATAGGATCCTATATCTCGAGGCTATCACATCTCCTAGCTTGGAGTCATCCTATCTATTTAGCATTTTTAAATAAAGAGATGTATCTTCTCCATAATTTAGTGTAAGTGTGAATGATATTTCACACCCTCACTAGAGTAGGGGCAAAATCTAGTGTCATAAATTATCACCCCTAAAAATTTTAAACTAGGTTTGGTACCCTCTTTAGTGCATGTGTCTAATTGTGTTTGTGGTGTACCTATTTTTCTACTATTTTGAAAAGAATAAGTACATCCTTGATTGACAAAATTTTGAAGAAATTTTTTTATGGACCTTGGTGCCCAACACCACTATCTTATTTATTCATGCCCAAAAATTCAAATTTGATTATTAGCCTCAATATGTTTAAGAATTCAATTTTTTTTGTTGGCCTATCATAATGGATAACTTAAAATATATTTAGATTCATATATAT
Source organism: Sequoiadendron giganteum (assembly GCA_007115665.2). Lineage (NCBI taxonomy): Eukaryota > Viridiplantae > Streptophyta > Pinopsida > Cupressales > Cupressaceae > Sequoiadendron > Sequoiadendron giganteum. The sequence goes on along the minus strand of CM021109.1, from coordinate 436,723,247 downwards.
AAGTTCTCCCCACATTTTTAACCCATAATAAATTCTAATCAATCTTAATCTCTCTCTAGAAACTCTAAAGTAATTAATGGAACATCAAAAGAAATAAAAGAATAATATAAGAAACATCATTACAGTGAATTACGTCTGCAACCTAAATAAAAATATGTGAATGTATTGTAAGATGCTTCTTATTTATTATCATTATCATAAGCGCTTAAATTTGTAGGATCTTAAGGATACTTCTTCATCTTTCTTGTATGAGATTGATACATCTACATAAATCCAACAAGGGCTTTATATATGAGTGATAAGAGACCCCTTTTATGTTTTCATTATCATTTTTCATTTATCTTTCCTTTAGTCCCTCAAGAGAACACACCTTTTATCATCTATAATTATAACCATTGTGGAGGTGGGAACACTAACATAAGGTTTGACCAAGGAAAGCCCCTATACAACACAACCTTTCTACCTATGTATATTTTATAGGTTTATAGGTTTGCTAATTATTGAAGTGGATTTAACATCTCAAGGCTCCTAAACCCTAATGCATTGTTCAAGGACTCATCATCAAGAAATGAGGGTACATTGATTAATTGAGCTCTATCAGGCTTTGAATTATGATTTTTGTTGTTAGAAACCTTTAGACATTGGTACACTATTGTAGGCCCTAAAACTCTAGATTTCAACACTTCTAGAATAGGACAGCCAATGCCTTTGTCTTGCCAATATTCTCTATACTTCAACATCATGTTCCTCTTTGCGTCTCTTCTCTAGATCCACTTTCTATTTATCTTGTTCTATTATGTAATTTCTAGATTCTATTACACTTATTTTATTTGACCTAATTCACTTAGTTTGATATAAATTACCATATCAGTCACAACACAAAAAAAAGGGCCCAAACCCTAACTAACCTATTTGGATCTCCTTTGATGACAACAACCAAATAATACTACCTGGTTAATTTTGGTTCCCTAATTTTTATGGTGAAAGAGAATTCATCTAGTTTAATTCATTTAAGATAGATCTCCTTTCAACATCTTACATGTATTTTATGTGACCAATATTTTAGGTTGTGGCTATTATGGATGGTATTGCTGAGTTAACACTCATTGAATTTGGTTGTATGAACATGCAATATTTGTGAATTTCATTAAGATTATGAATTTAGATATTGTTCATGATTGTATTTGAATAATGTTACATTTTTTATTGATGAGGGATACACTGTCTAAACCCACACAAAACACAACACAAAAATAACAACACAAAAAATGCAAGATAGAAAACAATCCTCTTTCAATCATTTTTTGAAAATGAAATTACAGATTTAGAAACACAGGGCTACAACCTGATGGGCTTGATTCATTACATCCAAATCAACTTTGAAAATAAAATCTATTATTTAGAGCCACAATTTGCACTAATGGAGCCACCTTCTACAACCTCCACTTAACCCTTTTATTTTACCCAATAATCACCCTAGAATGTTCTAGAAAGTATAAATTTCCCTTTTGTTTTGGTGCCAAAAATTTTGCTGCTTGATTTCTTGCCTAGGAAGATATTTTAATGAAATCCAATTTTTAGTGGGGCAACTTCCCAGGGCTATAAATTTTGATCCAAGTGTTTGATTTGATAAATTATAATATCATTGGAAATATTTCGAAGAGATATGCAACACTAAAACTATCAGAGATCATTTCGTGCACTTTTCGAGTTGTTTCGAGGCTTCTAACATTTTCAAATTTGAATTTGAAGCTGCATCGGAGGAATTTCTCAATATGAAAACTTTAATATCTCTCAAACCATATATGGTATTGAGATGAATCTTCTACCATTAGAAATATTTCTTAGTTTCACTCCTTGGGGTAAATTTTCAGGTCCATACAAGCCTGTTTAGGCCGACTTACTAAAAATAGTAAGTGACCATTTTTCACTTTTCTGACTTTTGACTATCTTACACCCCTTAAGTTCCATCATGGGACTCAAAAAAACTAAAGAAAATAAGGAAAAAAACATTTTTTTGGGTGATGCACTTGATTGCCCCTACACCATTGGGTGCTTCTGCATCAATTATTTATAATGGGGAGATATTAGTATACTATTTTTTATCTTGAGGATTAAAAATTTATTGGAAAGATGTATTGAATACTATGTACATAGTATACTATATTTGTAAATTATAATTACTACTTATGATTTACTTTGGGTTCTCTATTACTACAATGCTAATGTCTAAAATGAAATAAAATGAATGTGTATATTTTCTAGAACATTAAATAAGGATTTGAGCATCAAATTTATGAATATCGGTTGACTAACAAGTAGAAAAATTAAATTCATACATTATATCAAGATCATGACATTAAACTATAACTTGATAGCCTTAATATCATCCTTGATATATGCATAGAGATTTTGAAAGTTGATATTAAGGGATAATATTTTTGAAGAACTCTAGGTATTTGGTGAGTTGTGCTTGTATTCTATTGTATAATTGTAATGCAATTACATGTGTAGGTGAGTTGTTTCAAAATAGGAGTTAAACATATAAAGTAATATTATGTCATTTTGAAAATTTATTGTATTAAATATACAATCATTATGTCTTATTCACTAAACCTTAGCCAAGGTTGATTTTGGTGAAATTGACCAATCATATGTATTTAGGGTACATAACTAACTTGCGATTCACTTTATACTAGAATTCACTAGCTTTATCCATATATAGTATTCTACTATGACCATGCACAAGAAGATTCAAGTTCAATTGTAATAATACGATTATATATTTTTTGTTTTAAATATATCATTGATATATGGAATCACTACTTACTAACCATTAAGGTCACAATTATTATAATTACCAAGTGGAAATATAATCTAGATGATGAATCATACCAATATAATAATTTGGCTTCACCATAGGGAAATAAAATTAAAAAGTTAAGAATATTATTATTAGTAAAATTATTGGGCATTTATCGTCATATGGCGATCTAATGGATATAGTGTTGTCGACTACCTTGAGTATGAATTAAGTGTGAATAATGTCTAAAGAAATTTTACATGTACTATTGCATGTCCCTTGAACCTTAGATGATTCTTATGTTCCCTTCTCGATGCATGATGTGCTTTGTCAAGAAAGATATATAATATAATATGATTATGATACTTGATATCAGTAAATCATATTATGTTAGAACTCTACTTCGAGACATAAAAGTATGTTTGCATACTTTTTGTATTATGACAATATATTGAATATTTCATTTTTCCATGTGCTTTAACATATCCATGCCTATATTATATTGATTAATATGCATTATTTTTGTGTATGGATTTTATTGTTATAAGGTTAATAATTGTTCGTATAAAATTGGGTGGGACAGTGAAACCTATTTTTTTATAATAAGATTTTCATTTTTAAAGTGGGTATTAGTGTTAGTTGAGCTATATATATGTAAACAATCATATACTTAAAATGGGATGATAGAATAATTATCATAAATTTTAACATAAATAAATGAAACATTCCATACCAAGCGGGAAATTTGAAAGGGTTTGAAGAGATCTAGTATGAAACGAGTTATTTATCCTAATGGGTATGTGTAGAGACTTGAACTGGTGCTTACTTTGGAATTTTGAGCATTATGATTTTTATGAAGGGGTCACAATTTGGTTGTTTATTATTTATAACTAACCTAGCCTATTTGTTAATGAGATGATTTTGTAAGGGACTCTAGGAGGTTCATGTTGAGTTATGAATTATAACAAGGTGAGAAATAATTTGAGTTCTTGATGCCCTTGGATGAAAATGATTTAGGATATGCTTGCTAAACTAGGAGCATGCTTGGATTTTTTTAATACTAGGGTAAGTGCACCAATCTATGACACAATTTTGGCTCTTAAGACACCACTTTTTTTTTTTCTCTGAAATCAGGAAAATCTGATTTGCACGAGAAAATGAAGATAGTTACACTCAAAATTTCAAGATGTGGAAAGAACAAAAGTTGAAGTGCTCTCAGTCTAGTTTCTAAGCTACTATTGTTTTTTGAAATTAATGAAGATTAAGGATCTCAAAAAGGTGGGGGCAAAATAGGTCCTGTTTTTATCAAAAAAAATATCATAGCGCTTGAGGGCTCCCCCCTTTTTGGTTAACTTTTTTTTAGAATTTCAAAAATCCCAATGGTGAGAAATTAGCTAACACCATGTATTTTATCCTCCTTCTTTCGGATAATTTTTTTAATGAATGTATAATATTTTATGAATTTTCAAAGTGGACACATCCTAAAAAGCTGAAATTTGAGCGTGCTCCCCCCCAATTTTTTTGGCAAACTAATCAAAAATTGATTTTTTTTTTCATCATGTGTAGAATGGAGTCTAGTTTCAAAAAATGAAATTTGTTTCACGTTCCGATGAACGTGTAAAAATCTATCCTTAACCTAGCACATGTTGGTTTTTTACCAAAAACGAAGGCATTTACAATAGAAGCCATGGATCAAAACCTTTACTAAATCAAAATGAAAAAAGAATTATATATTTAGATAGCTGAGACAGAGGTTAACGCTATCACAGTTTTTTTTATAAACTTGCATTGAAAGACGTCCAAATGAGACAGGGAGCACGAACGAAAATATGAGAAAATTTCGCAAATCCTGTTAATTAACACGTCTAAAGTAGGCCTTTTGGCGAGCGCTGATTGTGATGAGTCATTTGGTGAGCACCAAATGGCCTGCTTTGTACAGAACTAGATTTTTGCTTTCTCTGTCAGGGAAACTATATACATGAAATAAACATTTAATTATAAGTTGACATTTACATATGAACATTTAATTTATTATACTTTAAGCTATATTTCATGTATATATAGGCAGAATGTTTGAGAGTGGTTTCAGATCTCTAAGAGTTATAATGCAAATTCTAGTTTTTGGAAGATCTTAAAAATTTAAGACTTAGTCAAATTTCAATAATCAGCATGTCAAATTTCAGTAATCAGGAGGTCAAATTTTAGTACTCAGGAGGTCAAATTTCATCTTTATCTCTCTATCTCACTCCTTTTCATATCTTATTCTCTAGACCTCTCTCTCTCACTATCTCCATCCCTTTATCTAACAATATCTTACTTGAGCTCAAGAACTATGTCTCTACATGTCCATCTCTTTCTCCTTCCCTCTCCAATATCTATCTCCCTCCCTCCTTCCCTCTCTACATTTTTCTCTCTCATCCCTCTCCTTTTATCTCTATATATCTCTCTCTACTCTCTATACCTACCTATCCCTCCCTCCCTCTCCTCTCTTTCTCTCTCTCTTTGCTTCCCTCGCTCTCTCCTCCCCTCTCTACTCTCTATCTTGTCATTCTCTCTCTCCTTCCCTCTCTAGTTCTCTCTATCTCACTTCTCTCTCCTTCCCTCCCTCCCTCTCTAATTTTCTCTATCTCCCTCTCTCTCCTTCCCTTTATACTTCTCTTTATCTCACCTCTCTTTCTCCCCCTCTCTCTCTCCCTCTCTCTTCCTTTCACCCACCTTTTCTCTCTACTTCTCTCTATCTAACCTATCCCTCTATACATCTCTCTCTCTCCCCCCTCCTTCCATCTCAATCTCTCCACCTTCTTCCTTATCTCTCTACTTTTAAACTCCATCACACATCTCTATCACCTATCTCACTTCTCTCTTTCCCCTTCCCTCTCTACTCTCTTTCTCTCTATCTCACCCCTCTCTCCCTACCTATTCCTCCCTCCTCTCTCTTATCTCTCTCACCTCTCTCTCTCCATCCCTACCTCTTCCTCCCTCTCTCCTTCCCTCTATTTTTCTCTTTATCTCCTCCTCCCTCTATCTGCCTAGACCTCTCTCTATTTTTGTCTCACCTCTCTCTTCATCCCTACCTCTCCCTATATCTCTCCTTTCATATCTACTTCTCTCTACCTAGTTGTCCCTCTATACCTATTTCTCTCTCCCTCCTTGCCTCCTCTCTCTCAATATCTCCACCTTCTTTCCCTCTCTAATTCTCTCTCTCTCACCTCTCTCTCTCTCTCTCCTCCCTC
>CM021109.1:436684852-436717111 GCA_007115665.2 Sequoiadendron giganteum | reverse complement strand
AGAGAGAGGGGGAGAGGGAGTTGGAGATGAAGAGGGAAAGAGAGTGAGTGGGAGTGGTAGTGGGAGAGAGGGGGGAGAGTGGGAGAGAGGGGGGAGAGAAAGGTAGAGAGATAGAGGGAGGGGGAGAGGAGGAGAGGTATAGGGAGAGGGAGAGGGAAAGAAAGAGGGAGATGGGGAGGGGGAGAGAGTGGGCATGAAGGGGGGTGGGGAGAGATAGATCTAAGTATTCATATATATATTATATATATAGTGGAGAGAGAGAGAGGGAGGGGGAGTGAAGGGGGCTGGCTAGAGAGAGAGGGTGGGAGAGATAGATCTAAGCATTCATATATATTATATATATAATGGAGAGAGAGAGAGAGGGAGGGGGAGAGGAGGAGAGGTAGAGGTAAAGGGAGAGGGAAACAAAGAGGGGGAGGGCGAGGGAGAGGGAGTGGGCGTGAAGGGGGTGGGGAGAGAGAGAGGGTGGGAGAGATAGATCCAAGCATTCATATATAATCATATATATAGTAGAGAGAGAGAGAGAGAGGGTCAAGGAATGGGAGAGAGAGAGAGGGAGAGAGAGGACTTGTCATGTCCCTTTTTTGAAATTTCTTAAAATAGTAGTATTATTTTTAGCAAGTTTGATTTTTTTTAAATAGTGAATCAAGATTATCAAATTAATCAAGAAATATTTTCTTTATGGTTTAAATATTCAAATCAGTTTTTTTGGAAAAATAACAAACTAAAATTAAACATCATTTATGACAAGGAGGGTGTGGTTTCAGAGGTTTCCCAAGATTGCTATTACTTTCCTTTTTGAGACTCAAGTATATAAAACCTTTTTGAGGTTTGGGAGTGGGAATGAAGGCGGTGGGGAGAGAGAGAGGGGGTAGGAGAGGGGGAGAGATAGATCCAAGCATCAATATATACACTGGTCCTTGATAACCTTTAATTATCGGTCATATTCTTGAAGTATCTCAAGTCCTATGTGGAATCTATTTTCCAATCCATCCAATCTTTGGTGTACTTCACTTCCTTCCATAAAGTGCCTAAAAAGGCGACATTCAGATGGAAACTTGAAAGGTGTTATTATAAGAAAATTCCACCAATGGAAAGTATTCTTCCCACTTAGTTGGCTGGTCCATGATGTACATTTGTAGCATATCTTCCACAATGTGGTTGACTATCTTTGTTTGGCCATTTTTTTCTGAGTGGTAGGCCATGCTGAAGTTGAGTTGAGTCCCCAAGGATGTCATTAAGGTAGTCCAAAATTGAGAGGTGAATAATTTATCTCTATCGGAGATGATTAATTCTAGAACCCCATGCAATCTAACAACCTCTTTAAGAAATTTTCCTCTCGGTTTTGGACTACCCTAATGATAGCCTTGGGGACTCAGCTCAATTTCAGCAAAGACTACCTCCCAGAAACAGATGGCCAAACTGATAGAGTCAACCAAGTTATGGAAAATATGTTGTGAATGTACGTCATGGACCAACCAACTAAGTGGGAAGAATACTTGCCATTGGTGGATTTTTCTTATAATAACACCTACCAAGCTTCCATTCAAATGGTGCCTTTTGAGGCACTTTATGGTAGGAAGTGCAAAACACAAATTGGATGGGATGGATTGGACAATAGAGTCCATATAGGACCTACAATACTTCAAGAATATGACCAACAGGTAAAGGTCATCAAGGAAAGATTAAAAGAGTACTCAGATCGCCGGAAGAGTTATGTAGATGCAAAAAGAACCCCAAGAGAATTTGAAATAGGCGATAAAGTATTCCTCCGTGTTAAACCCCAAATTGAGTTCGATAAAATTTAGCAAGGTAGCCAAGTTGTCCCCTCGGTTCATTGGACTATTTGACATCATAGAGAAAATTAGTCACGGGACTTATCGACTTTCTCTTCCCCCATCTCTCTCTCGCATACATAATGTGTTTCATGTGTCTTTGCTCAATAAATATGTACCTGACCCAACCCATGCCATTGATTTGCATGCTCTACAAGTAGAAGAGGCTGGAGAAATCCATCTAAGTCCACTCGTAATTGTGGACAAGTGCAATATCACCCTGCGCAACCACACCATACAGTAGGTTAAGGTCCTTTGGGACAAATATGGAGAACGTGGAGCCACTTGGGAGGATGAAGAAATTATTAAGGAAGAATACCCACACCTCTTTAACTAAGTCGCGATGGCTTAGCCTAAGGGGGGAGGAATGTGACACCCCTGTAAACATTAGACCTAATTTTGCGTTAATCATCTATCGACCCGATGTAATTTGGTCAAAGGCGAAACCTTAAACATAAAACTATGATTGCACCCTTTATTTTAATACTTTAAATGGCCCTTTGAAATAACTATGAAATAATTGTTTATTACGAATTTAATAGTGTTATTTCATTTTAGCATGGATGTATTTATATGTTATCGACCTAACCAAGTACTAATAATTTTGTGAGAATATGGATGAGTTTTTGCGGGTACTCGAGGTGCAACAAAATGTGGACTTGGCAACCTATTCTCATAAAGAACCTTAAGTCAATAGCCTAGTTTTATTAGTTGGTAATCAAGTCACTCCATTCATTCCTCTTAGATTGAGAGTTGTTTTCCACCATTAGTAATACTTAACATGTGTAAGTTTCTTCGTTGTGATGATGAGTCAATTAATCCTTTTATATTGTTGTAAACATTTTCAAATTGAACCATTGGGTGAATTAAGGAAAAATAAACAAAGTAACAAATACAATAATATAGATTAAATTAAATCTATACCTTACTATTTAAAAATAAAATAAACAAATAAAACATAAGAGCTTGGAAGAAATTATAAAATTTTAAATAAAAAAAAAACAAAACAAAACAAAGAGATATAAAAAGAAAAAAAATAATAAGAATTGGGAGAACCATATAGAAAAAAGAAAGAGAAAATTAAAGCAAACGAAAGGAGCTCACGTCGGGAGTTTGAGCATGGGAGAAGAAAGGAAAATTTAATGCCACACCAGACACCTGAGACAGCCCGCACTAAAGAGGAAAGGGGCACCCAAATGAGGGAAGTATGGCGTCCACGTAATAGAAGAGCCTAGAAGGTCTGATGCCTAGGAAAATGGTGAGGAAAAATCACCTTAAAAACCCCACGACCTCTCCCTTTCAAACACACAGAAGATTACTGTGAGTAAAGGAAGTCTGAGGCGTGGAGAGGGAAGTAGAGACGTGAGAAGCCAGGTGCAACAGGTCTGCATACATTTGCACACACGTTACAGGTATTTCTCCCTTTCTTGCTAAGTTTTTCAAGAGAAATCTGTGAGTTTCTTACATTTGAAACTAATTAGGGTCCCTTTATAGTTCAAAAGAGGAAGTGAGTGAATGAATTAACTCTGATATTCTACATAAGAGAAGTTGTGGAATGATAAACAAGGAATCCTTTGTCTCAGTTCCAAATTATTCTGCCTTGGTGGTTTAGAAAACTTTTATGGCCTTTCCAATTGCAAGAATATGCCTGACAAAAAGAAATAAAGAAAGAAACCATTAAATTTAGTGGACATAAAATAATGGCTTCACCATATTTGATGCATTAGTATTAGCTGGAAAAATAAAGGGCATTCAAAAACTTGATATAGGCATCTCTTTATTCAGCTGTAGCATTCAAAAGAAAAAAATCTTGAACTCTAGACATGCCAGCCAATCAACTGCAGGTCTTTGTAGTGATAGACAACAATAAAATATTTAGTTTTGGGCATAGTAATCACCACGTTTAGCCATTAGCAATTAAAATTAGTTGTTGGTAGCTATACCTATGATATAACCTGTAGGGGGATAAAGCATCATGCCTCTGCCACTTGATATCCTCGGCTGGGAGAAGATACTCCTTAAAATTGATATATATGTAAGCACTGTTACTTGTGGTAATTATTCTTACCTTTGTTGTAAGGTAGAGCTAGGAAAACAAAGGTCAGTAAAAGAATGCAATGGAGTAAGAAGATGGGAAAACCTTGATTAGAGCCTTTGAAATTTAAGTATGGAATGCAGAACATAAAACCTTTACAAACTATCACAAAGACATCATAGGTTGCTTTGCAGCGAGTGTATAATTCAAAACTCAAGTATTACTAGTTGGGAAAATGTTTCCTAGTAACCCCATGGTCATGTAGCTTGTAGCAATACATAAATAAAATAAACAATAACATCACATAGCATAATTATCAGCCTTGCTCAAGAACTTCAATTAAATCTGGAATAATTCTCCCACTAGAGTAGTCATTATGGATTACAATTCTTGCCCCACAACACGAAGTGAAGGCATAGTTTATCCGTGAAAAACCGACCTTATTGGTTGAATAATACCATGGAAACCTTGGAAACACCATTCCACCCACTATAGGCAAGTTCTTGTGCTTATTAATTAGCTAAAGGCAACATATTGAGAAGTTTCAGTCAAAACCATGATTAATAAAGTATGCAAGGAAAAAAATTTGGCATTAAGAACATAAATAGAGGAGAAAAAAAATTCTCGCAGCCATAGCACAACTAATATGTAGGCGGGCTGAAGTTAATAACTATAAACAACAAAGAATATGGGGTTGCACATGTCCCCCTTCCCCTCCAATTAAATAGGAACTCAACACATTGCCAAGAATTAAGTCATCAAGTTGATTGATAACATGTGTACCCACATGGTTTACACCCTTTTATTTGTAACTGTTGTAGATTCCCCTTCCAAAATGGGACTTGGCTACCTAGGATACCAAATGTGACTAACCTAGAGAAGACCCAAAAGTGAACCTCCTGGATGCATGAGTAGTGATAGGTAGCCATTGGACCATGTCAATGACCGATGTTTGGGCTACTGCTAGGGACTAGCCATCGCTCACCTATTTCACGGAGGTGAAAGTGCTAGGGGATACCCTGGTTATGATATGGTTGTAGTGATTACACGGGTAGGGACCCATCCATGCGGGTAATGGTAATCCAGGGCTAATCATGGTATTTATGAATTCACTAGCTGCCACTGGTAAGCACAAAAGTGATTGATGCCAAGTGTTACCCAAGTTATGGTAGGTTCTCTACTTGGGAATTCTCTAAGACCCTTTGGATGGAGGATGGACCCACGGTGTAGTATGGGATACACTGAATCCTCTACTCGATTGACCTTTACCCATACTACCACCCCACCTAGTGTAAAAGACCAAGGAATGAGTGGGACCCTCGGTGTAGTGCGCAATGCACCATCATTCCTTTCTATTGGATGCTCTAGATGGGATAGTGGTGAGTCTCCCCCCCTCTATTCTTTTACATATCATACCCACACTTGTACTGAACCCGTTGTGATGAGGGTGGACCCACGGTGTAGTATGGGATGCACTGAAGCCTCTTCACAGTTGAGCTTTGACCTTGTTAGTTATCTTCATGACCACAACCATTTAACAATTGCAGGTTTGTCCCGGAATAGCTTGTTGGGTCCACTTGGTTGGGGTGGACTGGGTTGTGGTTCACATGGTTGGGTGTGTTGCACCCCACAAGGAAGTAAAATCCATGTCACTTACCCATTTCGGCACCTACTTATGCTAGGTAATTTAAAATGAGATCCTTCCTTTGATATTAATTTTCTAAACATCTTAATTGTGTAAACTTAACCAAATTTGTTGCTATTGATTTGTGAATTGGTGATGCTTCTATGTGAAATTGTATTATTTTGAAAAACAAATTGCTCTCATGGTTGAGTTTTTACATTGGTATCAGAGCACCCAAGTTCAAACTTTGGACCTTGGCACCCATATATCTCATGTTTAATAAAAAAAAATCTTAGATTTTACAGCCATGGGACATGGAAAGAAAGGCCAACGTAGAGCCCCCAAGAAAACACAAATGAAATCAAAACCCTTACCTAAACACGAGGAACTAAAGGAGACTATACCTTTGAGAGAAATCGAGACAATCTCTGACACAAAGACTTTGGCCTCCACTCTTAAGCAAATGAAGGTCAAACAGGAAAAAGATAAAGCAGGCCCCTCTCAAACTAAGGAATCAACAGTGAAGGAAAAACCATCTACTATTAGAGATTTCCCCTTTAGATGTGGACGTTACGCCCCACCACTGACTAAGGAAGTTATAGCAAAATATGACCGAGTGCACTCTAAGGAGAAAGTAGTTGAGGAACCCCTTGAGAAGGAAGATCTTTCTGAAGAATAGACAATGTAGTCAAAGGAGGAAACTATGTACTTATGTAATTACGATGGCTAGCGTATTAACTAAATAACATCGTGCTATTATGTGTAGAAGAAGAAAATATGAATGTAAAAACATATATAAATATGTATATGCATATGTGAATATATAATTAATATGGGATTTATGCCCTTACTATGTGATATGTGAAAGATTGCTTATGTTTGAATGATGATTTAACAGTTGATTGAAAATTTTCTTATTTTCATTTCCAACAGTTTTGAAATGAACTTTTCTTTAACAAATTCAAGGTATGGAAATTAACTAGTTAAAAAGAGAGAGAGAGAGTACTAAAATGACATCTTGTTATTTTAACCAGAAAAATTGAACATACTCACTATGAGGAGGATGTTCAGGAGGGGAGCAAGTCCCAGCCCAGCCGAGATCTTACGTGCTAGCAAGAATGCAACTCCCCCACTAGCAAGGTTGCCAGAGGAACTTCAAGCTGAACTGAATGCTCTTCGAGCCAAAATAGCTTCTCAAGAGCAGCAGATAGAGGAATTATCCAGGAAAAAGGAACAAGGGACAAACCATAACACTGGTTTGGGCATCGAAGAGCGGAGAAGGGAGGAAGAACCCTCAGATTTTGACCATGGAACAACTCTCGTATACCAATTTGTGGCCCATCACCTACGGGTCGACAAGAGTACGAAAGAAAGGTCCCCTTAATTTGAGAATTGAAGAAAATGCAGCCACCAAAATATGATGGGACAGGTGGTGGAGATGTTGCAGAGGCTTGGGTGATTGGTATGAACAAGTACTTTGGGTTGATGGACATGGATACCAATACTAAGGCCAAATTGGCAATATATCAGCTAGAAGAAGCATCTCTTTGGTGGGACCATCTCTCAGCCATCAAGGGGTATGACCTCAAGGAATTAACATGGGAAAAATTTGAGAGGCAATTTCATAAGGATTATTTGTCTGCTCGACATCGTGATTAGAAAATGATAGAGTTTCACTCACTGCATCAAGGAAACATGACAATGAGTGAGTATAAAGCCAAATTTATGAGCCTACTACGATATGTTCATTACTTAAAAGAGGAGGAAGATAGAGTGAACAAGTTTATCCTTGGGCTAAACAAAAGCTTGATGTACACTACTAAGCTTGATCGCCCTAAGAATTTGAGCCAAGCAGTGGAAGTAGCTGCCATCGCTGAAGAAAAGCGAAAGAGTAAGCAAGAAAGGAGACAAAAGTCCTCCACTTTTACCTGTACTGATAACAAGGAATATAAGAAGGGCTTATGAGTGGAACACAAATCAAGCAAATTTAAAAGGAGCCAGAGAGAAGATCTAAACTCCAAGGTAACACCCTCTAAGAATAAAGAGGAAAAGTGGCAAAAGTCATCAAAATTGGAGACCCCTATAAGCTCTTACAAGGATCAAGGAAGGAAGGAGATGGATTATCAAGGAAGATGCTGGGAATGTGGAGGTAACCACTACAAGAGAGATTTCCCCAAGAGGACAAATCAAAACAACAAGTCAATTGCCAAGATCTATGCGGCCATGGACAAGCAAGAGGCTGATAATCAAGCTTCTTTGATAGAGCTTCCAGGTACTTTTTATGGGTAACCTATTACTATCTTGGTTGATCTAGGAGCAACTCATAGCTTTATATCTCCAAGTGTATTGAATAAATGTAATGTTATCCTTAAATGCTTAAGTTGAGAAGAGATGGAGGTAGAGTTTGGATCTAGTAAGACTCTAAGGGTAGATTTTTGCTTAAAAGACGCCAAACTTGGCATAGGAGGGATATGGACCAAAGTAAATTTATTGGTTACTCAACTAGGATCATATGATATGATACTAGGGATGGATTGGTTTCGGGAGCATAGGGCCACCCTCGACTACTACCATAAACAAATTAAGTGTAGAGATGAACAGGGGAAATAGTGGTGCTTCAAGGAGTGCCAAGACCAATAAGGATCTTAATAGTCTTGGCAATGCAAGCAAAATGAGTTGTGAGGAAAGGATGCAAGTTCCTCTTAATTAAGATAGAGGAAGGTGGCGATGATCTTTTCCAAGTGTTGCAGACCACCCAATACTCCAAGAGTTCCAAGATGTATTTCTTGAAGAATCGCCAGGACTACCCCCTAAGCATCAATTCGACTTCTCCATTGAATTGGCTCCAGGAGTAGAGCCCATATATAGAGCCCCTTATCAAATGAACATAGATGAACTGCAAGAACTCAAAACACAATTGCGGGAACTTATGGACGAAGGTAAGATCCGACCCAGTGTGTCACCATGGGGAGCTCCTGTGTTATTCATTAAAAAGAAAGATGGGGCGCTACGCTTGTATATAGATTATAGGATGCTCAACAAGATAACTATTAAAGATAGATATCGTCTTCCCCAAATTGATGACCTTTTTAATCAAATGAAGGGAGTTATTGTCTTCTCTAAGATTGACCTAAGATCTGGATACCATCAGTTGAGAATCAAGGAAGAAGATATTCCCAAGACAACATTTAGAACTAGGTATGGTCACTACAAGTTTCTAGTGGTACCTTTTGGCCTAACCAATGCTCCTTCATAATTTATGAGTCTTATGAACCATGTATTCCATGACTTTCTGGATAAGTTTGTGCTAGTTTTCCTTAATGATATCTTGATTTACTCTAAGAATTCAGTAGAGCATGAGGAACACTTGAGGATTGTGCTTCAAAGGCTTTGAGAACATAAGCTTTATGGAAAGTTGAGCAAATGATCCTTCTTCCAACCCAAAATACATTACTTGGGGCACATCCTATCCTTAGAAGGGATTTCTATTGATCCTTTCAAAATTCAAGCCGTTGTGGAATGGCCCACACCTAAAAATGTGTCAAAAGTAAGGAGTTTCATGGGTCTAGTAGGGTATTATAGAAGGTTCGTAAAGGAATTCTCCAAGGTTGCCAACCCTATAACCTCCTTCCAACGCAAAGGAAAAAGGTTTGAATGGTCAGAAAAATGTGAAATAGCTTTCCAGCAGTTAAAGCAAGCCTTAACCACAACTCCTATTTTGCAAGTACCCGACCCTAAAAAAGATTTTGTAGTATGGACTAACACCTCATTGGAGGTTCTAGGAGGAACTCTGATGCAAGATGATCGAGTAATTGCCTATGAGTCCCGCAAGCTAAAAGATCATGAACTTAACTATCCTACTCATGATTTAGAATTGGTTGCGATTGTCCATCTTTAAAAATTTGGAGGCATTACCTAATAGGGAGACCATTCAAATTAAATATAGATCATAGGGGACTCCAATATTTATTCACCCAACTTGATCTTAATGCTCACCAAAGAAGATGGGTGGAGTTCCTAAGCAATTATGATTTCATCATATTTTATGTTAAGGGAATGGAAAATCATGTAGCAGATTCCTTGAGTCGTAGGGCTAGTTTGGCAGCTATTACACAAGTAAAAATCAACTTATTGGATAACCTCAAATAAATGCAAGGAATGGATCCCCTTTGTCAGCAAATGAAGCTAGATATGGAACAACCAATGAACCCAACAAAATGCTCTATGGGAAAAGATGACATCCTTAGATACCGAGGTCGAATCATGGTACCCGAGGAAGGGGGATTGAGAATAAGAATCTTGCAAGAAAGCCACAATGCACCATATCAGGGACATCCAGGAGTGACCAAGATGTATGTGGACCTTAAATCTATCTATTTTTGGCTAGGAATGAAAAAGGATGTGGTAAATTTCATGGCCAAGTGCTTAGAATGCCAGAGAGTTAAAGTCAAGCATTGCCATCCTACAAGGGTTTTATATCCACATGAGGTACCGCAACACAAATGGTCAATAATTTCAATGGACTTTGTAGTAAGTTTTCCAAAAACTTGTCTTAAACACGATAGTATCCTAGTGGTGGTTGATCAGTTGACCAAGGTAGCACATTTTATGCCTGGTAATGTCAAGGATGATGCCCAAACCATAGCAAGAAAATTTCTTAAAGAGGTTGTTAGATTGCATGGGGTTCTAGAAGTATTCATCTCAAATAGAGATAAATTATTTACCTCTCAGTTTTGGACTACCCTAATGACAACTTTGGGGACTCAGCTCAATTTCAACATAGCCTACCACCCAAAAACAAATGGCCAAGCTGAGAGAGTCAATCAAGTTATGGAAGATATGTTGTGAATGTATGTCATGGACCAAAAAACTAAGTGGGAAGAATACTTTCCATTGGTGGAATTTTCTTATAATAACACCTACCAAGCTTCCATTCAAATGACACCTTCTGAGGCACTTTATGGTAGGAAGTGCAAACCACCAATTGGATGGGATGGATTGGACAATAGTGTCCATATAGGACCTAAGATACTTCAGGAATATGATCAACAGGTAAAGGTTATCAAGGAAAGATTAAAAGAGTCCTTAGATCGCCAAAAGAGCTATGCAGATGCAAAAAGAACCCCAAGAGAATTTGAAATAGGGGATAAAGTATCCCTCTGTGTTAAACCCCAAAAGAGTTCGATAAAATTCAGCAAGGTAGCCAAGTTGTCCCCTCAGTTCATTGGACCATTTGACATCATAGAGAAAATTAGTCATGTGGCTTACCGACTTGCTCTTCCCCCTTCTATCTATCGCATACATAATGTGTTTCGTGTGTCTTTGCTCAAGAAATATGTACTTGACCCAACCCATGTCATTGATTGGAATGCTCTGTAGGTAGAAGAGGTTGTAGAAATCCATCTAAGTCCACTCACAATCATGGAAAGGCACAATATCACCCCGCGTAAGCGCACCATACAACAGGTTAAGGTACTTTGGGACCAATGTGGAGAACGTGGAGCCACTTGGGAGGATGAAGAAATTATTAAGCAAGAATACCTGCACCTCTTTAACTAAGTCGAGACAACTTAGCCTAAGGGGGGAGGAATGTCACATCCTTGTAAACATTGGATCTAATTTTGTGTTAATCATCTATCGACCCAATATAATTTGGTCGAAGGCGAAACCTTAAGCCTTAAACTATGATTGCACCCTTTATTTTAATGATCATAAGAACTTAAATATTAATATTATAGATTGAATACTTTAAATGGCCCTTTAAAATAACTATTAAATAATTGTTTATTACAAATTTAATGATGTTATTTGATTTTAGCATGGATGTATTTGTATGCTATTGACCTAACCATGTACTAATAATTTTGTGAGAATGTGGATGAGTTTTGCAGGTACTCGGGGTGCAAAACAATGTGGACATGGCAACCTATTTTGGGAAAGAATCTTAAGTCAATAGCCTAGTTTGATTAGTTGGTAATCAAGTCACTCCAGTCGTTCCTCCCAAATTGAGAATTATTTTCCACCATTAGTAATACTTGACATGTGTAAGTTTCTTCGTTGTGATGATGAGTCAATTAATCCTTTTATTTTATTGTAAACATTTTCAAATTGATTCACTGGGTGAATTAAGAGAAAATAAATAAAGTAACAAATACAATCATATAGATTAAATTAAATCTATACCTCACTATTTAAAAATATAATAAACAAATAAAACATAAGAGCTTGGAAGAAATTATAAATTAAAAATATAAAATATAAAACAATAAAACAAAAAAAAGATAGATATAAAAAGAAAAGAAAAAAATTAGGAGAACCATATAGGGGAAACATACCAGTAGCTGCCAGGGCTAACTTCACGCATTCGTGCAGAGTGCAAAATAGGTCCAATTTTAAATTATTTTTTTTGGTCTTCTTTGTAAGCGAGTTAGGACCTTAAAAAGAAAAATTTGGCTTGTGGGTATTTAAAGTACCTTTTGTAGAACCTGTCAAACGAGAAGTGCTAAAAAAAGGTGTTTTTAAACCTCCGCCCACTACATTTTCATGACTTCGCCCATACCCATTCATTCTAAATCCAATAATATTTTATAAAAAAGCCAATTTACAATTATCAATTAACCTATTATAAATTACGTTTGTATGTGGGCCCGGTCAAAATATCATGTGGGTCCACTAGGAGGTGGTCACTTTAATCTCAACCTCACCACATTACATTGTTAACCACATGCCCCATATGCTTCATCAACCCACGCGTATGTCTCAACCTCACCATTTGCGCTTGTTAACCACATGCCCCATTCACCTTCATCACCGCACCAAAAACTTCTAACCTAACCCCTAGTTGTTGGGTAGCTTTAAGCCCTAAACTCATCGTCTCCCGCAGTTTTTTCATCATCGTCTCCTCCCTCCCACCATCGATGCAAGCTCATGCGGCCATGTCGACTTCGTCCGACACCAGAACACTGCAGGTAACGTCTCCACCTCTCTTCACCTGCAAGTTTGTTTGTAGAATAGTGGGTTTTCGTTGGCGTCGATGGTGTTTGAGTGAATTTCTCTATATGGTGCTATGATAATTGACTGTAATCATTTCATTTTACATGTGACTATTACAAAATTGATCCCTCGTGAATTATTCTGTCAATGCCATCGAGGATTTGCTTGGGTTTGACTGTAATCATTTTGTTTTACATGTGACTGGTACAAAATTGATCCCTCGTGAATTATTCTATCACTGTCATCGAGGGTTTGCCTAGGTTTGACTGTAATCATTTTGCTTTACATGTGACTGGTACAAAATTGATCCCTCGTGAATTATTTTGTCAATGCCATCGAGGGTTTTCCTGGGTTTGACTGTAATCATTTATTTTTACATGTGACTGGTACAAATTTGATCCCTCGTGAATTAATCTGTTTATGCAATCGAGGGTTTGCCTGTTATGATTTTATTTGACATTATTTTATGAAATAATCACATGTAATGTAATTCAAACAAAACATTGACGAAATTTTTACCAAGTATAATAATGAAATTTTATGGGTTTCCAGTTTTAACCCCAAATTATTGAGGGGTTTCAGCATACGAGTTAATGGGTTTACAGATTTTGTTGATTCTCTTCGAATCCCTTCATCAACCCAGTAGAAACTTATAACCTAGCCCTCAGTTGCTAGGCAGCTTTAAGCCCTAAACTCATCATCTCCTGTGGTTTTTTCATCGTCGTCTCCTCTCTCTCGCCGTCGACACGAGCTCGTGCGGCCATGGCAACTTCGTCCGACACCCAAACGCTGCAGGTAACATCTCCACCTCTCTTCACCTGCAAGTTTGTTTGTAGAACAGGTGGTTTTTGTTGGCGTCGATGGTGTTTGAGTGAATTTCTTTGTATGGTGTTGTGATAACTAACTGTAATCATTTCATTTTACATGTGACTATTACAAACTTGAACCCTTGTGAATTATTCTATCAATGCCATCGAGGGTTTTCCTAGGTTTGACTATAATCATTTTGTTTTACATGTGACTGGTACAAAATTGATCCCTCGTGAATTATTCTGTCAATGCCATCGAGTGTTTGCCTAGGTTTGACTGTAATCATTTCTTTTTACATGTGACTGGTTTAAATGTGATCCCTCATGAATTAATCTATCTATGCAATCGAGGGTTTGCCTGCTATGATTTTTTTTGACATTATTTTATGAAATAATCACATGTAATGTGATTCAAACAGAACATTGACGAAATTTTTACCAAGTATAATAATGAAATTTTATGGGTTTCTAGTTTTAACCCCAAATTATTGAGGGGTTTCAGCATACGGGTTAATGGGTTTACAAATTTTGTTGATTCTCTTCGAATCCTTGCATTATCATGATGACATTTTATTTTATAGATAAGTGTTACCAAAGGGGGTAACTCCCATGTACATTCAGATTTGGCTTTTACAGGTCTAGAACGAAATTACAAACCTTGCTCATTCTACGAGCAAGAAAATTGTTGCAAGGATGTCTCCCATCCTGGTCAACTGTTGCAAGCGGACCCCGTTGAGCCAAGCCAAGTCGGATCGCATGAAGTTGGAGAAGGCATCCATGTTGGCGTTTTTGACTCCTGCTCTAAATACTTCCCATGCGTCAATACGGAAGTTATCTACTGCAACCTGGCAGGCACTAGCTGCATCTTCGTCCACATCGTCCTCTTCAGATTCCGCCTCCTCCTCATCATTTTCCTCCTCATCTTCTACCATGTTCAGTATTGCTGGGTTGAAATAATACTTTAGGAAGCTGACCCAACACTCATCACTTAGGTTCAAAATGGCATTGGCTACGGCCTCGGCGTTACCGATTTCTATGAATCTATCGAGCCGCTCAACCACGACTTCCCTGGCCTCGATTATGTCCACTAATGTGCATAGTATGAGCTCGTAGATTCTGCCGTCACACCAGTGCTGATCAAGAGACAAAACCTCAGAGACTAGGTCGATAATTGCATTCCTTATTCTTGGGTCTAGAATGTTAAAAAGCCTTCTGCACTGGGTCGTTCCTAACTCCTTAGTGCAATGGCAGTCGACTCCAAACATGAATACCATCTTGCTTTTCTTGAAAACTTGGGGCTTCTGTGAAGAGATGGAGGTGGAGATCATACTGTCCAACTATTAATAGTCTTAATCCTGTAACGATAAGGATTGCTTGAGAATCGGGTCCGTCGATTCATGCCATACCAAATCCAAACTAAATTCGTCCTTAGATTTCGTACATGTGAATCCAACCCTGCTTTGAGGTTCGCAGGGTTTTTAGGATGAGTGTTTGTTTGGAAATTGTAATCTGACAAGAAATCTGCAGGAGATGATAGTTTAGGGCTTAAAGATGCCCAACAATCCGTGGTTAAGTAAACTCATACGCGTGGTTTGATGAAGGCACATGGGGCACGTGGTTAACAATGTAATGTGGTGAGGTTGAGATTAAAGTGACCACCTCCTTGTAGACAATGATATGTTCTTTACAGACAATGAAATGTTCTTATCAGATTGTATATATGTATTTGTAGACAATGATATATTCTTATCAGATTGTATGCATGTATATATATACATACTATCTGATAAGAATATATCATTGTCTGCAAATAGTGATCATTGTATTTGCAGACAGTGATATGTTCTTATCAGATTGTATGTATATATTTGTAGACAATGATATATTCTTATCAGATTGTATGTATAATATACAATCTGATAATAATATATCATTGTTTGCAAATTGAAATCATTCTATTTGCAGACAATGATATATTCTTATTAGTTTGTATATAATTGTCGATCACTAGTTCTTTCTTAATGATTAATGTTCTACTAGCACTATAGCTTATACCATCAATTATCACAATCTAACCACATTGTGTGGTATCACCAAGTACACTATGTTTCAGTGTTTGTGAATTAAAAAATCAGATTGTATGTATATATTTTCAGCTTCATAAATTGGATCAAAACATTGTGGATTTTTATATACACTGTATTTGCAGACAGTGATATGTTCTTATCAGATTGTATGTATATATTTGTAGATGATATATTCTTATCAGATTGTATGTATATATATACAATCTAATAATAATATATCATTGTCTGCAAATTGAAATCATTCTATTTGCAAACAATAATATATTCTTATCAGTTTGTATATAATTGTCGATCACAAGTTCTTTCTTAATGATTAATGTTCTACTAGCACTATAGCTTATACCATTGATTATCACAATCTAACCACATTGAACTGCACTCTTAGCAACTGGGGGTTAGGTTAGAAGTTTCTAGTGCGTTGATGAAGGTGAATGGGGCACGTGGTTAACAAGCATAGGTGGTGAGGTTGAGACATACGCGTGGTTTGATGAAGGCATATGGGGCACTAATGTGGTGAGGTTGAGATTAAATTGACCACCTCCTAGCGAACCGACGTGATATTTTGATTAGGCCCACATACAAACGTAACTTGGAATAGGTTAATTCATAATTGTAAATAGGCTTTTTAAAAAAAAATTAAGCACCATTGAAATTAGATAGGAGTGGCCACTGCCGTATGAATAGACCGATTATTTGGCAAGAAAATTGAGATTTGAAATTCAATCACCACAATTCAATGCATTCAATATGCACATTCAAATGATTTTATAAGAGGGAATTTTGAGTGTCATTTTTAGTACGAATTCTCCTATGCTTTCATTGCATATCCTCTGCAAAATTCAGCTTGGTACATATAATGAAAACTAAAAACGTATTATAATAGACTGAATTTATGCAAGCCACCTATTTTATCAAGCACACTCCAATGTTTTTATAAGAGGGAATTTCCACGGTCATTCCCTCAATATCCTCTGCAAAATTCAGAGCTTACAAATGCTACCTATGCGCATTCCTCTTAAAAGGCAACTTATTCATGTTGGTACACCCAGAATAACTAAATACATGTTTTTATTTATTAGCTTACTAGATTTACATTAATGTTGTCTGTTTCATTATTTAATATACTCTTATATATTTATGTACTGAGTGTTTACAGTATTTTGAGGCATACAAATTATTCAGTTTTCATTCAATTGTTCAAATGAGCATTATCCATTATGTAATCATATCACATTAGTATGATGTGATATAGTTTGTTTTCTTCCACTTGCTATATGTGTTTCAATAGTTTGATTACATATTTGTATATACATATACATGTACATGTACATGCATATACATATACATATACATGTACATGTACATGTATATATGTATATGCACATGCATATATACATATACATATACATGTACATGTACATGTATATATGTATATGCACATGCATACACATATACATATGCATGTACATGTATATGTATATGTGTATGCATGTGCATATACATATATACATGTACATGTATATGTATATACAAATTTATATACACTGTTATTTTCAGCTTCATACATTGGATCAAAACATTGTGGATTTTAATGCTCCAATCAAAAGTCTTATTGTTGTGCATGCAATATTGTAAGGATGATTTGATGTGGGAATGTTATGAGTATCGAGTACTATCCCCATTTATTACAATTGTTTTGCAGGCAAGCGGGAGCGTCAAGAGGTGAACCAAGTATGTCGATTATCAACATACCATGGAAGCTGTGTTTGTTAAAACAATAAACTCTATAGGGACATTTTTCTCTTAATGCTTTATGATTTGTTTATATTTTATGTTGTATTGCTTTCATATGTATTTTGTTCTTACAAATGCTTATTTGATTCGAGGAATATATTTAACTACATTGGTCTCTTAATGGTAGGCATGCGAGGATTTTTCCGCAATCAACATAAGGTATTAAGCATTAATGACAGATAAAGTCTTTGACTTTACTTTGGCAATGACCTAGTAATACAGAAAACTATGTGATTTTATATATATGGCTGAAAGTTAGATGAACAAACTATTAGGGTAATTATAATATGAAGTAAGAATATAATATTAGTATTATGTTTTATTGCAAAGTTATTGTGTTAGAATGAAATGAAAATAACAATATTATTATGGAAACTTTAGGGTCACATGTAACTGGATTTGTTTGAAATAATATGAATTCTATAGAGGGTTAACTTAGAGGCTAATAGAGCAGCTAAGAGTGCAGTTCAATGTGGTTAGATTGTGATAATTGATGGTATAAGCTATAGTGCTAGTGAAACATTAATCATTTAGAAAGAACTAGTGATCAACAATTATATACAAACTGATAATAATATATCATTGTCTGCAAATAGAATGATTTCAATTTGCGAACAATGATATATTATTATCAGATTGTATATATATACATACAATTTGATAAGAATATATCATTGTCTACAAATATATACATACAATTTGATAAGAACATATCACTGTCTGCAAATACAATGATCACTATTTGCAGACAATGATATATTCTTATCAGATAGTATGTATATATATACATGCATACAATCTGATAAGAATATATCATTGTCTACAAATACATTTATACAATCTGATAAGAACATTTCATTGTCTGTAAAGAACATATCATTGTCTACTAGGAGGTGGTCACTTTAATCTCAACCTCACCACATTACATTGTTAACCACGTGCCCCATATGCCTCATCAAACCACTCATCCCAAACACCTTGTGAACCTCAAAGCAGGACTGGATTCACATGTGCGAAATCTAAGGACGGATTTAGTTCGGATTTGGTATGGCATGAATCGACGGGCCTGATTCTCAAGCAATCCTTATCGTTACAGGATTAAGACTATTAATAGCTGGACAGTATGATCTCTGTTGATGTTATTAGCAGCTTCGGGCTGCTTCTTCCAGCTTACACAATTTCAAGAATAGGCATAAATTAAATGATAGCCTAATCGGCTATTTAATTTATGTTTATTGAGATTATTATCATTTACCTATTTTGGCCGACCTTCATTAATATTTTGTAATTCCTATTTGGGCCGACCTACATTGTTATTTTGTAATTTATTTATTCTTGAAGATGGCTGACCTAATTAAGGAGATATCTTATCTTGTATAAATACAAGGTCATTCCTTGTCATTTGATAATCAAGTTCATTTCATAATATTCACATTCCTAGAAGGAGGTCACACTTGTGCAGCAGATCAACATCTTGAGCAGCAGATCATTATTGTGTAGGAGCAAATCATTATTGTGTAGCAGCAGATCATACTACAGCAGCAAACCGAATTCAAGGAGAAACATATTTGTTTGTATCATTGCATCTAGGAGAGGTGCTATTATTCATTGTATCAAATTCGACCATTGCTAGGCCTAAGTTGCAAGCAGTTTTCTGCTCCTATTTCTGCTCTTATATAACATAATTATTTGTTGGGTTTTTCTCCCTCAGGAGGAGGGTTTTCCCAGGGTATCTTGTTGTGTTTATTATCTTATGTATTGCAATATTTTAAGTGCTTTCAGTTATTTAATCTGATATATGAAACACTAACATGGTAGCAAAGCGGGTTTGAAAAAGATCGTGATCAAATTTGTTTTGCAGCACTCACTTTAATCTTTTTCAGTCTATCTCTATTTTTGAATTTCAAGATGGTGAATGGTTTGAAAATCGAGGATAGACTCGAAGGAGCTTCTAATTACACATCATGGAGGTTTAGGATCATGCTCACATTGGAAGAGAATGATTTGGCTGAGT
Organism: Sequoiadendron giganteum; assembly: GCA_007115665.2. NCBI lineage: Eukaryota > Viridiplantae > Streptophyta > Pinopsida > Cupressales > Cupressaceae > Sequoiadendron > Sequoiadendron giganteum. Next base: position 436,697,920 of record CM021109.1, on the reverse strand, counting down.
TTGTGAAAACAAAAGTTCCCGAACCTAAGGAGGAAGAAGAGAAGCTGCAGTGGAAGAAGAAAGATACTAGCGCAAAGAAAGTGTTGGTTGATTCCATCAAACATCATGTTGTTCCGATTGTCTTCAAGTTGGATACCGCAAGGGAGATGTTCACTACCTTGGAAGAGATGTATGAAATCAACAACACTAGTCGGGCACTTGTACTGAAGCATCAAATACTTCACGTTAAGATGGCGGAAGGAGAGTTTGTCATCACCTACTTCATGAAGATTTCTGAATTGAGAGATCAACTCTCTACCATTGGTCATATTGTTGATGACAAGGATTTGACCATGTTGGCTCTTAATGGTCTTCCTTCATCTTGGGAGTCTTACATTCAAGGAATCAGTGCGAGATCGAAACTTCCCAAGTTTGATCGATTGAGGGCCGACTGCATTCAAGAAGAGTCTAGGTTGGCAGCTAGAGGCGTGGGTCAAAGTTCAAAGAATGAAGATTTACATGTTCTCGCCTCATTCGTCGAAGAAAGGAAAAGTTTTGAAGAAAGGATTCTTCAAGAGGAATAGAGATAATGGGTCAGATGGTGCTCCTGCATTCAAGAAGAGGTGGGACCTCTCTCATGTTCAATGCTTTAGATGTGACAAATTTGGTCACTATGCGAAGGATTGTCCTACTAGGCCTAATCAGCATGCTTCATTTGCGGATATGATTGAGATCTCTCCCCAAAATGATTCTAGTGAATTTCTACTCTAGTCATGGGCCTATATTCAAGTTGTGAAGGTTGTGTACTAATTTAAGTGCAAGAGCAGCGTATCGTACTATGTCCACCCTTCAGAATATTTAAGAGATAAGTATTCTTTATTTTGATTGCAATTACCCTTCTAGGTTAAAATTCAGTTTGCTGAGTTGTGCAAATATGACTTTGATTATTTGAATCATGTGTGTTTAGTCAAAATCGTGGTTCTCTAGTAAATAGTGATCATTGTGATAAGTTTCCTTAGATTTATTCATTGCAAGTTGTATCATGCTAATTTGTGAAGATTGTCTTTTGCTATGCTGAGATTAGCTCTTCCAAGAAATTGGGAGAAAGACATGTCATGATTGATGAATTAATTATCTATTATCCAGGAGATTTTGAATGCAGGTACCAGAATTCAACTCCACCCGCATTGTCGGGTCTGAGCGCATCCTATCTACCCAATGGTTTGATGTGGTTAGGGAGTTGGTAAGAAAGTACCCCCGCCTATGTCAGTAGTTGGTTCAGGGATTGTTCTTTTCGTGTCTATTCTGTGTTCGTGTGGGTATGGTTGTTAATTAATCATTTTATTTTATGAAGTTTTACAAATATATTAATGACTTGATCTAGTGTTTTATGCTTTAATTACGTGTTGTCTCATGATGCAAAATATTAAAGTTATGAGATGTCCTATATTGCATATGATAATTATGCCTTGGAAAATAATAAGTACATTAGTACATTATTGTTATTTTATAATGTGAAGTGATTCTTTAAATTAAATTAATAAAATTAAATAATATTATTGAATAAATTATTATAGTTTAATTTCATTTTGAAAAGAAATTAAGTTAGGGAAATATTACCATATTTTCCCTTGTTTAAGATAAAAAGCGATTTTTTCTTATAAAATATACTTTAAGTTTAAAATATTAATAGAGTGGGATTTGGCTAAAAATTATTATAATGTAAGTTTTAATTGTTGAGAATGAATTTATTTAATTACAATTTAAAATATTTTAAAAGGTAATTCATTATGCAAATTTAAATTTGGAAGATTCTCTTCCAAATTTAGGAAGTGACAGTAATTTTGTGTTAGTAGATTTTCTTGCATGGGGAGTTTCTAGAAATTATATGACAACTCTTGACTGGATTTTCTAAAAAAGGATATATTTGCCATTTGTTGTTTTTTCAAAAATGCAAGTGGGAAGAAATTGGGAAGAATGGAAAAATGTCTACAACTGAATTTTTGATGAAAAGTTTACAATGGGGTCAAGAATTTTTGAAAATGTTTCGTCGATTCGATCAATGAAATTGAAAGTTGGTTATTTTGCATTGGGATTTTGATTGAATCCATTATTGCGGGTATTCGCATTGTTTTTTTTTAAGATTTCTCTTTGGTTGTATTTGCGCAACTCATCCTCGAATCAAGCATGCGTTGGACTCCCAGTAATTCCATTATTCTCATTTGATCTCTATAATTTTATTTTATTTTCATAAAAAAGATAATGGCATAATGTTTTCCCTCTTTCTCTGTAAATTTGTTTTACCTGTTCAGGGATTTCCTTATTTTTTTCCTCTCTGTATCGCTTTGAAGGTTGTTGATCTCATTCCCAGCTTGTAATTTCTGGAAACCCCTCTTGTTTGGAAATCTTTTTGTTGATAATCCGTTTACCTCTGAGATTTGTTTCCCCCAAATTGTTGTTATGGAAAAATTCGTGCATCTTCCCTATGGTTTCATTGTAAATTATTGCTTGGAAGATTTGATGGATAAATATATATATATATATATTATCGATGATATTATTTTAATCCTTTGTTATTTAATATATTCCTCTATTTTTCTGCAATTTCTTTCTTTGAATCTATATAAATACATATATATATATATATATATATATATATATATCATTGTATATATCTTGATGTTCCCTATATTTTGGCATCTGTAACAACCCCATCCTTAGGTAATTAAATTTTTTCCAACATTTCACTTCAAACTTATAAAAGTAACAAGTAGCGAAGACATTACAATAAAATTATTCCTTTCTTCATTGACAAGTACATGCAAGTTACAATATATATTTCCACAAGAATTCCATTTTCATTGCAAGTATAAAAGTAAAAACAATTACATACATAGCTCGTAAGCTTTTGCACAAATAGTAGTAAGACAGTCCAGGTTCCCTTCCTTTCAAATCTTGGTGTATCTATCGCCTGTTGTGGAGGAGAAACATCACTCGGGCGCTTTTTCGCCAACCACGGACTAATAATGCGGTCCCCTGCATGTAACGCCCCATCATGGAACCCGAAAAACGTTATGACAATCACATAAATTACAGAATCATTTTTTTTTTTACATGTGACAATAACATCCATAAACGTTCCAAGATTCCACAACTACGCTACTATGGATAACAACATATTACAATAACTTAACCATGGGCGGGTGCATGGAAATGGGTAGCAATTTCGTGGACACCCTCAAAAATAAAAAGTTGAAAACCATAACGCGAGCGCGTTATAACGCACTCGCGTTATCTCTCCATTAAACCTAGGCAAGGTCTCAATGGCTACAACTACAAAAAAATAACGCGAGCACATTATAACGTGCTTGTGTTATTAACTGTTTAAAAAAAAAACAAATGCAAATCTCTCATTTGCATTTCAACTGATTTTTTTGTTGCACCCGTGGCCAAAAACCCTAGAATATCGTGCTCACATTCTAGGAGGAGAATTTATTCACCAAGAATCCCTATTTCTTCACAATGATGGTGCCACGACGACGAGGAGCTATAAGAGGTAATGATTCTATGGGTTTTGTTTTGAATTTGTTAGTTTTAGGTTGAATTTGATATCTATCTGTTTGAATTTTTAGGAGATGCAAATCAACTTGCAAACCCTCAAAATCCTCAACAGGAAGACCAACCAAATCCTCAAGATCAAAATCAACCACAACATCAACCTCCTCCACCAATCACTCAACCCCCTCCTGACACTCAACAAAATTTAATGAGTGAAATTGAGAACAACAAAAAATAAATTGAGGATTTGATCAATAGGTTGAGTGATCCAAATGGTTCAACCACATAAAGAATGACCCTAGCAAATTCATTGAAAGATATGTTAACAAACGTAGATTCAATTAACAAACAAATAACTGGATGGGAAGATAGGAGGCAGAGGGCTAGGGACTATTATGCAAATAAACTATCATACAAGGATGTGAAAGATTTAAAAATTACAAAAGGTGATTTGTGCTCATTATTCACTGACCCACGCACAAATCAAAATCTTACCCTAAATGCGAAGAGGTTTCCTATCCATTGGTGCCACCACCAACAGATGAAGGACCGGTTTTATGATAGGTGGTACATGGTCTTCGATTATCCACCGTGCAATAATTACGAGGTCCCACAATATTTCCTTAGGAAACTATACAATGAGTTCATATTGAACAAATTCCCAAATTATTTTGATATGAGGGATTTCCAAGGGAGAGGTGGGGGGTCAGCTCAGGATAGACCTAGTGCATAGCTGGATCCTACGCGGCAAGGTAGACGAGCTCTCACTAGGCCACCTCATGAGCACATTGTTATGCCTTCCTTCACGAAGGAAAGTACTGACATAGAGACATTGTAGACAATCAACACTTTGACCTAGAGTATCATCCATCATACTAGCCCTATTCTATAGTGCCATCCAAGGGAGTGTTTGAGTGGTGGCCTTCGAACACATGTGTGTCAATCTTGCGGGGCTACCTGTTCATATGACCCCACCAACACTCAGGAGACTGGTACACAGGATCCATCTGCAGCTATGGAGATGGAGAGGGCAACTGAAATTTTGCATGAGGCATATGGCCTTGACAGTCAGGTAAAATTTAGTGCATGTGTTCATTATTAAATTTTGATTTTGAAATGCAAGATTAACTAAAAATGTTTTATGATTTTAATAAAATTGTAGGGTCACAGTGTTGAGACTGGATACACCGGCCCCCCACCAACTTATTTCTGCAGTACACCTATCGCTAGGGTATGTAACTAGTAAACAATTTTAAATTTATTGCATGCTAATAGCATTGTTTTACCAATGTAATTTAATATGCGATTTTGGATATTGAACAGAGTAATATTGGAGGTTTTGATGGAACACTTCCCAGTGGCGGTGAATTTACTCAAACCTTCACGTAGGTAATATAATAAAGAGCTTAACTAATGAATCAAGTACTTAATAGATTTGTGTAGTTTATATGCACATCGTTGATTACGTTGAATATTTTGTTATTTTATTTTTAGTTGTTGCGAGACGATACACCTCCAAATGTGACGAGGGCAATGGATATTGGTGTGACATCTGCTATACAATCCTTGATGGCTCTGACAGAAGAGGTATGAGGCAAATTAGTAAATTTCAATTTACATTTGTTGTTATAGATGTTAGTTAGTGAAAAATCAAACCATTATTGATTCACGTAGTTTAATTTCTATTTGTATGGTTTATACAGGGCTTGAACACGCCTGAGCATGGGCGTGATGATATTTCCCTCGTGGAGAGAGATCGTGAGATGGTTGTAAGTGATTATTTTGTCAAATATATCATTTTTTATAATGTAATTTCTATATATTCATGTCTTTACTTATTACTGTAACAATTAAAACTTCACCATGAACTAAACCCTAGGAGTAGCAGGAGCACTCCACGAGCGCAGCAAAAATGAGTGACAGACCTATCGCCATCCGAGCGAAAAGGAAAGGGAAATATTTTGTTTCTAGGGCATGGAGAGCAATGACTTTTGATTCCAGAGTCCTTTGTTATATGCCTACATGGCAGTTTTGTACATATTTTTTTTTGGACATAATTGACATTGTATGCCTATATGGCATTCTCGTAAGCCTATATGGCTATTTTGTACATATATTTCATACTTATATTGACATATATTGATATATGCCTACATGGCTATTTGGTTAATACAAATATCTTTTATCGATGCCTATCCATATTTGCATTCTAAATTGATGGTTCAATAGTTATGAGTTACGTGTATTCAAGGTAATTTCTATGTTAATACAAATATCTTTTATCGATGCTTATACTTATGTGATTGATGTATGTTTGTGTATGGGATCATAGTAATTTCCATTTGATGATGCTATTGTGTCTTTAAGGTTTATTTATTAAAGGGTGCATGAAACAAGTTTTAAATCCTTAAAAATCTTTGAATTTCTTAGGTTTTTCTATTTGTCGAGTTTAGGCTCCGAGCTCGAGTCCAAGTCAAAAATTGACTTGTCAAGTCTGAGGCGAGTCCAAGTCTTGTAACACTAGTGTGAGCACATTGAAGAATAATGTTATTCCGATGAAGAGAGAACCCATCCTTGTTTCTAAACAAACCATGGTATAGATATGGGTGGTCGAGATCAAACATCACTCTTCTGGATAGTTCAAACCATAATCTTTCATGGCTGTAAACACACCTTCATTATGTGTGTTCTTGATCCTACTGAAGAAATGGTGGAACATGTTGTAGATCAAATATTGCAACCCTAATTCCACAAGAAGGTTACTTGTCCCGATTTCCGTAAATGTCTTTAAGATGATCATCCTTCTTGAGTAATGCCAACCACTATCATCAGTTGCCATGCTTCTAATGGAAAGTCAATTTGTTGCAATACCCAAAGGCTAGTAGGTTCATTTTCTCTAATACCACTGTAATGAATCAAGCTCTGGATCAATAGATTTTTGATTTATTTCTTATTGGATTGACAAAGGTTGTCATCCAATATTATTAAGATAGATAATAGAGTCCCCAAATTATAAATGAAATAAATTATGAATATGAAATCTAATTAAAATATTAATTTGATAATGGAAATTTGATAAATAAATATAATAGTTGTTTCTAATTAATCAATTAAAATCATGTGCTAGCTTTGAATATAAATTTGCCTATCATTGATATATAGGCCTTGAGAATTGGGATGCCTTTCCTGATCGATACTTTGTACTCATGCATCTAACTTTGAGTCCTTTCCAGATTATATGCTTGAAATGTATACTCCCATATTATAATTTTTTTCTCATATAGACCAATCCCACACTAGGTAATTCAATAATAAAAATAAGCCCGCAAATTGATTACCCTGATCTTCCCTTCTTATTCTCTTTAATACTCGAAAACTACACAATTGAATCCTGATAGCAATATCACAATTTGACACATTGTAGAAAATACCTCCTACTTATCAATTGATGAGCTAAAAGGGCTCTGTAATGAATGTTTCATAAGGCACAACACTTGTTGAAGGTTTTACAAATGGGGTTGCAAGGTAAGTGGGCTTAACCTTGGGGAAAAATCTTCGTGGTTAAGCGCTTGAGCTGGAGTAGTACTAGGATGGGTGACCTCCTGGGAAGGCCTAGTACCTCACCTCTGTGAGCATCACCTACATGCAATGAGTGCCAAGTGGGCCATTCATTATCATGAGAGATGGGTTCTTATGAACTCAGCCCTCTTTCAATCCATGTCAGCCTTAGGACTCTACAGGAAGCTGGAGGTCGTACGAAGTATGGGACCAACAAGTTTGTATAAGAAATCTAAAAAATAGAGAACAGTGTGAAAATTCTTATCTTATCTTCTCCAAAAGTTCATCAACAACCTCCATTCGAGTCTCTCAAGGCTTTACATAGTGTTTTACACCCTTGTCTAACTGATCCACGCCCTCAACTAACTAAAAACCAACTTTCAAAACAAGTAACCATTGCATTTCAAATTTGTTGCTTTAAACAACTTACAAATTTGCAACTTTAGACTCCTCCAACCTAAGGGATCGATCTGGTGGAACATAGCTTGGAGCAATTCCATGTGTTTCGGTGTGAAACAAGACCATGCCTAGCATAAACATACCTATTCAAACGTATTGGAATAGTTAGTTTGGTCATACGAGTTGTAAAGCGAAAAATGCACCACTTTGCAACTTTGCACAACTTGAATTTGACACTTTTTCTATCAAGTGAAAATCCGCCACCACGAAAAAACCACTCCAAGATAGCCAAAACCAAGAGAGGTTTCTCTAGAGGGGCCCAACGTGATCCTATAGAATCAGACGAGAAGTTTCTAAGTGTAACAATATCTAAGTAATAGCATGCTGAAGTTTGCAGCCATTTTGCACTTTGGACCCTTCAGGGATCGATCCGGTGGAACGTAGCCCGGAGTGATTCCACATGTTTCGGTGTGAAACAAGACCATGCCTAGCATAAACATACATATTCAAATGCATTGGAATAGTTAGTTTGGTCATACGAGTTGTAGAGCGAAAGTTGCACCACTTTGCAACTTTGCACAACTTGAATTTGACACTTTTTCCATCAAGTGAAAATTCGCCACCACAAGAAAACCGCTCCAAGATAGCCAAAACCGAGAGAGGTTTTTCTAGAGGGGCCCAACACCTTCCTGTAGGATGAGACGAGAAGTTTCTAAGTGTAATGATATCCAAGTAATAGCATGTTGAAGTTTTTAGCCATTTTGCACTTTGGACCCTTAAGGGATCGATCTGGTGGAACGTAGCTCAGAGCGATTCCACGTGTTTCGGTGTGAAAGAGGACCATTCCTAGCGTAAAAATACCTATTCGGATGCGTTGGAGTAGTTAGTTTGGTCACACGAGTTGCAAAACGAAATTTGCACCACTTTGCAACTTTGCACTGCTTGCATTTGATGCTTTTTCCATCAAGTGAAAATCCGCCACTATGGGAAAACCACTCTGACATAGCCAAAACTGAGAGAGGTTTTTGTAGAGGGGCTCAATGCGATCCTGTAGGATTAGACAATAAGTTTCTAAGTGTAATGGTATCTAAGTAATAGCATGCTGAAGTTTGCAGCCATTTTGCACTTTGGACCCTTCAGGGATCGATCTGGTGGAATGTAGCTCAGAGCGATTCCACGTGTTTCGGTGTAAAAGAGGACCATTCCTACCGTAAACATACCTATTCAGATGTGTTGGAGTAGTTAGTTTGGTCACACGAGTTACAGAACGAAAGATGCACCACTTTGCAACTTTGCATTGCTTGCATTTGATGCTTTTTCCATCAAGTGAAAATCCGTCACCATGGGAAAACCACTCCGCGATAGCCAAAACCGAGAGAGGTTTTTGTAGAGGGGCTCAACAAAATCCTATAGGATCAGACGAGAATTTTTTAAGCATCACGATATCTGAGGAATAGCATGCTGAAGTTTGCAGCCATTTTGCACTTTGGACCCTTAAGGGATCGATCTAGTGGAACATAGCTCAGAGCGATTCCACGTGTTTCGGTGCAAAAGAGGACCATGCCTAGTGTAAAAGTACCTATTCGGACATGTTGGAACAGTCCGCTTCATCACACGAGCTGCAAAAAAAAAGTTGCAAATTGTTTACATGACCTTTATATGACCTTTTTCACATTGTTTACATTTCAAAATTCAAAGTTTTCAAATTTTCCTATTCAACGCATTTACAGAGCAAGGTGCTACTACACCAAACATGAACTCAAACCTTACAATATTTGAGTATATCTCATTATGTAATTAAATCTTATTACAATGCCTCAGGCACTTCGTTCTCATAGATCTTTTACAATGTCACTCATACATTCGAGATTTTCTTTAAATGTCTACATCATAGGTGTTCATTATAAGGTTAAATTCAAACGAGTAACTTGAAATTCCCTCGCTAAGCTTCACACGCTCTTTTATAATGGCTTGAAATCAAAATTGAGATTTGTCAAGATCATCAAAATAAGGATGTTGCATTGCTTTTTTGGCTGAGATTCTCTTTGATGGCTCTTAAATCAACATTTTTTGCAACGAAAGATCAATCAATTTTTAGTAGTTTACTTACAGATACGAAAAGTAAATGAGAAAAAGAAAGAGCATCCAAAATGGAAATGAAATAAAAATAGATGGAAGGCACTTACATATGTTGCATGCAGGCATCAAAATAAGGATGTTGCATTGCTTTTATGGCTGACATTCTCTTGGATGACTCATATATCTGCATTTTTTGCAAGGGGACACCAATCACTATAAAAGAAGATGATAGCATTGACATCAAACAAATTAATGTGCATACAAGTATAAATTAATAAGAACCAATGTGCATATACTTACAAATTAATCCAACGAACCATCCGAGTCTACTCTACTTCTTATTGTGTCAAGTATTGCCTCATGGTTAGACTCAAGGACCTTCCATAACATCTTGTTCAAAGGTCTACCCCCATATTTGGTCAAATGAACATTGGATGCTACGACAAGGTTTGAGTAATGAAGAATCTTACGATGCATGTCAAAGTTCTGAAATAGCCAATGTTTAACACTTGAATGTGGGTACCTTCTAAGCCATGTTCCAGTAACCACAACTGAGCCTGTAGGGTATTCGATGTTTTTTCCATCTATAAATGGGGCCTCCAATTTTTTTTTGGTCTCAACACAACGACATAAGTAATAGTTTGTTCCCTCTTCATTGTCTTCATCTGCAATAACTGTATAAACATGCCCTGCATTGATATGTGCAAAAAATCTCTTGAAATTTGTCAACATTACGAATACAGTACAAAGTAAGATAACGATATGGAATTTCAACAACTAAGAAAGTAGATATATCACCTGGTTGAACTAGATCTGATATGTAGTCAAAGTCGGCCGATGATTCCATCTATGTCAATTCCAATGCCGTCGGAGGGTGATACATGTGAAGTGGGCTAAGATAACTTGTGAACCATTTGTCAGCCCACTCCCCTCACTCACAATCATTCCAGGCTTGCATTGTACATGAAGAACAAAAGCATGCCATCTTTTGTGTATCGATACTCCATGAACCTGCATTTGAGCTAAGGAAAGAGTGTACCTCATTCGATCCTATTAGTGTACAATAGTCTTCATATGGTACAATGTTAGTATCATCCATCAACCAGAAAAATCTACGAATTGAAGACGTACCTTCATTACCTGGACCCATCGAAGCATTACACCACTCGACAATTAATTTTGCATCTGTCAACTTTTCACTATCTTTATACTTTAACTCTTCTCGTGCTAATGCTCTTTTCACGCATGCTTCTGCACCATCATGCTCCCCCTTTCCATGTCCAGCCTCACAAAAGTTCCACATATGTTGAACACCTGTAATGACATGCATCCTGCACAACGAGTAGAACATGCACGAGTTCTTGAACTGTGCTACACAGTTATCAAACCATATTATATGTTGAATGTATTCTATGCCCCTCTGAGCCAAACCACTGTAGAACATTTGGAAGCAACCTTGCACGAACTCTGGAGAATATGTGCGATCATCACTAATGTAAAATTGGTACTCCCTCAATACCTTCCTTTGCTCATTTGTACTATCAGATGCATGAATAAATGCTATGTGCACAAATATCGAAACTTGTGTGGAGTTGTAATACTGTGACTGCACCTTATGTTGTGGTTGTAGAGTGTAGTTCTCTGAAAAGTCAACCATGGATACTATGCTTCCAATTGGAAAGGTGTCCTTGCATAGCTTGAACTGTGTGTCCAACCATCGGGCTCTATGGGTATGCATTGCATACTCAGACAGTATACTGTCACGAAATGTGGTCATAAATTTGTAAACTAGAATCTTCTCAATAACCAAATCACACCTTTTTGCTTGAGACCCATCTTTTGTAACATATGCCACTGTTTTATACTTTCCGAACTCTACTAGTTTTTGTCCCACCTCATCTATGCTTTCCATATGTTGACATACTAGCATACACTGAAAGCCACCACAATGCTCGCATGAACCATCCAAGCATGTTGTCCTATAGAATATCTAGCCATCCTCTATTTCACATAATTTTTTTGATAATAACTCTCTTGAAGATTTTGGTAGGGCTTCTATGCCACAATCCTGCAAAACATTGTTAGTATGCAAATCTAAACATATAGAATGATAAACATCGTAATGGTTAGAAAATTCAATATGTGGTCTACAACAACAAGTAGTGTGTGTGTGATTTATCTTGACATAAAAAGGTTTAAGTAGTTCAAAAAATCTTTGAGAAATACTAATTTGAGGATAATCATTTTCAAATTTCCGAAAAAATTGGGTTTGAGTCATATCCAAAAAATGCTTTGGATGTGGCTCACAATTCTGACTACCGATTCTCCTTCTTACCACATCCCTTTGATTTAGAGATGGCCTTGTGTTATTCTTCCAATACTCTTCAATTAGTGTTCTCAAGGCTTCGACAACTTCTTTATCTTTTCATGGCAGTCTCCCCGAGAATGCCCATAATTCATTTGTATCATTGCCCTCAATTCTTTTCCGCCTTTTAATGGCTCTTGATAAAGTTTTTCTACTAATTCTTATTTTTTCACTAGTCTTTTTAATTAGGTGAGCTCTTTTTGTTTGACAACTTACCAAAATTGATGTAATGACACATCGGGTGACATTACTATCCTTTGAGCGTGAGGTCTTACCCACACTTTCATAAGCATCCATTAGATTCTTCACAATAGTGTCTTCACTCGATGCATTTGATGTTCTCAACCCAAGAGTCTTCATGATGTTCCTATACTTTACACCCCGCATCATTTCAACAAATAGTTGACATCTTGCAGTCTCATTTAGCCTTTCAAAGAATCTTTCCCAAATCTTATCAGCATAGAGAGGGAGGGAGAAGGGGAGAGTGGGAGAAAGAGAGAGTGGGAGGGAGAGAGGGAGAGGGAGGGAGATAGAGTGGGAGGGAGAGAGGGGGAGAGTAGGAGATAGAGAGGGAGGGAGATAGGGGGAGAATGGGAGAAAGAGAGAGTGGGAGAAGGGGAGAAGCGGAGAGTGGCAGATAGAGAGGGAGGGAGAGATGGTGAGAGTGGGAGAAGGGGAGAAGCAGAGAGTGGTAGATAGAGATGGAGGGAGAGATGGTGAGAGTGGGAGAAGGGGAGAAGTGGAGAGTGGGAGATAGAGAGGGAGGGAGAGATGGTGAGAGTGGGAGAAAGATAGAGTGGGGGAGAGTGGGAGAAAGAGGGAGTGGGAAGGAGAGAGGGGGAGAGTGGGAAATAGAGAGGGAGGGAGAGAGGGGGAGAGTGGGAGAAAGAGAGAGTGGGAGAAGGGGAGAAGCGGAGAGTGGGAGACCGAGAGATTGGGAGAGAGTGGGAGAGAGTGGGAGATAGAGAGGGAGGGAGAGAGGGGGGAATGGGGGATAGAGAGGGAGGGACAGATGGTGAGAGTGGTAGACAGATAATCCGTCAACCCTCAACCCTCAACCCTCAACCCTCAACCCTTAAACCCTAATCCCTCAACCCCTATACCCTCTTAATCCCTCAACCCTCAACCCT
>CM021109.1:436597454-436684752 GCA_007115665.2 Sequoiadendron giganteum | reverse complement strand
TCTACCCTCTAACCTCTACCCTCAACCCAATACTCTCTACCCTAAACCCTAAACCCTAATCCCTCATCCCTTAATCTCTCAACCCCTATAACCTCTACCCTATATATTGGACCCTCAACCCTAATCCCTCGACCCTATACCTTAAACCCTCAATCTTCAACCCTCAACCCTTAAACTCTCTACCCTTTACCCTATACATTAAACACTTAACCCTCAATTCTCAACCCTCAACCCTTAATCCCTCAACCCTCAATCCTTAAACCCTAAACCCTCTACCCCTTACATTGGACCCTGAACCTAATCCTTCAACCATATACCCTCAAACCTATACCCTAAACCCTCTACCCTCAACCAAGTAAACCCTTAACCCTAAACCCTTAACCCCAAACCCTTCAACCCTAAACGCTTAAACCTTAAACCTTCTACCCTATACCCTCAACCAAATATCCTCTACCATCAAACCTATTCCCTCAATCCTCAAACCTTAAACCCTAATACCCTAGAAACCATCAACCCTATAGGTCCTCCACCCTAATCCCTCAACCCTATACCCTCAACCCCTATCACTTTCTCTCTATCTATACATCTCACCTCTCCCTCCTTCCCTCCCTCCCACCCTCTCTAATTGTCTCTATCTACCATCTCCCTCTTTCTGCGTACCTCTCATTCAATCAATCCCTACCACCCTCTCTCACTCCCTCTATCCATCTCTCTTTATGTCCCTCCCACTCCATCCCACTCTCTCCCACTACCTCTCTCTCCCTCTCTCTCATGTCTCTTCCTCCCACCCCTCTCTCTCTAAGGTCTCTCCCTCTGGCAACCTACCTAGGTAACTCTCTCTTTGTCTCTCTCCCCTCTCTCTATCTATCCCTCCAACCCTACCTAGATAAGTCCCTCTCACTCCACCCCCCTCTTTCTCTACCTCTATCAGGTCACTCCCTCTCACACCCTCTCCCTCTCTCAGGTCTCTCACTCACACTCCCTCTCTCTGTGACTCCCTCTCTCTCACACTCCCTCTCACTACCTATCTCTAAAGTCTCTCCCTCTCACACTCTCAAGTCTCTCCCTTTTTCACCCTACCTACATAACTCTCTTCGTATATCTCTCTCCCTCTCCCTCAATTCTCTCTCTCCCACCCCCCTCTCTCTCTCTCCCTCTCCCTCAATTCTCTCTCTCCCATCCCCCCTCTATCCCTCCCACCCTACCTAGCTAAGTCCCCCTCAATCCAACCCCTTCTCTCCCACTCCCTCTCTCTTAACCTCTCACTTCGACCCCCTCTCCATCTCTCTAGACTCTCTCTAAATTCTCCCTTCGTCTAAAGACATACATAAATGCATACATACAAGCATAATACATATGTACATATAATCTTACATCCATACAAGCATACATACATACATGTACATAAAAATATATCAACATACATTAATATATTAGCATTTAACATAAAGTAAGGCATAACGCGAGCGCGTTGTTATGTGCTAGTAGACATGTTCCTTGCAAAAGCAAAAACCATGTCAAAAGTGAGATATAATGTGAGTGCATTATAACACGCTCGCGTTATATCTTGCTTTGGGAATTACCGAAATTTAAGTTTGGTATTTGCCTTGGAATACCAACCCAAAGGCTTGGAGGGCATTCCCAATGACCAGAGACGTGTTTTTAAAAAAATCCACCATATTTCTCATAATCGAGTTTGTGCTCATCGTCATGATTGCACTTGGTTCAATATCGAAAAAATAGAGCACATGAGTAATGTTGGGTTATCTCTTAGCTATCCAACGATGTAATTTTTTTCACTTTCTGAAAATGTTAAGTCTTTCATCCAAAATTTATTTTATCTGTATGTCTTTTTTTTGCCAAAAATCAGTGTTTGGTATTTTTTTCGTTATAAATTCTTTTGTTTTTTTTTGTTTTTTTTTAATTGGTAATGGGCACTTTTTAAGGTGCCTAACACTATTGCTATTCAAATCCGCGAGCCCACCAGCCCAACGAAAGCAAAAAGCCTACAAGCATAGCGGCCCAGCGGGGATTTGAACCTTGGTGGCAGCGTCACCAGGCAAGTGTTTCAACCGCTGCATTAAACGGGTCACCCCTTTCGTTATAAATTAACCGTTCATCAATTTTTCAAATAAATTACATTTTTAGAAACTAGACTCCATTCTACAAAATTAAAAATTAAAAAAAAAAAATCAATTAGTTTCCAAAATTTGTAGGGGTAGCACGACCAAAATTCTATTTTCAGGATATGTCTACTTCGCAAATTAGTAAAAAAACAAATATTCATTGAAAAATTATCAGAAAAATCATGCATCAACTATATACTGTTAGCTAACTTCTGACCATTGCGATTTTAAAAATACTAAAAAAAAGTTCACCGTACGAGGGTCGTACAAGAGTTGCTATGTTATGTTTTTTTGACAAAAACAACACCAATTTGTGTACATCCCTCATTGGAACCCCTTAATCTCAACCATTTTCAAAATAAATTAGTAGTTTAGAAAGTAGACTCGGAGCACTTGAATCCTTCTTTTTGTTCCATCTCAAAATTTTGAGTCTAAGTATTCTCAATTTCACGTCCAAGGTCAGTATTTCCTAATTTCATAAAAAAGTTGTCCACTTAAGTCCTCTTTTTGGGAACCATCTTGGTGCACTTACCCCCATATAATAAAACCAAAGGAAGTGTCATGCTCAATCAAATAATAATAAGAGTTAAATACAACACTCAAGATTACAACAAATCTCAG
Organism: Sequoiadendron giganteum; assembly: GCA_007115665.2. Lineage (NCBI taxonomy): Eukaryota > Viridiplantae > Streptophyta > Pinopsida > Cupressales > Cupressaceae > Sequoiadendron > Sequoiadendron giganteum. The sequence goes on along the minus strand of CM021109.1, from coordinate 436,682,005 downwards.
ATTGAAACAATATATATACAAGGCAACCCATGTAATAATGAGTGCGATACAAAGAAGAATGAGATGAGGAGAAGATGATGTCCACGCCTCGAATTCACCAAAGGAACTCAACTCTGCTACCGATATACAATCTGGATCCAGCCAAGAAAACCTATCAAAAATAAACTACCTGATGGGGACCCAATGGAGTAGTGGCACGTTCCTCCCAACCGTGTGGTGCTCGAAAGCCCAACCCCCGTGCTAGGAGATAGAACGAATCCTCATGTCAAATAGAACTCACAAGACATCAACACAGTAACATGGTTGAATCACAAGATGACTCGAGAACCAATCAATGACGACAATACACTGGTACAATAAACTACATAACACAACTCTATGTTGAAAACCACGGAAAACCCCAGAGGTGACTCATAAAAGAAACAACAAGGTATACTACGATAAGAGTGTCATCACATGTACAAGATAAGTTACCCTGGGTAGCCTTCCTAGGTCACCGGCCCTCTACTGGAGTTACCTTGGAAACCTCTAACGACTCCCGACCCTTATACGTGCCGTGTGGTCTCGAAGCACTTCTCAAGAAGACGAAGTGTTCAATTTTCCATTCTAGGCCTTCTCAAATTGCTTTAAACTAAGTGAGTGTTATAAGCCAAGTTGAGGTATACATTATCTTGCAAGGTTTATTATACTACCCAAACCCCTATAGTAAGTTTTAATTATCACTTGTTTACAAAATTCTGATAGGTTACCCCTACAACCTCTTCTGGGTCTGGCCCCTAACGAAAGCCACTCTTCTTAAGGTACAATTCCACAAATGAATACATCAAGGAGGCATTAATATAAAAACATGATCATTAAATCAAGGAACCAATAAGAATAGATCCAATAAATAAACCTTACTGAAAACACATGTCTGACGAACAGATCACCATGACAAAAGGATTCCAAGACCATAAAGTTGACATAGCCTCATAAACATGATATGAATCATAACAAACATGGTCTAAGTCCTTGAAATTTTACAATCACACTATAACATAATCACAATACCCTCCAAGCCTCTAGGAACATAATGCAACAACCAACCTAAAAGATAGGATCAACATCATACAAGAGCACAATCATAACTTATTTCAACATACATAGAAGATGACAAAGATAAAAGACCATCTAACATAATAATAAAGAAAAAAGTGTTAAACCACAAACATCTTATTAATTTTCTTACACTCATGGATTACAATACGAGTCAATCAAACAATATCCAAACATGATAATAACTCGTTTGCCACCCTTTTCTCAATTTAGAACTTAAATAGTAAAAATAACAGTTCAATAAACTAATCATCCATCAATCATGATATCCAACTTCCACATTAATAAATGAGGTCACATTGCCTAGCTTATTATTATTATTTTTTAAAAACAATAAATCACATAATATAATATTTGTTGTTTTAAGCTACTCAACCCTAAGGTAAGTAATAAATCAATTCAAAGATAGAGTTCTGATATATACAATACAATTATAATGTATCAAACACATTTAACTAACAATATAAATATACAAAAAGAACGACATGCTAATAGTCATAATATCCAAGAATTTTAATCATCCTTACCCTTTTACTCCAATCTAAATATCAATTTCATTAACACATATAAAAGTTGCTTGATATAACACTTATCCATTCAAAATTAGCATACCCCACCATGCTTTATATAGCTGAGAAACTTATGTGTGTAAAACGTTAATATACACGAGTTGTAATTCTAATAATTAATATACATATTTTAACATACAACAAAACTAATACACACCATCGTTAGGATACAACATATGGACATGTTCTGTGTTCTCTTAAATTCTAGGGGGATACCTAAAATCACTAAAGGTAACATAACACCAGTACCTCGACTTAACCTGCATGGTATGGGCAAACATTTCTATTTCAAGAAGATCGGTCGACTCACAGGTGAAACCGACCCAAGACTTAAGACAAGACTAATGGTTGAGACATGCAATCTGCATGCATCCAACTAAGTAAAGAAAACCTGTGACTACTCCTGTCTAGCATGATCACACGGCTGCAAGGTTGATGATGATCTTATAATAGAAGAATTGCAGATCGGATTCCTTGACTCAGAGGTAAATCTAAGATGCAAATTTTTCAACTTGAATGAACAAGGCTTTCCATGAAATTGGTATATTTTCAAGTGGGACGAAGATGAATTCATTCAAAAAGGAAATATTAAAGAGGAACCTCAACGCATACAAAGAAAAATAACTGTATTTCAGCAAGGCAATACGCAGAATAAGGAAACTGCCAACTACCCCCTCATCCCCATAACTCTAATTGATCATCACATATTTTATCTTCGACCAATTCATGGAACTCTCGATTTCCATATCCTGAATGGTATTATTGTTTTTAGAAACGACAACCATGGATCTCATGAAATTTCCAGGTTCCGAGGTAATCATAGATACGGAAAGCGCCTCCTATAATTGAAAAATTTGAGGATAATTTCCTCGGTCGTTTCAAGATATTAATGAGGAAATCTCCCCCTCCTATGTACCCCTCCTATGCCAATGGATTTCATACTCAATGTTCATCGTGCAACATCACAAGTCAGACATTAGAGGCATGTAGGTCCTCACCCAGGACACTCGATTGCTATGCGGGGGCTCTCTCACCGTCTCAGAACAGTCTTTGGTATCCCACACCCTCAAAGGTAATCTATAGTGGTAACAAGATGAATGCAAACCAAAGAAAAAGATGGAAAATAAATTACATACACATCAAGAGTGGTCATAACTAAAACACAACACAAACAATAATAACTGCCCAGAAATAACACTCAGTGGGAATAGTGTGAACACGTCCCTTAAGAAAAGATGGTATAGGATCCACAAACGCTTACCGAGGGTAATAGACTATATCTCAACAAATCAATACATTAAAGCATATGGAGTTAATCAACAGAAGATTCAAGAAGGATCTAATCCAAGGGAAAAAAATTTGGAAGAGGAACCAAAAACGCATGCAGATAGAATAAACTGTATTTCTGCAATAAAAGCATGCTCAGAATGTCCAGACAGGGAGGAGGTATACATTACATTTCAAAACAACCATGTGTAGAAAACCAGACTATAGGTTCAAGAGATTATCTTCAAACGCATAGAGGAAATAAATGCAATCAATTTCTTCTACATCATCAAATTACCATTTTTAGGTTAACACAAATAATTTCGTTTACTAATATTTCATTTTTTCGGTTTGTTTGCAGGTTTGAAGACAAGTTTTTTTCACAATAATATCAAGCATGATTAACATAATACCCTGAAAATCACAAGAAAAGAACCTAAGAACGAATCCTTCAAGTACGAAGATGAAATTCAGCAAAAACCACGTTGTTGCAGCTTCTTTGATCAATTTCCCAAATCCAACAAATTGCAGAAATCACATTTGAAAACCAGTTCTAACTTTTTTTCCAATTCTTCTAAAATCCAAAAACCTTCTATTTGAAAACCTGTCGTGTTTTCTAAAATTCTATCCTTTTATAAAAATTCTCAATTTCCAACTTCTACTTTTGTTTCAGCATGCAACGCATGCATTTAATCAATAGATGCAACCGTTAAATGTGACATGCAACTTAAGATCAGAAATCATGTTCAATTTTTGAAAGATAACTTTGGATAAATAAATCAATTTCAATTTCATTACACTTTTCGAAACAAGATAATTTAACATTTTTTTTTAATAAAATAATGAACTAAAAATAACTTATATAATTTGATTAAATCATTAATCCATTAAAGCAATGCTACTTAAAACATTATAATAATTCAGATTAATCATAACATAATAATAATAAAACTATAAAAATAGATGACAGCAAGCACGCAACGAACATATGACAAGACAACCAGGGTGACGACGGATACTCATTCTTTTTAGAATGAAGGCTAAGGACAGAGGACAATTCTATCTCCCATCATTATTTCCATTAGGTCATGGCATGCTTAGACCTGACAAGCAGATGGAGTCGATGCTTGTTCCTGCAAGCTATGTAACATTGCACGGTTATTCAAACATGTACATATATGAAAGCACACCGTGAAGAAAAATCGCGACATAGCAGGGCACTCACAACAAAGTACTGCTAAGTCATCTTCTTCACTAACTGACATAACATCTAACTAGCATAACATCATCATGTGTAAAATACAACATCATAAATAATCATCATAATGTCATCTCATGAAAGTAATCATCACATCAAATAATATAGTGTATCATCAAATGAGTTTCACAACCAGTCATGTAAGTCATGACATAAAACATCAAACAACATAATGATCAAAGTTCAGTTAGCTAACTGAGTACCAAAATAGCTAAATAAAAGTGTCGACGGGAGGGTCACTACATCACATCTATCATTCGATAGATGGCTCTCCCTTCGAACGAAGAGATTGGTAGAGTAGCCGGCTGCGACAACCCAACTGAGCATAGTGTTGTGTCATATACATCTAGAACTTGCTATTTCACAATCCCAAACTAGCATGAAGGATCACAATGAACTGACAGTGTAGTCTCAACTATCTCACATCTAAGTGGATGTCGTACATTTCACTACTTTGGCCAAAGTATTCTCATTCAGTATTTCAAATGAAGGTCATCTATCATATACACTAGTTAGGGCCGATTTGACTTAAGGCTATCTTACACTATGCATAGGTATCATCCTTTACTTTTGGATAATATTTTATCCCGGACTAACCTACAACATTCTACTAAGTAATTTACACAAGATAGGTATATCTTGTTACAGATTACCTACCTTTAGACATTCTACTTCAAATACTTACATAAGGGAGGTATATCCTGTTTCAGACAACCTACCTTGAAACAATCTACTTAGAAACGAAACAGTCTACAAGTGTCTTATACCATTCCTCCTAATCAGGAAATCTTTATCTTAGGAGTACTTTTAGCTTACCTCAGTTATCCCTATAACTTAAGCTGAAAAGACCTTACTAGACCACTATCTTCATTTTATTCCTAGTATCTAGTATCTACTTCAAACATATTCTCCTTATATGGAGTTCATTCAATATTGCAATCACACAATATGCAATTTCTAGTCTTAATTTTCTAGAATTCTTTATTTACCCTTTTTACAATCCCTTTAACCTTTAAATGCATTGAATTTCCTTATACATTTAATCCCCTTTTCACAATCCCTTATACATTTAGTCCCCTTTTCGCAATCCCTTATACATTTACCCTTAAATGCATTGCTTATGAAAGTTTAACAAAATAGAACTAATTATCTTGAACTATTTGCAAACAAAAATCACAAGACCAAGTGAATGCAGCATATCAAACAAGGAATTACAATAAAATAGATTTCATGCCTGATTTTTAAAGCTCCTTCTCTTAGCTCTGCTCTTCTTAGCACTCCTTCAACAAACTTCTAGAATTCCAAAAGAAAATGGCTTCTACACAAGTCTCTCAAATTGTGGTGATCTCTCAAGTCACTTCTCACAAATTGGATTCTTCTAATAAAAGCTTTCTCAACTATGGATTCACTTCACTCAAAGCTCAAAAGGGATTTAACACAATAATTCGGTAATTGCTGGTAAAAGCTTACTATATTTCTCACATTCAACATATAGAAAATAAAGAGAACATAATGACTCAATGAATGGATATGGGAGCTCTCAAAAATGCAAGACTCGGATTGCACAATGATGAATACTCACTTAGAATATAAACACTCAAAATTTGATACTCTCAACTTTAAGAATTAATGATTCCTCTCAATAAAAGACAGGCTCTCAGTAGTCAAGAATGCTCACTCGGAATATAAACATTTTCAGGAAATATAAATACTCATGAAAATATGAAATGCTCTCAGAATTTAGAACCAATTTTGAAATCCAAGAAGCTTGTGTGAAAGAATGAGAAGGACGGCTTTATATAGAGCTCCCAGTTTAACAATCTCCCACATTTGGAGGCATGACAACTAACAAAAATTCCCTTGGAATAAGTTAAATGGAATGTGGTGAATTCCTAAGCTTACACATGCCCTCGGAAGTGTTGAATCGACTTCCAACAAAGCACAAACTGATTCAAACCATTACATTTGCTAAAAGTGATGAATCAACACCTACAGGTGTCTTCAATAATGGCATTATTGCAGAGATTTTTTTGTTGATTTCAATCTTAGAACTCGTCAAGGTTATTTGCCCACCACATTGCCTGCACTTGTGGCCTGACTTCCATACTTCTAGGGCTGCGTTTCCATTCACAGAAGACCTGGTCATGGTTTCGTGCGTTTTTAATATTTACGCGACCTGGTCTTTCCCGTGCATTTACAACAGTGCAAAGATTATTCCTTTTTCAAATGTTTGACTATTTGCTTTATGAAATATTAAACACTTTTGGCGTATTTCCTAGCTTTGCCATGGTGAAAGAATTCCCCATAGTTCAACGTAAAACCAAGTTTATTTCCCATGGTAAAATTTATTCGATATTCACCAAATGACTTAGAATGATAAGTCTTTTATTTCTCATGGTAAACTTTATTCGATATTTACCAAATGACTTAGAATGCTAAGTCTTTTATTTCCCAAATAAATTTCTCCTTTTTATATATATTATATCATAATATTCCTCCAAAGTTTGCTTATAATATTTACTCTAATTAAAAGATTTAAATCTTTTAATTTTACACTTAAGAGTTTTTTTAAAATATTTAGCTAAATACATTTATATATTTTATTATATAAATATTATTATAGTTATTTTAAATATTAAACATATAAATATTTAAATACCTGAGTATTTAATATACATATATATTTTAATATAACTATAATAATATTATATATAATTACATATATAAATATATTTATATTTAACAAATATAAATATATATACATATACATATATAATTATCGATTATATATATATACTACGAGCCAGTCAGCATACTTTCAATATATATCCACGTATATGTGTATATATAAATTCCAGGGCAAATATTTAATATTTCCACTTTATCAGACATATGCTTATAAACATATATACACTGCAGTATAATCCTCTATGTACACGTATATGTATGTACACCATATCGACACATCTGTATGACAAGTCCATTAGCCAATTACGCTTGTATCGATATGTTTATACTTACAGCTACGTATATATAATATACATGTGCTTATATGCATACTTTTGATGTTCACATCCAAACATGATACCACCATGATGTTCATAATCTCACAATCAAGCACAAGGATAAACTTCACACACAGAAATAGTCAAGACCTCTACTTGCAAGACATACAAGCTATGGATGACTTACCTTATACTCATACAAAACTGACTTAGTTTACTCAGTCTAAGGTGAGTGTGTGTGTGTATGCTCAAATAGTTCACTTTACCGGTTACCCGACCAAACTCCTCTCCCGAGTGATGTTTCCCCTCTGCCTGGAGGAATGGTTCATGTTCCTGCATCTATTGCCACAAAACCACAATAGTTACTTGTTCATAACATTTGCAGTACTTATACAAATATATCAAGTTTTAAAAAGCAAGATTCATTATCCTCTTATTCACATATATGTAGTATTTTACCATGAATTACATCAATTGAAATAACAACAAATGAAACAATGTCAAATGAGCTAACATATACATTGATAACAAGGTACAAGCATCTCCAAATTTCACATTACATTCATTTCTACTAGTAAATAGTAACCTCACAATTTGGGATGTAACAACGTCTTACGACGAATGCTTGGAAAGGCAGATTTACACTTTTGTTGCTATTGTTTTCTTTTGTTTTGGTTGTGGGGAAGGTTGGGGGAGGTGCTGCCTCCCACTGCCGCCCCCATATGGGGATGGCGATGTGGAGGCAGAGCCTCCACCTCCTCCCAAGTCCCTCTATGCATGGACATGGTGCGGGGGTCAGCTGTATACAACCGCCCCTTCCCCCCACTCATGTGCCTTCTCATGTCTCGTAAAGCTTGCATTTTTTTTAATATGCGAATGTTTTATATATATATATATGTTATGTTTTCTTGTATACTGGCAGATTTAAATTTTAAATTGTTATTAATGAGAAATTATATATATATGTGTAAATATATATATATATATATATATATATATGCATATATGTATTTGTATATATATATTTGTTGGGAAATCAAGTATTGAGTTACTGTTATGTTTTCAATTCTAGTTGCATCAGATAAATTTAACATATGTATTTATTTCAATATCAATATATACACATATGTATATATACATATATATACGATGTATAGGCTCTTAATATATATATATTTTGGAAAGGAAAGAAGAATTAAAGTAAATTTTGTCTGGATAAATTTTTTTAAATTATTAAAGAGGAAATTGTAATTGATTTAAAATTTTGTCTGAAAATGATTTCCTTTTTATTCTATTTAAATAAAGAGAAATAATTGCACTTTGACATTGCTATGGAAATTGGGTTTCTTTATTTATTTTTAGTTTAACTCTATTATGAAAAAATCAGATTTATTGTAAAATTTAATTATGTAGCTCAAAACTGATTTTTCGTACTTAGTCAAATAATAGACTTAATCTGTTTTTTGTGTTGCAACTGATTTTCTTAATTTAAAATTTAGATTTCTTTAAATTAGGAAAATCGGAAATTAGATACTGCTGTGAGAAAGAATTAAAATCAGAATTATAATAGAATTGAAAATTTGGAGTTAGTAAATAATTTTTATACTTTGGGTTTGATAAATTAAGTTAGTAAAGTTAATTTTAAAATAATATTTTAATATGGTTATTAATCATGAAATTTATCATTTTTGCTCTTTAAATTATTTTCTAGCAAGGTTATAGATTTAGTTATTTAATTTGTGAATGATTTAATTATAGGAAGATATTTAAATTAAAGATTGGGTTTTTGTTTAAATGGAAATATTAGGGAGCTTCCTTATCTTATTTAGAATTGATGTGAATGATGTTTTAATGGAGATTTAGTGGATTTATGAAGTAAATGTCTGATAGTTAATATTAAGTGTATTTTTAAATTGATTGTGGTATTTTTTATGTCTGGTGTGGACTTAGCGTTTCTCCAAAGGTTAGGGAATATGTGAGTATTTTCTATGGTTGCATTTATGTGGTTCACGTTTCTCCAGAGGTTAGGGAATATGTGAGTGTTTTCTATGGTTGCATTTATGTGGTTCATGTTGTTACCATGTAGGAGTTAGTGGGAGGTACCCTGTTGTGGTTCTGCTTCTTTGGTTTGGGCATTGTGGTACCATCTCTTGGTTTGGTTTTGGTTTAAGGGAAACCATAGGGGAGAGTGGTTCTCCTCGGGGCCAGGGTACTAGTGGTCACCCGTGGTAGAGTTTCCTTGATCAAGTCAAAACCTAATTTAATTTACTTAGTGGATTGGGATTAGTTACCATATAACAAGATAAAAATTGACACCTCACCCCTACCGTTAGCGCTTCCTAAGGCTACAAACAGGTGGGAAGACCTAGTCGGTAAGGTCACTACCTTGTCTTCATGAAAAGTAGTTGGCTCCGCATGAGTCACCCTATGGGACGACACTTTGAAACGGGATGTCTTGTTAACCATAGATGGAGGCAGATCCTAGATTATAGGTAGTCTGGTGAATCCATGAAGGCCATGCAATGACACTCTCCCATTTGCACCCTTTGTTTCCCTTGTTTTCTTGTACCTCTGGAGTTGTGTTAGTTGTTTGTTTTACTATTGATGTTTATGCTTCTTCGTGGGCTTGAGTCTTGTGACATGTGTCCTTTATGTTTGATTATGTGGTCAAGGGTTCCTTCTTATCGGCTCCTTGCACGGGGGGTATTCCTTTGGGTTCACATGGTCAGGTGGAAACGTGTAATTCATCGATTGGGCCCCCAGTTGTGATTGAGGCGTGGATGCAGTAGCAATGATCTTGGAGTTTGCAGAGAAGATTGTTCCTTGAAGAATTCTCTTCCATTTATGTAATTTTTTAATTTTGATTCTTCCCTTCCCATTATTATAAGGGAAGAGGCTTTGTAATGTGTGAGAGCCCGCTTCGATTGTGATAAGTAACAAACCTAATTTGTTATATGTTTCCACATATAGATAGTAATTTGTATTGATGCAATAAATAATATAAATTATGCGACAATATGTTTGTATTTCATTTTGATAATTGTTTCATTTGTCACATCCATGAAATTATTAAACACTCATAAAGTGTGGGATTATGAATGGGAATTTTGAATGATATTGTATGTAATAAAATCTTAAAATATCCAACTAGAAAATTTATGTAATGTATGATTGTTGCTCATGGTTTCATTGGTAATGTGCAGGAGAGGATGTCGGTACAAGAAGAAAAGATTGTCGAAAGCAAATCGAAAAAGGCACTTGCTTGTGGTTATGAGTGTGACCCATTTTGGGGCTTATAAAGTAATAAATTTAATGTTTTGGTAGATTAAAGTTGTAGGAGTTAGGAACCCTTACCCTAGTGTGAAGCTCAAATGGATCTTTAAGTGGGTCTTTAAAGAGGGTTGGTGGTCAATTTCCTTGGTTATGATGCAAACATAAACCCCCTAAGGTTTATACCATAGTGGTAGGGGTCAAGTAGGCATGCAATAGGCCCCAAGGACATAATTTGACTCTTGAAAAGTCTTCATAATGAAAAGTGACTAATTTTGAGGGAAGGATAGGGTGGAAAGGTTTAGGGGTTGTCCAGATGCATGTTTCCCTCTTTATTGAGGAAAAGACCCTCATTTATGGAAGGGAGTACACTCCACACATTCCCATCCAAGAGTTCCAAGTTGGAAACTCCTATATATTTTGGAAAGGAGGAAGGAGTGGGGTGTTACCCAGTTCTGCTCTTGGAGAATGTAACATCTTGCTACACAACCTTGAAGGTTAAGAACCAAAATAGGACAAGATAAAAAAAATTTAACAAGAAAGATTAACATACACAAAAATTAACTGTCAATTTGATAAAACAACAACAAACATGGTCAAATATGACCTAAAAGGCATTCCAAAGGAGAGGACTAATCCACCCTCTAGAGAAAATCCAAATAGGAGCAAACTGGACAGCTCCATAAATTTGCTATGAAACTTGCTTCTCTACTTCGGAACCTATTGTCGTCCACTGGTCAGCAGACAGAGGGCACCGGTGCTCCAGGACTTGTTGTTGCAACACCCCATACAACAAGAAAAAAGTGTCGGTGCTTTGGGACTTGCAGTTCCGGAGCTCACTGCTCCAGAACCTATTGCTTCCTGTCGAAATGAAGAAACACACAACCATGTATCTGATCTAAGCATGAATATTAATTGAAGGAAAAATGCCATAAATATTATTATAGAACAATCGATTCTAATACCAATAGTGGAACCCGTAAACCAAAATAACACATGACATATCTTCTCATTAAATTTATGATTACTTTCTCTCTCAAGAGAGTAAAATGTGCATAAAGGAAAAGGTATGAATACAATATTATTTTCATGAACAAGCTACAACATCTGATAAAATATATATGCAAGGCATGTACATGAGTACAATAAGATAAATAAATACAAGAGAGAGAGAGATCAACTCCAATCGGTACTCCAAAACCTGTACGTCGGTCCCTAATGGCGGTGGCAACACCTCCCTCCCATGTGGACTCTAGAGAGACCACCCTACCGTGCTCTGAGGTAGTCACAAGGCCCAAGCAAAAGTAACAAGGCAAGGGTAACATATGGCCAACACTCACATCAGACATGGAGCAAACACATCATATAATGCATAAAGCAAATATCACATGGAGATACTCATACATTATCATGTCAGGTACTACTCAAGACTACTGAGATACAAGATGCAAGATTATAGATCGGATAAGGAGACTCAACCATGCCTAAATCAACGCCATGCAGATGAATAACTCAACGCCTTGCAGACGGATATGCCTTCTTAAGTGCATCCTTAGCCTTTACAAGTGCTCAAGGCCATGCACGAGGAGTCATAAACTTATAAGCATTTTACACCATCTCGTTTAACCAAACAAGGAACCCAAGGCAAATATGAAACAATGAAAAATCCATTAAAACCATTGAAACAATTTAATGTAGCAAAACAAACATTGTTGTGAAATCATTCAAACAACTGATCTCATACACTCACAAGCCAATCAAATACATTCAAACATTCACTGTTAACTTCATAAAAGAAACCAATCATATAACTGGTATGAAACTCAATAATTCATCCCACAAAATCACTTTTAAATCAAATTAAATCTACCAAGTGGCGGTGGCACAAAACACAGTTTCAACTGTTGTTCAAACACATGAGAAAGAGGCATACAAATTCCATAAGAGATAAAAGTGCCCAGATCTAAAATCGGACAACAACCCAATTCAAATTTCGATGTTTCAAAATAGATTTCATCTTTAATTTCAATTTTATGACACAAAATAAGGTGTTGTCCAAAAAACGTCACTTTAAGCATGATTGACAAAAAACACGAAAAATGAAAGTGCCTGGATTAAAAATCGGACAATGACCTAGTTCATATTTCGACATATTTGGTTGGAATCCACCTTCGAATTTTGATTTTGGAACCGAAAACATGGTGATGTTATGAAAAATGTCATTTTGACAAATTGGGCAAGAAAATACATGCAAAATTAAAGTGCCTAGAATTCAAATCGAACAACGACCCAGTTGAGATATGGGCATTTCTAAATGAAATACACTATTATTTTATAAATTTATGACCAAGAATAGGGTGTTGTTCAAAAACGTCATTCTATCAAGTTGGGCAAAAAGACATGAAAAATGAAAGTGCCCAGATCTAAAATCGGACAACGTTATAGAAGCTGGTTGAAGAACAACAATTAGAAATGTGTTTTCACATGTTGATAAAACATGAAAAATGAAAGAAAATGATAGTGCCCAAAAATCTATTTCTGCCAGCAACCCATTTCAAATTTGGTGGTTTCCTCATGAATTTCACAATTGGATTGGAGTTTATAAATCAGAAGTTGGATTATTTAGATTTTCCCCAAAGAGGAAAGCAATATCCAGACAGAAAATAAATCTCAAAATTAAAACACCATGGTAACACCCAAGCAACCAAAACTCCCAATTCATTTAAACATACTCATACATACATTTCTAAAACAAATATTCAAGGAAAACATAGAAGAATACCTCATTTCTGCCCCAAATGAAATGAAAGATAGCTCTGTGTATCAAGCATGGCAAGATCCCAAATTTGAACAGCAAGGCAACGAAGTTGTGCTGAACCTCCGAGGCCATTGCCCACAAATTTCTTCTTAGAAATTCTTCTCATTTTTGTTGCCCAATTTGTAAGGTTTTCTCCTCTTTCTCCCCAAGCAGCCAATTGCTTCACATCCCAGATAAATTTCCCCAAAAAGGCTCAAAATAAAGTATAAATATCAAGGGCAAAGTTGCCCAATTTCTCTTTTCTTTTTATGTATATAAATAAATCTTTCTCCCAAGTAATATACTCTCCAAAACAATCCCCAAGAAATGAGGTGAAAACATCAAGCTATTAAGGCTCTCCTAACTAATTAATTTAAAAACACTTCATATACAACACCCTAAAATTTCACATAAAAAATAAAATAAAATAATAATTTAAATCAAATCATTAAAATACACGAGCTCCCCAAATGGGATTTAAATAAAATTATGGACTCACAAAATAGATTAATAAAATTGTTTAAAATTTCCAAATGAAATGTATCATTCTCTTGAATGATCAATAAAAATCAATTAAAATAACACATTTAAAATCTCGAGGATATAACACTCCAAATCAGTAAAACACCATAAAATTTCATATTTAAAACTATGAAAAGGTGCCTTGAAACCACATCAAAACACTGACAACCAAAATATGACCACATAATAAAATTAACTGAAACTCAGTCAAAATACCTCAATAAGGCATACTAGTAACCCACACATGACTGAAAGGTGCTCCAGACGTTATCGTTAGGTAACTGGATGGTAAGGCAACATGAGAACACTGTACTAGTAAGGTACAGTGGGCTAGGGTAGGGGATATTTGGCCTGTATGACTACCTCCAGTTACCACCATCGAGGAATAAGAGTATGCTTAGGCCTATGAATCTAGGCATAGTCGATACTCAGTACCTGCATCACTCCAATTACAAGTCAAAGTACATGTACATATAACATTTATCATATAGTTAAAGCAACATCAATTATCAGGAAGAGGATCATGGTATCGTAAGCCTCTCGGATACGAGTGTTATGAAATCATCCCTTTCTTGTCCATAATCTTTTCGAAACAATAATAACTAAGCATGTAATCTAGCATAATAGCTAATCATGATAACCTATTGCATAATCATCAATGTCTAATCTCATTATGACAACATTCAACATTTAGAATATCAAATCAAAATCAAAATACTATCTTACCCAGGCTAAGGTTGGAGGGGTGTTACAGAGAACTTGAGTGGATAGGGTAGAGAGAATGAGGAGAGGAGAGGAGTCCATATCCTTGGAAAGATAGTGAGTCAAGATGGCTTAGCATGGAGAGGAAAGATGGATAAAAGAGTTCAATCCCTTCCCCTAAAAGAAAGAGATACGTTCTTCTTATTCTCATTTACTCTTGTTTAATGGTAGTAAGAGATGGTGTAGTTATGGATCATGATTGAAACTAGAAAGTAGAGAATCTAGATGTATGTAAATTGTGTTATGTTAGTTCTTCCTTTGTAAAAATGAGAATATACTCCATTTATCATCATGGAGTTGAAAGAATTCCTTGCTCGGGGGTATGGCTAGAGCCCACGAGGCTCCATGATGCCATTACGGTAGGGTGGAGAGCAAGCCTTCTCTATTTGTGTGTTATTTATTATGTGAAGGTTAGTATTTTTTTTGGTAAAATGAAAGGATGAAAAGAGAGATCTTAGTCCATTGGCATGCTTCTAAGTTTTAGTGTAATAATAGAAGTTTAATATCTTGGGGAATGTAGAAAAGAATTACCTTATGAGCTTGTATTCAAAGATTTGTCTTTTCCACCTCTTTTAGAGCTTGTATTCATGGATTTGTCTTTTTCACCTCTTTTAGTTGGAAATAAAAGCTTAACAGGTCTTATCCCAACTACCATGTTGTAAAAAGCCAAAGAAAAATTGGTCTTTAGCAGGACCTTAAAAAGAAAAAAATAGCTTCTGGGTATTTAAAATGTGTCTTGTGTAATCCATATAGGAAAAGGTTCAAAAAGGGTGTTTTTAAACCTTCGTCCCATACATCTTTACCACTTCGCCATTACCTATTCATTAGACAAACAATAAAAACTCACAAAAATTTAAAGTGTTTTCAATAGTTAAAAAGGTGTTTTCAATAGTTTTCAATGTGTTTTATTTTTTTTGGTCAACTACACATTTAGTAGTGAACATATATCGATGTAATTTGTAAATTTTTATTGGCATAATTAAAACAATGTAATGACTAAAATGTAAACGGTTATTGGAGGGTCAGGTTTCCAAAAAGTGAACGGGTATTAGATCATGGGTGACAATTGAATCTTTTCCCCTACCACAAAGACTCCATAAGAGTTGTAGATCAACCTAATTTCATCAAATTTGGTGCATTCAGCATTGATAAATATTGTAGTTAATTAATCCAACAGATTATTATGTGAATGATGAAACAATTAATGTACATCAAATGAATAAAAAATTCAGTTTACTACGATATCAAATGCATAAAAGGAAGTAGGAACATAAAAAGATTAAAAAAATTAAATGGTGACAAGTGAAGTAATAATAATATTAGTATTGTAATAGGTATTTTTAGTGAAGGCTTCAGATCCTTTCCATGAAGACCAATATTTAATGGTAATATTAGTGTGGTATAATTATGGTATAAATGATGGTTGTCATATTAATATTATTCGTATTAAATGAATAACCACAATATTAATAATTGTATAAAAATCATAATAATGTTAGAAATGATATTAACATCAGGATTAATTGAAATAATCCTTTTAATAATGGGTGGACCGTTAGTGTTATCATAATACTAGTAAATATAGTTTACCATTATGAATTTACTATTCAATTTAATCTTATGTGCTAGTAAGTAATACTTTTAATATTTAAATGGTCGAGATGTTAAATAATTTTGTAACTCATATTTTAATATTTATGTAAAAATGCAACATCAAATCTGAAGGTGGCATATGCAATGATCCTATCCTCCTTAATTTTCTCTAAATTAACTTTTAGAATTTTTATTTAATCATTTAAAAAAAGTTAACTTCTAAAAAAAAACTATGCATATCCCTACTATCCCCAATTCATATCTTTATTAAAAAGGAAAAAGTAATAACAAGTAACTATTAAGATTAGAAAAAAAAGACTAAAAAGATAATATGGAATCTTTTAATTTGTTAGACTAAAAATCATTCCAATTAGTAGATTTAAAAGATCATATATATATATACATGTGTGTTTTTTTTCAATAATTAAATATTGATTTATTTTTATAATTTGAGAATTTGAAGGTTAAAATATTAATTAGTGATTTATTTATTATTTATATAAAAAAAAAATATTTAAATTTTCAAAGGTGATATATATTAATCAATAGTTAATCATGTTATAAAGTATTAACAATATACATATATATATAAAATTGAAGTGTTGATTAATTTTATTAAATGATTATATTTCATATATTTAGTAATATATATATTGAAAGAGATCTTGGATTCTAAACAATAATAAGTTATATTTAGGTCTTAGGGATCACTAATTGCAAATAAGTGGTACTATGGATATCAAGAGTAATATTGTTAACTATGGCAATAAAAATTTAGGAACGCTTCGTTTAATGTTAAAATCAACAAGACAAAATGTGAGTATAATGACTAGCATTAATCATCCATATTATCAATGTTGTCTATACTTAGCAAGGAAAATAGAACATAATTTAACAATAATAATATGGTTATTATATTTGAGAGATAGTAAGGATAATAATACCATGAGAAATGCCTAGCCATGACTAATTTAATAGTATTTATACTTCAGATTAACTAAAACTATTCTACAATTATTCCCTTGTACCATAATCAATTACCACCTTGATACGAATGGGATGTTTGATCATGTTGGCATTAATTGTAGTTATCTGGGAGAATAATGCTACATGTGTTACAAATAATAATAGTTGTATTAATTCTAGAGTGATTTGACATTAAAGTTGTTGTCATATGGTCCAATGGAACGTTAGCTTCATATTTCTTTTATCGCCTTTAAATTTATTGGTGTCACGTGTAACCTAGACTATTCTAACCCAAACCCTTACCGAGTTAAGGTGCACACGATGGACTCCATGCTCATGTCATTGTTCACTCTACTTATTCCACATTAGACAATTTGATGATGAAGACTATGCATTAGCAACATCTCTAAATGTCTTGAGAATTGTTTACCTTGTTGAGTATGGTAGTTTGTCCCTAAGCATTAACATTTGTATTTTCAAAAAAATTGTTGGGTTTTTTAGCGAAAATTTTCTGGGCATGACATAATGTAACTTGGAATTTTATATTGTGTTGTATCTATGGAAATATATTCCACCCTTGTAAATTGAACTTTGACTTTAAATGTAATATTATATGATTTATATTTATGAGATTACATCTTTCTCTTGATGTACTTTTATCATGTTTTCTTTATTCTGCTTTAGTTAGAATCGCTTATCATCTTTTGTTGGGTTCGTTTAAGTAACGCACCATGTACCCCATAGAATTATGATAATGATTTATGTTATATTATGTTATATTAATGTTTAATGTTGCAATGTGTTATTGTTACTTTCAAAAAAAAATTATGTGTTTGTTTTAGTTGTCCTATGGGGTTTGCGTGGCAGGGCATTACATGTATACTCTCTTGCATTTTTTGAGTCTTCTCTCTTCTATAGAGGCTTACATTTCTTATTCTATTTATTTTCTTCATGAAAGGTTGTATCTTCACCTTGCACTATAGTTTCTTGAACTTGCAGAAAATTTGCTTATGCTTAAAAGATAAAAGAAATCCTTTCAAATTGGACACTCAACCTCTTGCAAGTCTATGAAATTGTGACCTCCATGCGTAATGTTTTGTCCACTATCCTCGTGTTGAGTTCACCATCATTATGCAATTTAGAATTGCAATGAATAGATGAACATGCTCCTTTTGTACTCAATATCTGAGAACTCTAATCTTGACACCTTATACAAGGAAAACCTTTTGTAATGCCCCACCATGCAACCCTAGAGGAAGTTGCAATTAACTACTCAAACGCACAATTTTTTTTTAATTTAAAGTACAATTAACATGAAAGTTCACTTCCTAATGCCAACAACCTCTAAGGCTACGAGATTGAGATTACTTTAAAACCCATACATACAACATAATTTCATCCATAACATTTATCTACTTAAGAAATTAGGTACTCATGCATTCCATACATGATAAATTACATCATAACAATAATTTAACAAAGAATATTACATCTCTCATTCCTCGAATGAGGTAGAACAAATAAGTGTGATTACAAAATACAATCTTCCACCTTGATTACAAATGAGGGGTAATAATTACAAGAATCAACTGAAATGAATATAAAGCATGAAATATAACTAGAAACCATGAGCTCTCCAACTGGAAACCTCGCCATGACGAACCAAGTAGGAAACCCAATGGAGAAAGGTGCACATTCCACCCAACCAAGTGGTACTTGAAGGCCCACCTCTAGTGCTAGGAGATAGTAACAAGGATTCCTAGACAAGACCATCTACCTCTAGACACAAGCTAACACAAAACTAGAATAATCAAATACAATTACAACACTATCACAATGGTTACATTGCTTCCAAAGTTAACTAATCAATTGCATCACTGAACCAAACATACTACTGATGTAGGAGGAGTGTCATCACAAGGTTGCATGGGTTATCCTGTTGAATCTACCTAGGCTCCAACCCCCATCTTGGGTTACCCTGGTAGCCTCTCATGACTCTCGGCCCCACATGCAATCCAATGCAGAATCAGTTACCTTTCGTAGAGACAAGATAACGATCTTGTCATTACAGGCCTTCTCGTCCCATCCCAAGTCTGTACAAGCCCTTGAGTCTATGAGCGAGGCACAATTACTCTTATTAAGTGTTAGATACTACCTATTCTCCTAGTATATTTATTTACATTATGGTTGGATTAACTAACTCACAATGAGTTACCTTGGCACCACTTTGTGTGTCGACCCTCATTGAAAGCCACTCCCCTAAGACAACACGTGGATCAAATCCACAACCCAAGGGTAAAATAGTGCATACATAAAGATAATAAATCCCTATCCAAAACATTAAGGTATCACATCCTCATTCGTGGTAACCGGGCGATTAACTGAAAATGACTATACACACTACCCAAGGAATTTCAAAAGGACTAACAATAAGATACAACAACCCCAAAGATTAAAATACCCCATTTGGAAGACTTTACAAAAATAACGACTAACACCTTAATCAATTTTCCCCAAAACACGAACAAAAGAAATCACATCAAAAAGACACTTAAACAGGAAATTAATCTATCTTTCAGATTTCCTAAATCCACTTCCCTCAATAAGATACAATAAATTATTGCCTCAAATAACGAATTTAATAAAATACCTTTCAAACAAAAAAGGAAATTTAATCTATCTGACACTTCAAATTCTTCAATTACTTTTAAATAAAAGCATTTATTTCTTCTATTAAAACATATTACTTTTAATATCATCTATTTCTTCTATTAAAAACTTATTACTTTAAAATCATCTAATTGTGCATTTCATGTATGCACCTATTTAAAATATCACTAAATATATATAGTTAAATATATGCATACTGAATATATACATAATCATATGATTATATATATATATATTAGTAATTATTTACTAAAATTTCCAAAACAGTTAAATATAATCAAATATATAAATATATATACACAAATATACATATATATATATATATATAATTATATACTGATATATATATATTATATATTTTAATAATGTAAAATATTATAAAATAAAAAATCACTTTTTTTGTAAAAAAGCCAAGTCAAAGACATTTGAGGGCATGCCAAATGTTGGGGGGTGGGGGGGGAGGCGTGCGGGCGACTATGTTTGCACACAACCGAAGCCCCATGAAGCAGGGTGCGATTGTGTCTCCACATAGCCAAACCCCCCTTCATATGGGGAGTGGTTGTTAAGAGGGGTAGTGTTGGGCACTACCTCCTCCACAACACCTCCCATGGGGGCGGTTGTGGGGAGAGCCCCAACCTCCCCAATAAAAATTCATTTTTTTTTTAATTAATTTTTTTTATCTCATTTTTTTTTCCTGCAAAATGCATGCATAGGTCGTTGTACAGATGACGAATTGAACCAGAAAGAGATCAATATTTTATAATAAAAATATATATGTATATCTGCATATGTATATATATACATATGAAAGTGTATATATAATTCAACACCAAGATTATTTCTGTGGGGCAAATTATTTTCACAAAAATGGCCATCTACAGAAATACCCAAGTTTTTTAGACAAAATAATTTCAACACAAAGGTTTTCCAATTTATTTTTCAGGTAATAAATCAAAACAAGAAAGAGAACAATGAATTTACAGAGATTTTAATTTCTTTCCAACATAAATTCTTCCAGAATTTTCTACTAAAGATTTCACAATTTCAACACAACATTTTTATTTATTTTATCAAAACTCAAAAACTTCTGAGTTTGCATAGGCAATCATTTTGCAAAGAGAAAATTTAATCTATGAATCTTTCCAAAATAAAATTAATTTAAATAATAGACAACCTGCTTTCCAAATGCTTGAGAGGATGTGAATTGGTGTAAAGCCTCTTCCACATATTCAAGCTTCTTCCACATTAAACCAACAGAGCTTCTCAACCCAAACAAAATCCAGAGCAAAACAAGAATTTCTTCTTCTTTCCTTTTCTTTTTTTTCAAACTCTCATGGTTATAGCCATTAATCTCCATGAAAATATCTTTTTCAACCACCATCATTAATATTTTGGAACAAACATTTTGAAAACCAAAAAAATATCTTTTCAAATCCATTTGCACCAAATCCTCAAAATATATCAAAAATAAAACATTTTACTAATTTCAAATAAAATACATAGTATTTCTAAAATAAACTTAATTCAATTAATTTAATAAAATAAATATAATCCAAAGATTAAATTATTTTACTAATTAAATTAAATTAATTAATTATCATCTTCTAACATAATAAATCAGTTTAATTTAATAATCAACTTAAATATTTAATTGCATTAATTTACCTTTTACAACTTTACAATTTAAATAATATCAAGGAAAAATTGAACAATATTAAAACAAACAATCCAACTTAAAACCAATGACACACTATGACTAGGGTGATGGCTTGACACAAGAAACCTAGCTAATATCTCTAAATCAAAAATACCGTTGGGCAATGGACACACTCAAACTTGTGAAACCAGGTGGAGTCGATGTCCTGTACTTGTAAACCTACAAACAAAGTATATATCGAACATGCATATATATAACATAATAAAACACATCGTGAAGAGAGAATTGTGGAATTGCAGGGCACTCGCAAGCGAGTGGTGAAGTTTCATCCTCTTCACCAATACAATAATACAAAACTAATGAATCTAACATCAATAATCTATTCAAGAGCGTAAAACAACATTAGTTTAAATATCCACTATCCTAATCTAAAGCATGTCATAATAATAACATCAAAATAAAGTAACATCACATCATAATATAACATCTGCATCGCTCTACAGTTAACAATCAAATAATAACCAAGTATCATATTCAAGGCACTAACAGAAAACAAAGCATAATGAAGTAGAACACTATCTGATCAAAAGAGAAAAATGGAGGGGTGCTATATCCTCCCCCCTAGGGTCAGGCTTACCCCTGGAAGCCTATGAACAAATAGGGATATAGCTCCCTCATTCTAGCTGCATCTTCCCAGGTGGATGAATTATCATCCCTAGGATCCCACTGGACCCTAACCTAATCAATATCTCGCCCTCAAAGAGCGAGCATTTTGCGCTCTGTTACGACCACAACCTCCAAAGCTAGCTGCCTGTCCTCTACCTGCAAATAATTCCAATCAAGGACATGAGAAATATCTGGATGGTACGGTCGAAGAAAATAAACATGAAATACATCATGAATACGTGAGAGACTGGGCAACAAAGCAGGTTGATAAGCAACTGGACCAATCTTCTTGAGTATCTCGAACGGTCTGACAAAGCGAGGCGCAAGCCTAGAGCCCTTTCCATAGCGGATTGGACTCTTTCATGGACACACCCACAAAAAGACTCTATCACCAATAGAAAACTGTTGATCCACCGTATGTGCATCCACATACTTCTTCTTCCTATCCTGAGCTGCCACCAAATGCTCTTTAATCCAAACCACCTGCTGCTCCATATCCTACAACATCTCTGGACCCAAAATTACTCTATCCTCTAGTCGATCCCAATTCAAGGGAGTGTGACATGGTCGCCCATACAATGCCTAAAATGGAGGATTGCCAATAGAACTCTAGAAATTGTTATTATATGGAAACTCTACCAAATAGAGATAGTCTTCCCATTGCGTCTACTGGTCCATCACATACATACGCAACATATCCTAAAGGATTTGATTGACCCTCTCAGTCTGTCCATCTATCTTTGGGTGATAATCTGAACTATAGTTCAACTATGTCCCCATCGCATGCTATAATGAAGTCCAAAGAGATGAGGTGAGCACTGGATCCCTATCAGAAATAATCCAACATGGAAGACCATGCAACCTCACTACATCCTCCATGAACACTCTGGCTACGGATGATGAATTATAAGAAGAGTGAATAGGTGAGAAGTGTGCTACCTTCGTCAACCTATCGACTATCACCATAATTGCATCATGTCATCTCGAAGAGTTGGGTAAACCAACAATGAAATCCAATGAGATCATGTCCCACTTCCACTCTGGTACTAAATACGGCTGCAAAAGCCTTGCTAGAAGCTAGTGTTCAGCCTTCACCCGCTGACACTTTAGACATCTCGACACATAATCCGCAATATCACGCTTCATTCTTAGAAAAAAATATAACTGACGCAGATCTGCATGCATCTTCTTCACCTTTGGATGGGCTGAATAAGATGCAGGGTGTGCCTCAGTCATAACTAAGGTGTGAAGATCACTTGATGAAGGAACGTATATGTGTTCCATGTGCCTCAATATCCCATTTGGATCCAAAGAAAATCTTGAGTACCTGCCCTCAAGAGGTCTACTTGCCTCTATCTCTACCCTCACCTCCTGATACCAACTGTCCGCTAGAAGAGCAGAAAGAATCTAACTCCACAAATCTACAACAAGAGTCAACTCAGATAACTCATGTCTTTGTCTACTGAGTGCATCAGCTACAACTTTCTCCTTTCCCTAGATATACTTCACTTCAAAGTCATATTCACAGAGAAACTCCATCCAACGCCTCTACCTAGCATTAAGTTTGGGTTGCCTGAAAATATACTAAAGGATTTTTTGATCACTGTGCATCTCAAACTTGTGCCCAAGAAGGAAATGTCTCCATCTCATCAATGCATGAACAACTGCTGCCAAATCAAGATCATGTGTAGGGTGGTTCAACTCATGATCCTTGAGCTTTCATGACTCGTATGCTATGACACGACCCTCCCACATCAACACCACTCCTAATCCTTCTATGGATGCATTTGTACAGACTACAAAGTCCCCAATCGGATTAGGTATCACAAGTATTGGTGCACTAGTTAGTTTCTCCTTAATAGTCTGAAACATTGTCTCACACTGCTTTGACCACACAAACCTTTTCCCTTTCCTTTGAAGGGAGGTGATAGGATATCCTATCCTCAAAAATGCCTACACAAAACACCTGTAATAACCTGCTAGCCCCATAAAGCTACGTATCTCTGCCACATTTGTGGGCGTAGGCCAATGTGAGATCGCTTGGATCTTTGCAGGATCCATTGAAATACCTTCCCCTAAGATCACATGACAAAGGTACTTGACCTCAGTCTTGAAGAATTCACACTTTGATAGGTTAGCATAAAGTTGATTATCCCGTAAGCACTGTAATACCTGCCGCAAATTCTCCTCATGCTCTTCCACTGTCTTGGAGTATATCAAAATGTTCAAGGAACACAAGGACAAATCTACCTAAGTATGTGCAAAATACCCCATTCATCAGACTCATGAACACAAAGGGTGCATTCATCAACCTGAATGGTACTACAATGAGCTCATAGTGACCATATCATGTTCAAAATGTCGTCTTATGGATGTCAGAGTCAAAGATACGAAGTTGATGATATCCCGCCTTAAGATCAATTTTTGAAAATATCGTAGCACCCTTGATCTAATCAAATAAATCATCAATCCTAGGAAGCGGATATCGATTCCTGATTGTCACTTTGTTCAACTGTCAGTAATCAATACATAACTGAAGTGAATCGTCCTTCTTCTTAATGAAGATAACTGGTGCCCCCCAAGGAGAAACACTAGGGTGAATGAAGCCCTTTGCTAACAACTCCTCAAGCTACAAGAAATTTTTTTTCAAATTCTGAGTGGTCATATGGTAAGGAGCTTGTGATATGGGTTCTAATCCAGGTATTAGGTCTATCTTGAAGTCTATGCCTCTCTAAGGTGGCATCTCTAGAATCTCGTCTGGAAAGACATCAGAATACTCTTGAAGAATGGGGTGACTATCAAGAGAGACTTTCTCTTCTCCATCTCCTAAATCCAAATCATCCACTGTAATAGCGAATAACTGACAACCCTGTCATGCACACCTTCTCAATTGCATAGCTAAGATAATCCTCAAGGAAATCGGCCTTTGAACTCCCACTATCTCTACCTATCTGGCAGATGCATCAATGCATCGAATCAACTTACGTCGACAATCTATGATTGCTCTATGTGCCTCTTACCAGTCCATCCCTATGACAACATCATAAGAACCCAATGGAATAACTTAGAGGTCCATTGTAGTAAGGAGAGGTCCAACTTCCAATCTACACTTTGGTACAATGGAATGTGATGCGACTTTCAAACCCAAGGCTAACTCAACCTGCCATCTATCAACTTGCCTTACTGCCCCTAGTCTACATTGCGTCACAACAGAAGAAGAAATGAAGGATTCTAATGCTCTAGAATCAAACAAAATGGTAACTGGGTTACCCAACAACATACCAAATGTCTTGATGACGATGCCCTGATGCTCTACCTGGCAGTTATCAACTACTACAAATACATGATGCCCTCTGCTTACATCCCCAACCGTCAGCTCAGATGTTGTTGGTCTTTGTGTAAATCTAGATGTGCCCCTGTTAGGACACATTATAGCTATATGACCCTGATGGCCATATGTGAAACATCCAGTACCTCTACCATAGCCCTTGCCTCCAAGTGGTGTGTTAGGCTATTGTGCACTACCCCTAAAAG
Source organism: Sequoiadendron giganteum (assembly GCA_007115665.2). Taxonomy (NCBI): domain Eukaryota; kingdom Viridiplantae; phylum Streptophyta; class Pinopsida; order Cupressales; family Cupressaceae; genus Sequoiadendron; species Sequoiadendron giganteum. Next base: position 436,656,375 of record CM021109.1, on the reverse strand, counting down.
TGGACTGTGAAATCTGCATTGGTTGCTCAGAGGTGAAGCATTTCATACGCCTCTAGTTCTTATCCCCTTGCCTCTGTTGGAAACCTTTATGTTTCCTTTGTGATACCTGTTGCTGGTGACCACTCTACGTAGGTCCCTGCTAAGTCTTGTGAGGTGCATCTCCCTGAGTCTGACCCCCTCGTGTACTAGACCTTGCTACTAAACCGTTGTCAATCTGAACATCAATATGGCCTCCTAGTGCCATGGCCAGATTCTCTTCCACTAGCCACACTTTTTCCATAGCTATATCCATGATTTTGGGCTAGAAACCCTCACACCTCCACTAATATGGGTGTTCAAGCCCTTGACAAAGTGGTGGACGAGCATCCCCTCATCGTCTCCTATAACTGTGAACTACTTGAGCTCATAAAAATGTCACTCATATTACTCAACTATTAAAGCTAATTGACATAAGGCATGAAAAATCATCGCCTCGACGCTAACACCAGTGATCAGATAGGAACCAGGCTCTAAATTGCCCCAAGAACATCTCCCAAGACATTGAGTTAATATCTATATGGAGATTTTCCCCCTCCATCCTCCACCATGTGGATGTGATCCCTCACAAATGCATGATAGTGCACCATGCTTTGGTATTATTGTAGTAAGGGTGCATAGCAAAGCACCAATCAAGGTCTATGAGAAAAGTCTCAACCTCCAAACCACTGCCTGCTCCATCATACAATGGTGGTCGTGCCCTGAGAAAATCTATCATATGTGCAGATGTTGCTGCCTATGACTCAGTCATAACTTCTCTCTCACCAGGATTACCCTATGAACCAGCCTCCCTCTGACCAAGGAGTACCAATGCCTCCTCAAGTGCCCTATGTGCAACCTCGATCCCTGGAGGATCCTGATGTCTATATCTACCCCCTAGGACATTCTGCAATGCTTGGTGCTCCTCCTAATCTAGAATATATGGAACATGAGGAGGAGATTCATGTTGACTCCCATCGTGACCGCCCACACAACCATGCCCTTGCCCTCTACCTCTTCCACATCTGGGAGGCATAATCCTGCACATATGCACCAAGGTATTAAGCAAGGTACACAACTTAAAACCTACACAACTAAAAAATTAATGGGTTCATCATAATCCCAGAGCACCCAGTGTTTAATCCCAGGCTCTGATACCATGTGTAATGCCCCACCACCTAACCCTAGAGGAAGTTGCAATTAACTACTCAAACGTATAATTTTCTTTTAATTTAAAGTACAATTAACATGCAAGTTCACTTCCTAATGCCAACAACCTCTAAGGCTACGAGAATGAGATTACTTTTAAACCCATAAATTCAACATAATTTCATCCATAACATTTATCTACTTTAGAAATTAAGTACTCATACATTCCATACATGATAAATTACATCATAACAATAAGAGATACAATAATATTTCACATAACAATAATTTAACAAAGAAGATTACATCTCTCATTCCCTGAATGAGGTAGAACAAATAAGTGTGATTGCAAAATACAATCTTCCACCTCGATTACAAATGAGGGGTAATAATTACAAGAATCAACTGAAATGAATATAAAGCATGAAATGTAACTAGAAACCACAAGCTCTCCAATTGGAAACCTCACCATCACGAATCAAGAAGGAAACCCAACGGAGAAAGGTGCGTGTTCCACCCAACCAAGTGGTACCCGAAGGCCCACCCCCTATGCTAGGAGATAGTAACAAGGATTCCTAGACAAGACCATCTACCTCTAGAAACAGGCTAACACAAAACTAAACTAATCAAATACAATTACAACACTATTACAATGGTTACATTGCTTCCAGAGTTAGCTAATCAATTGCATCACTGAACCAAACATATTGTTGACTTAGGAGGAGTGTCATCACAAGGTTGCATGGGTTATCTTGTTGAATCTTCCTAGGCCCCAACCCCCATCTTGGGTTACCTTGGTAGCCTCTCACGACTCCCGGCCCCACATGTAATCTAATGCATAATCAGTTACCTTTCATAGAGAAAAGATAATGATCTTGCCATTCTAGGCCTTCTCGTCCCATCCCAAGTTTGTACAAGCCCTTGAGTCTATGAGCGAGGTACAATTACTCTTATTAAGTGTTAGATACTACCTATTCTCCTAGTATGTTTATTTACATTATGGTTGGATTAACTAACTCACAGTGAGTTACCTTGACACCACTTTGTGTGTCGACCCTCATTGAAATCCACTCCCCTAAGACAACACATGGATCAAATCCACAACCCAAGGGTAAACTAGTACACACATAAGGATAATAAATCCCTATCCAAAAAATAAAGGTGTCACATCCCCGTTTGTGGTAATTGGGTGATTAACTGAAAACAACTATACACACTATCCAAGAAATTTCAAAAGGCCTAACAATAAGATACAACAACCCCAAAGATTAAAATACCCCACTAGAAGACTTTACAAAAATAAAGACTAACACCTTAATCAATTTTCCCCAAAACATGAACAAAATAAATCACATCAAAAAGGTACTTAAACAAGAAATTAATCTATCTTTCGGATTTCCTAAATCCACTTCCCTCAATAAGATACAATAAATTATTGCCTCAAATAACTAATTTAAGAAAATCCCTTTCAGACAAAGAAGGAAATTTAATCTATCTGACACTTCAAATTCTTCAATTACTTTTAAATAAAAGCATTTATTTCTTCTATTAAAACATATTACTTTTAATATCTATTTCTTCTATTAAAAACTTATTACTTTAAAATCATCTAATTGTGCATTTCATGTATGCACCTATTTAAAATATCACTAAATATATATATTTAAATATATACATAATCATATGATTATATATATCAATACATATATATATTAGTAATTATTTACTAGAATTTCCAAAAGAGTTAAATATAATCAAATATATAAAGATATATACACAAATATACTTATATATATATATACATATAAATATAAATATAATTATATACATATAAATATAAATATAATTATATACACATATATATATACATATATTATATATTTTAATAATGTAAAATATTATAAAATAAAAAATCAATTTTTTTATAAAAAAAATCCAAGTCAAAGACATTGGAGGGCACGCCGAATGTTTGGTGGGGGGGGCGACTGTGTTTACACATAGCAGAACCCCCATGCAGCAGGGCGTGGTTGTGTCTCCATATAGCCAAACACCCATTCATATGGGGCACGACTATGGAGAGGGGCAACGCCTAAAGCTGCCTTCTCCACAATGCCTCCCTAATAAAACTTTGAAAAAAAATTTAATTAATTTTTTTTATATCATTTTTTTTCTTGCAAAATGCATGCACAGGTCACCATACGAACGATGAATTGAACCAGAAAGGGATCTATATTTTATAATAAAAGATATATATATACATAAAAATGGCCATCTACAGAAATACCCAAAAAAATTTAGAGAAAATAATTTCAACACAAAGGTTTTCCAATTTCTTTTTCAGGTAACAAATCAAAACAAGAAAGAGAACAATAAATCTATAGAGAGTTTAATTTCTTTCCAATAGAGATTCCTCCAAAATTTTCTACTGAAGATTTCACAATTTCAACACAACATTTTTTTTTAATTTAATCAAAACTCAAAAACTTTTCAGTTTGCACAGGCAATCATTTTGCAAACAACAAATTTAATCTATGAATCTTTCCAAAATAAAATTAATTTAAATAACATGGAACCTACGTTCCAAATGCTTGAGAGGATGTGAATTGGTGTAAAGTCTCTTCCACAGATTCAAGCTTCTTCCATAACAAACCAACAAAGCTTCTCAACTAAAACAAAATCCAGAGCAAAACAAGAATTTCTTCTTCTTTCCTTTCTTTCTTTTTTCCAACTCTCATGGTTACAACCATTAATCTCCATGAAAATATCTTTTTCAACCACCATCATTAATATTTTGAAAGAAACATTTTGAAAACCAAAGAAATATCTTTTCCAATCCATTTGCACAGAATCCTCAAAATATATCAAAAATAAAACATTTTACTAATTTTAAATAAAATACATAGTACTTCTAAAATAAACTTAATTCAGTTAATTTAATAAAATAAATATAATCCAAAGATTAAATTATTTTACTAATTAAATTAAATTAATTAATTATTAATTATCATATTCTAACATAATAAACCGGATTAATTTAATAATCAACTTAAATATTTAATTCCATTAATTTACCTTTAACAACTTTGCAATTTAAATAATATCAAAGAAAAATTGAACAATATTAAAACAAACAACCCAACTTAAAACCAACGACACACTATGACTAGGGTGATGGCTTGACACGAGAAACCTAACTACTATCTCCAAATCAAAAATACCATTGGGCAATGGACACACTCAAACTTGCGAAACCAGGTGGAGTCAATGTCTTGTACCTGTAAACCTGCAAACAAAGCATATATCGAACATGCATATATATAACATCATAAAACACACCGTGAAGAGAGAATCATAGAATTGTAGGGCGCTCGCAAGCGAGTGGTGAAATTTTGTCCCTTTCACCAATACAATAATACAAAACTGACAAATCTAACATCAATAATCTATTCAAGAGCATAAAACAACATTAATTTAAATATCCACTATGCTAATCTAAAGCATTTCATAATAATAACATCAGAATAAAGTAACATCACATCATAATATAGCATCCACATCTCTCTACAATTAGCAATCAAATAACAACCAAGTATCATAGTCAAAGCACTAACAAGAAACAAAGCATAACGAAGTAGAACACTGTATGATGAAAAGAGAAAAATGGAGGGGTGCTACACCTTCTCTCTCCACCACTATATCCCTTTGTTATGATTAAGGTTGCATCTCATTGATTAGAATAAACAAACACTGATACATTTTGACTCAATTTCCAACAAAAGGTCATCGGAATTTCGACGAACTTTCATCGGAGGAATTTCGTCGAAATTTCAACGAATTTTGAAACATTGAAATTCTGACCCAGCCGACGATGTTGGGTCGGAATTTCGATAATTTCATCGAAATTCCAACAAAATTTCTCCAACGAAAGGGCGTTGAAATTCCAATGAACTTTCGTCGGAAATTAAGTCAAAATGTATTAGTGAAATGAAACATATTGAGATTTTAAATGCATTATTTCTAGCATTGTCCGTTGTTCTCATGAGATTGTTACTTGGAGACATTTATTAGTGCCTGCCTACCATGTACTTTGTCTTTATGCTTCTTGTATTGTTTCAATGGTTGTCCCATCATGGACATTGTATTCCTCTATAGTAAATGCTTGATGACTATATTTTGCATTTGAGTCATGTTACCAAATTTTAACTTAGGCTCAATCAAGCGGCGTTTCTTGATTTTAAATTGAGGAAATGAGGTACATTTTATTAACTTTCCTACATTAAATTCAATTGTATAAACCGAAAAATCAGAAAAGATTACAAGATTATTGTAACAAATCATTGCATTTATACAAGTGTATGCCACAGAGAAAATATTTACACAAATCTTTCTAAAAAGTAATATTTATTGAATGTAAGAATATTCATTGTCTCACACAAGCAGTGAGATTAAATTTTACTTATTCAATATAGATAAAGAAAATAATATACATGAATAAGTAAATAAAGAAATGAATGTGCATATAAGGAAGGTAACTAGTCATTGCTTGTGAATAACTAGTTCTAAGGTGTCTTCTTGTCCTGTTGCTGTCCCGAGCTTCATTTGCTACTCCTAGTTCTTGTTCTTGTAAAGAAGAAGCAATGAGATTAGAGCATGCTCTAAGCAATGACTGATTGTAAACATTATATACACATTCACCCTATGCATGTATAAAATGATCTCTATATGTATTAAATGGGAAATGCATGCTTTAGGTGTCTAGGAAAATCATCTAGGTCATCATACATACTCAAAACATGCATTTGTTTTCTAATATGTTTGCTTCATGTGTAGATACAGGTGTTATCAAGATGTTGTTTTGATTTATTTCATGTTGGCAAATGGAGTGAAATATGGCTCCCACAAGGGTTGAGCCCATCTTGCCAAGCGAGGTGAATCTATTTTATAATTGTGAAGCTCATTTAAGCTTGTTTGAAAGGGAAAGGAAAACATGAAAGCTGTTTAAATATATGTAAGGATGCAACATACCTTCACAAGAAATGCTACAGTAATGAAATGGAAGGATGGAGTAACATGTCACTTCACTTCATGACTATTTAAAACAAGAAAAATCTATGGGATAACATAAGAGTGGAGAGACTGAAATGCTTTATTAAGTCTTCATCAAACAAGTGAGGTTTGTACCAAAATGAACATTGTTTCAACATGATTATAATTGTTCATGCTAAGAGGTCTTCTTGTGATCATGCTTGAAGAACTATGGTGACTATATTTGCTATCTTCTTGAAGACCATAAGAACATGAGGAAGTTCCAGAGGATAGTCAATTGGGATAGTCCTTTTATCACATGGTCAGATATGCCCATTCACCAGACAAAGTATTGGAATATGTAATACCCCTCCGTTTTGGCCTCTTGGTTGGACAGTGTGTCCTTGTGTGGGTGTGTTGCTTTGATGTGTTTTTGGTTATTTAGATGTTATCTTTATTCCATGCTTTGGATTATCATAGTGGTTATTCGAATAAAAGATGTTTTATGCTTTGGATTATACTAATATGTTAGAATTGTCAGTTAGTTGCATTGTATTGGTGAAGGGGATGGTATCTCATCACTCGCTTGCGAGTGCCCTACGATCCCATGATTTCCTCTTCACGGTGTGTATTTTATGCTAGATCTACTAAATGTTGTTGGTTACTTGATTTGCAGGTTGACAGGTATAGGACATCGACTCCACCTAGGTTCACAGGTTGGAGCGTGTTCAATAGCCAACGATATTTGATTGGGAGATAGTAGCTAGGTTTCCGTGCCAAGTCGTCACCCTAGTCCTTGTATGTCGTCAGTTGTTTGTCAGGTTGTGTTGCTTTGGATTTTGTGCCCTCTCTTTGTTATTTAATTGCAAGTTAGAAAAGGGGTAATTAAATGGTTTAATGCATTTAAGTTGTGGTTCAGTTTGTTCTGAGATTATGTTGAAATGTAATTGATTTTATTATTAATTTAATTTAATTAATAAATAATTTAATCGTTGATTAAATCTATTTATTAGTTAGTTAAATTTATGTTGTTGAAAGAATTTAATTTATTTATGTTGAATTTGGAAATAAAGAAAATGAATAAAAAGTCAAATTGTGAAATTTGGAATTCAAAATTGAAAATTGAATTAAAAAGTCAAATTTGCAAGTTGAATTCAAAAAATTAAAGAAATTAGATATTTTCTAATTTTTTGTTTTGAAGAATTTATTAGGGTGGTTGAAGGATTTTAGGGTAAAAATCCTTATGTTTGAATTTGGGGGGATCTTGGAGTTTTGAGAAAAGTTTGAATTTGAGAGAGGAAGCATGCTTCAGTTTTGTGGGTTTGGGTTGGAGTTGTGAAATTTGTTGATCTGAGGAGGGAATCAGAGGAAGGAGTTGAGCATCGTCTGGATCATCTCAAACACCAGTTAACCAGGTTCATGTTATTAAATTAATTTTGATTTTGAAAGGATCTATAGATTTGATTATGTTGTTGCAAAAATCTCTGTTTGAAAATGTAATTTTTGTGTTCTTGGCTGCAAATAATTGTTTTGGAAATTATTTGTTCAATTTGTGTTGCAAATCTTAAATTGGAGTAATTTAAATGTATTCATATATGTATATATATGTATTTATATACATATATATCTATATGTTTATTTAAATTTTGATTTGTGAAGAGGGGTTATGCTGTAAATTTAATTTTAAAAAAAATATGCCCCTTGAGAAGAGGCACAAATTTTGAAAAAATCCGTAAGTCTGTGTAAAAAAAAAAAAAATTAATTTAAATTTTTTTGTGTTGGGGAGGCCACTGGGGGCTCAATCCCCACCGTGCCCCGATGGGAGGCAGGTGGAGGGAGCCGCGCCCAGCGCACTCCTCCCCCAGTCCCTAACCATCGCGGCTGCTGTTAACAAAGCCACCGTTGTTGGTGGTGGCCGGTTGTGCTAAGCACAGCCGCGCCACCAACAGTGGTGGCCGGCTGGTTAACCGCCACCGCCCATCTCTGCCTACGCCTGTGTGCGCTTCATTCACCTCCGCCCACTCCACCGCCCGTGGCTTAAACACAGCGCCGCCCCCTATCACCCGCGCTTGGTAAAGGAAAATAAACCGCGGCTGGGAAATCCACGAGCGGCAACCCTAATCCGGCCACCTCATAACTCGTGCAGTCAGCCCATGACTTGGTATGGTGCGCAGTCTGAGGCATGAGCTGAGGGTTTTGTGTGTAAAGTATATTGGGTAATAAAATAAAATATTTAGTTAATAAAATATATAAAATATTTATTTATTAATATATTATTATTATATGTTATAATATTAAAGTATTAATATATATATGTTATGGATAAAATAATACATATATATTAATATCTAATATTATATTATATAATATTATAATATATAAAAATATATATATTTTTTTATTTGAGTATTAAAATGGTGTTTTACACTATGGTTATTGTTGAAAGATTGATTTAATCAATGTTAACGTTTTAAATAATGGTAAGATTTAAGTGAAATCGTGGAATTTTTTTATATTAAATTAAAATAGACCAAATATTGGATTGTTTCTAAAAGATTAAATTTTGTTAAATCGGTATATTGATTTTAAGGAATATGTTTGATTAGAGTAGTTAATTATTTTAAATGGCTATATGGAAATGAGGAAACAATATTTACTTGAAAACAATGTATTTTGATTTATGGAAATAAATGATTATTTTATTATTATTTAAATGCATGTAGGGAAGGATATATTGAGTTTTAATTCCTCCCTTGTCTAGAAAAGATGATGCACAATTTAAATGAAAAGGGATTTAGCATATTCAAAGTTAGTTTCTTTCAATTGCCTTCAGAGAACTTTTCCTTTGTGTTCTTGTTTGGTGGAAATGGGCTAAATGGGTGTTTAATTCGTAAGTCTTCCAAATGGGATTTTCAGTTCTATGGGTTGTCGTCTTGTGATGTCGACTGTTTGTTAATTCCCTTGGGTAGTGCATGGTGTATGGTCATTGTTTACCCGGTTTCCACGAACGGGAATGTTTCGTGCCTCTTGAGAAAGGAGTGAATTTTGTAATGTGTGCCTCCTTGTCAGGAGCGGTCAGGAGCGGTTCTGTTATTGTTGTTACCTCCAGTGTTTGGAGATGGTTTTATCTTTGTCGCCTCTTGAGAAAGGAGAGGTCGTGATATCTTGTTTGTTGCACCTTGGTACCATTGATGTTTAGTTAGTGTGTGTGTGTTGTCGAGTAGAAGAGTGGCTTGTAACGAGGGCCGACACACGAAGTGGTGCCAGGGTAACTCATTGTAAGTTAGTTAATCAAGTGATAACTAAAACAATACTTAGAGGTTTAGGACTAACTTCTCACTAATCAAGATGAGTATGCCTTGCTCATGGACCCATGTGCTCGGTTAGGCTTGGGATGGGTGGGAAGGCCGGTAACGGCAAGGTCATTTATCTTGTCTGTAGGAAAGGTATTTGATTCCGCATTAGTGAGTATGAGGGTTGGGGATCAGACTGGGCCACCATCCGATGATCCACCGTGGGTAGCTCATGATGAACTATGTGATGACACTCTGTCTAGGACAACAATTATTATTTTAATTTTTCATTAGTATGTATGAGGGTCGAGGATTAGTTGGAGCCACTATCCGATGATCCGCTGTGGGTAACTCATGATGTGCTGTGAGATGGCACTTTGTGTGACCATAGTTGGTACTTGTTTATTGTGGGTATGGTTTTCATAACATGCCTGATGTGACCATGGTTGGTGTCTGATTTTTATGTGTATGGTTCTTTTAACATACTTAATCTGTTTTATTTCTGGAAGCAATGTGACCATGTGGAGTTGTACTTGTATTGTAATTGCACGGTATCTGAGTTGTACTTGAGTTGTACTTATGTTGTACTTATGATGTACTTGAGTTGTACCTTGGGATGTACTTAGGAGGTTCATGTGTTTGGTTGTTTCAATTTGGTTTAGTTTATGTTAACCTGTGTCTAGAGGTAGATTGTCTTGACTAGGATTCCTGGTTACTATCTCCTAGCACGGGGGGTGGGCCTTTGGGTTCCACTTGGTTGGGTGGTGTGCACCTAAATCCATTGGGTTCTTTCTTCATGTTCTTGTGGACGAGACTTCCAATTGGAGAGCTCATTGGGTTCAGTATCAGTTCTTGCTTTATTCTTTCAGTTGATCTTGTATTATTTTACCCCTCAGTTGTTATCGAGGTGGATGTTGTAATTGTAATTATGTTATTGATCTTGCCTCATTCAGGGAATGAGTGTTGTAATCTTATTATTTAATTTGGAAAAAAATGAATTGGAAGTTATCTTTATGCTGGATGTAATTTATCTTATTTGGAATGCATGTGCTTTAATTATTAATTAATTAATTGACATGGTTTAAATCATGTTTTTTGTTGAGGTTCTATATAACCTCTGTCTCGTAACCTTAGAGGTTGTTTACATTAATTAGCGAACTTGCTTATTAATTATACTTTTTTTAAAAAAATTATTTTGTTTTAGTTAAATGCAACTTCCTCTACGGTTGCGTGGCGGGGCATTACAGAATATAAAGCTTTCAAAGCTAAACAAAGGTCATGAAGGCAATTAGAGTGAGTAGATATATAACATTTCACAGTGAGGGGAACTTGATCAAGAAATAAACATATTTTACATAATCATGATAGGAGGTGAATGCATAATCTATGTTGATAGCAGGAGCCATCATAAAATCATGTGGAATAGATATGAGTTAAAATGCATGAGTTTCCACAATGGAACCAAAACAACTATTTACAGAGGTTTTCAAGAAGAGGAGCATTTTTTTATCATCTATATACATTTAGAGACAATACTTGATCACATCATAAGTTTTGTATCTTCATGGAATATTCATGAGAGTAGATTTTGGCATATGGTTGCAGGCTCAGGTTTTAACTTCTGATAAATAGTTTATTCTTGAACATTCTTTTCTTCAGAGAGAAATCACTAAAATGGAAATGATTTGCCATTTTGTTTCACAAATTATTTTTGAAAATCAAAACATGGTTTACCAGAGGTCCGATTTTGTAGCTAGCTCAAGTATGTACACTACAATATTAAATGGATTTATTGAGTTCATGGGAACATTGAGGATAAGTCCTCTATATTTCTGAAGCAAAATATAAAAAAAGTGCTTAGTTTTGAAGGTGAAGATCTCTTTCTCACGGTGACCATTTTTATTCTTACCAAAAGAGATATACATGAAACCCTCATATATTTGCAAGTATTTTAAAGACATGGCCATGATATTGAAAAATATAGAGGAAGTCACATGAAAACAATGGAAAAGCTTCATTGAAACCCTTGAAGCATCTATACCTTATAAAAGGAAACACCTAGAAAATATAATACAACAATTTTGATGGTGTAAGAGCATTCAAAAATAGAAGTAAAATGCCGCCAATGCCCTTATTGTTGAAATTCTCGATTACCCAAAAGAGAATACAAATCATGGAGCCACAAATATTATTAAGTGAAGTTTTCACAAGCGGCAATACATGAGCAAACCAACTACCATTACAAATCATGGAGCCATGACAAGGATGGAACTCTAAGTCAAACAAATATGTGAAGAAGATTCATGGAGTTTTATGGAGAAAGCACATAAAATATCATTTAAAAAAAAAAAAGACTCGAGCTTGAGTCCTCTTCTTTGTAGAAGATATGAAATATGATACAAAAATTACAAGAGATGCCATGCTTATGAGAATAGGCTCGAAATGTGCATTTTATCTTTCAAGAAAAGAAGTAGAATGATAAAATGCTTCTAGAATACTTACCTATCAACTTGAAGCAACTATCTGCTAAAAATATGCAAGAGGAATACAAAGATCCGCTAGTAAAGACTTAGGTCGAGCATCATAAACCCATAAACCCTCACTGTTGGCGGTGGTCAAGCTTCTTCTAGAAGCTTAAAAAAAAAAATGTAATGAATGTTTCATTTTTGTTTTGTTCAAAGGTTAGTAACCCTAAAAATTTCAATAGGATAAAGGTATTTCTACCTTTTATTTTAAATTACACCATGTGAACAATTGAACTGTAGGCTAAGGCTTTTAGTCTTGTGCCTTAGTGATATTTTTCCCTCTATATAATGTAAGTCTTTTAAGACTTTTTATTATCTTTCTTTTATTTTTGCATATTATTTGAAGTTGTAAACATTGTCTTAAGTGATGTTTTATAAATCACTTAGTCTTAAGTGTTTGTTTTTAAAATGGAAAATTAAATGAAGGAGCCACTCATACATTCAATCAAGGAGGGATGATATGCTTTAATTTACGACTTGCCAAGCATCTAGGGGAGTTAGAGGAGGTTGGAAAACATGTGCCAAGAATACAAGAAGTATTTTGACTCAGCTTTGAGGCCTTTGGAGTGCTTGTAGGAGGTGGTTTTGCATACTTTAATGGTGGACATAGTCAAATTTGACTTTTTCACCCTTTTAGAGCTCATTTGTTGAAGATTTACATGCTATATTTTTGGGTTTATTGTTGCATCTGACACAAGATAGGCTCTAGAACCCTTTTTGGTGGAACCCTTTGATGTTGGTTATTTAACCACATTTGTAACTCATTTGACAGTTAGTTCTTACTATGTAGTTTTGAGAGTTAGTGATTTTGCAATCCTTTCTCAGACTTACAGACTTTGTAACATTTTTTGGACATGAATAACAAAGGAAACCTTGGTTAGAAAGATTTTGGAGTTTTTTCCTTCTTTTTCCTTGCTTCATTATGTTCATTCAAATGATTCTATCAATCTACATGTGAGGTATTTTTATTTCCTTATAGTTTTGTCTCATGTTCAACACCTTTATGCAAGAGTTAGTTTATGCAATTCATACTCTATGTCAATTTTTTTGAATGGTTTATAAGTTGTGCAGTCTCCTTCCTTCTAGAAGTCTAAACATCACGACCTTATTATGAAATGATTATGAAAAGACATAGAACAATGATTTGTGCAATTTTATTTTCAATCATTTTAGCAAGTGTTGTTTTTCTAAGTTTATGTTCAAGTTCAGTTTTGGTGTATCACCTCAGGAGTAGCCTTTTTCAGATTTCAGTACTCCTTCTTACCCATTTTCGCATAAAATCATTAGATTAGGTGATACCAAAAGGAATCTAGCCTTCTCCAAAGGTTCTTTTCCATTACAGGTTACCCACAGTCTGGAAAAGTTCCCATGTGTCTCTAAAGTGTTAAGTTTTTCAACTTAACTAGGGTGCAACTCTAGGAGATAATAGTTTTTGGCAAGCCTGATGGGATAGAGAACTGACAGTATCAGTCCCTTTTGTACTATGCATTACTATTGTTTGGTGTTTACAATAGTACTTTCTTCCTTTAGAGGCAAGTTTTTTTAACATACTTGCTGACTCTAGAAAGATCACTGTTGGTTTCAAGCAGACAAAGGTGCTAACATGTCATATCACCCACCTTATTATGAGAATATTGCTTATCAACATCCTTATCAGCCTTTTCAAGATAAGCACATAGATCCCATGTTTTTTCAGGAAAACCAACATACCCACTATGAATACCACCCACCCAACCCTATTGAGCCTTCATATCAATCTACATATGATTATTCATGTGATCATCCTCAAGAACATCCTTACCTGAATGTGCTAGATCTGATCCAACAGGTTGACCATACATTGTGGGATTTGAGTCAAGGTATTCACAACATGAAGATTAATGATATTGGTAAGGTTCTTGCATGCATATCTAGGATGTTCATTGATATCAAGAAGCAGAAAAAGACCATTTCGTTGTAGCAGAAGTTAGCCGATCAATCTTATGGTTATGATCAAGAGTGGATGACACAAAGAGTAAAATACAAAGAAAGTCTTGAAAGAGAGATAGTTACTAAGGAGGAGAAGATGAAGCTTATGTCTACTCATGTGCGAAGTACTCAGGCTTATGCAGATTATCAAGACCAACTAGTAGAGGGGTTTTGTAGAAATAAGTTTAAAGAGAATCTTGAAAGGCAAACAGTTGCCCAAACAAAAATTTTGTCTACCCAAGTTCAAAGGACTCAAGTCCATACAACTCTTGTAGTTTTAAATCAGCCTTTTAATCCTCCTAAGGTTGAGATTCCTAGTTTTAGATATAATTAAATAGTCAACTCTTCATATCAGTCCCTCAAGCCTGAAATTCCAGATTTCAGAAGCCTTCATCCTTTGAAGAATTGGGAAAATAATCAATTACAACCTAACATATTTTCACAACATCCAATTCATGGCCAGGAATAGTCTAAAACATCTCATAGTCAGCTTACCAATGAGCATATTTATCCCAGTTTAATAGCTGAGGTTTCATGTAGTTCCATTTGTGTCGCCAAATCAGATAAATAACATAAGGAGCAAAGGGTTACTGATGGTTCAAAGGTTACATTAAACCCTTTTCATTTTGATTCATTTTAAAAATTTGCTAATTTTGTTTATGAGACAGATGAAAGCAGAGTAGAAAGGATACAAGGTGAAGAGCTTCCATTGGAGAAAGCATCACAAGAGGAGGAAGCTTCAGTTTCTTTATTTGATCAGCTACCTGGATTTGTTAACAATGAAGAAAACAACATATAGGTGCTCAGTTTAGGTGATGTAAGCCATAATTTCATAGCTACATTTGAAGATATTCCATGTTTTCTTTAGGATGATGAGGAGATTACTCCTCAAGAGAGTTTCCTTGATTTCAATACCATTCCTCTCACATAAGAGTACATTGAAAATATTGAAGAGGATATGTTTCAAGTTGAAATGAAGCTTTTTTGTTCATGTGCCTAGAGGAAGATTATCAAGAACAAGAGGTGCAAGTAACCATGTGAAACCCCATTTGTATCACTAAAACAACAAAACCAAATTTGGAGCCACATGAAGAATTTGATCTTGGCAGGGGTAAGTCCACTCTTTCAGGTCATAAAGATTCTCATGAATTTGATTTACATAATCTTAGCGAGCAACTTCCTTTCTGGAATACAAAAGAGCTTGAGGTTGTTGGATTGATTGAAAGTGTGCTAGATGAGGCTATATCATTGTTTGGACATGTGCCTTCCTCTTTAGAAAAGGAAAATTTTGATGAACAAGAGAAAATGTTGGTTACTACTCTTCAAATATTGGTCACTAATTGTATTCCAAGTCCTCAAGAGCTTGATGCCATATTTCCAAATGATTTAAATCAGAAAGATGAAATTGAAACAACAGATCTCAATCAAGAGTCTAGTAATAAAAGTTTCAGCTTTGCCCTTAAAAGAGGTTGTCCAATCAGATATTCAGCTAGTTTGGAGGCCATTGAGGTACCAAAGATTATGCTTGCACCCAAGCATGAGCATGCGATTGAAGAAGAAGCTGATTTTGGAGTTGCAACTGAAGGTGATCAAGTTCATCTCAACTGTCTAGTTCATGACAACAATAGGCATGATCAAAATGAAGGTGTAAGTGAGTTTATTTGTATCATCTTTTATGAAATATTACAACAATATGTTGAATATCTACATGTGTTTCATGCTTTTTCAACAATACATAATCATGTAATGCATCAAATGTTGATTAGAAAGGGATGCTACTTCACAAATAAAGTCAGTGGTTTTGTTTGACTAGCTTCTTTGCTAGCTAGTTCAGGTTAACATAGGTTTAATGTTTTAGCTTTCAATTCCCTAAGTGTTGTTTCAACACATTTAGGTAGTTTCTTTTCTGCTATTTTTTATTTTCATTAATTTCAAGGTTTCATTCATACTATCGAATTGAGTTACAAAAGTTCTGAATCTGTTTTCCTAAGTTTTGAGCCTAGTTTTTGAGTGACTCCATGCCCAAGGATAGGTCTAGGAAGATGGTCAATAGTGTTTAGCAGGAAAACACTCAACAGAGGTCACCAAAAATGTTACCATATTTTAACTTAGGCTCAATCAAGTGTCATTTTCTGATTTTAAACTGAGGAAATGAGGTTCATTTTATTAACCTTCCTACATTACATTCAATTGTATAAACATAAAAAATAGAAAAGATTACAAGATTATTGTAACAGATCATTGCATTTATACAAGTGTATGCAATAGAGAAAAAAATTACACAAATCTTTCTAAAATATAGTTTTTATTGAATGTAAGAATATTCATTGTCTCGCACAAGCCGTGAGATTAACTTTTACTTACTCAATAGAGATAAATAAAATAATATACATGAATAAGTAAAGAAAGAAATGAATGTGCATAGAAGGAAGGTAACCAATCATTACCTATGAATGAATGGTTATGATGTGTCTTCTTGTCCTGCTTCTGTCCCAAGCTTCATTTGTTGCTCCTAGTTCCTATTCCTAAAAAGAAGAAGCAATGAGGTTAGATCATGCTCTAAGCAATGATTGATTGCAAACATTATATACAAATTAACCCTATGCATGTATAGAATGATCTCTATATGTATTAAATGGGAAATGCATGCTTTAGGTGTCTAGGAAAATCATCTAGGTCATTATACATACCCAAAACATGCATTTGTTTTCTAATATGTTTGCTTCATGTGCATATACAAGTGTTATCAAGATGTTGTTTTGATTTATTTCATGTTGGAAAGTGGAGTGAAATGTGGCTCCCACAAGGGTTGAGCCCAACTTGCCAAGCGATGTGAATCTACTTTGTAATGGTGAAGCTCATTTAATCTTATTTGAAAGGAAAATTCAATCATGAAATCCATTTACAGATATGGAAGGATGCAACATACCTTTACAAGAAATGATACAGTAATGAAATGGAAGGATGGAGTAACATGTCACTTCATTGTCATGACTATTTCAAACAAGAATAAATTTATGGGATAACATAAGAGTTGAGAGACAAAATTGCATTATTAAGTCTTCATCAAACAAGTGAGGTTTGTACCAAAATTTACATTGTTTCAACATGATTATAATTGTTCATGCTAAGAGGTCTTCTAGTGATGATGCTTGGAGAATTGTGATGATTGTGTTTGATATCTGCTTGAAGACCATAAGAACATAAGACAGTGCCACAGGATAGTACCCCAAATTCAGTAGTGCTATTGTTCTATGATTAAAGAAATTAGTCCCATAAATGTCTCTAAGAGTCCTTTATTTAACTAAGGGATCAATTTATCTTTATCTAGGCAGAGCACAACAAACACCAACCTTATTGACAAAATAAGAAGCCATGTACAAGGCAGGTATGATCCAATCAAGCAAGGTATGTAGAATTTAGGTACCGTGATTAGGAGAATGAATTGAACAAAAGAATGATAGTCAAAAATTCAAGAAAATATCTAGCATAGAGGCTTAAATACAAAGTCAAAATAGTGTGAAAGCTAAAGAAAAGAGTGTTACAAAGGATATGAGAGTAAAATGACAAATATTCTTAGAGAAAGGTAGTCCTTTTATCACATGGTCACATATGCCCATTCACCAGAAAAATTATTGGAATATAAAGCTTTCAAAGCTAAACAGAGGTCATGAAGGCAGTTAGAGTGAGTACATATATAACATTTCATAGTGAGGGGAACTTGATCAAGAAATGAACATATTTTACATAATCATGATAGGAGGTGAATTCATAATCTATGTTGACAACATGATCCATCATAAAATCATGTGGAACAGATATGAGTTAAAATGCATGAGTTTCCACGACGGAACCAAAACAACTATTTACAAACGTTTCCAAGAAGAGGACCAGGTTTTTTATCATCTATATACATTTAGAGACAATACTTGATCACATCATAAGTTTTGTATCTTCATGGAATATTCCTGAGAGTAGGTTTTGGCATATGGTTGTGGGCTCAAGTTTTAACTTCTGATAAATAGTTTATTCTTGATCATTCTTTTCTTCAAAGAAAAATCACTAAAATGGAAATGATTTACATTTTTGTTTCACGAATTATTTTTGAGAATCAAAACATGGTTTACCAGAGGTCTATTTTTGTAGCTAGCTCAAGTATGTACACTACAATATTAAATGGATTTATTGAGTTCATGGGCACATTGAGGATACGTCCTCTATATTTTTGAAGCAAAATACAGAAAAAGTGCTTACTTCTGGAGGTGAAGATCTCTTTCTCATGGTGGCCATTTTTATTTTCAACAAAAGAGATATACATGAAACCCTCATATATCTGCAACTAGTTTAAAGCCATGGCCATGATATTGAAAAAGACAAAGGAATTCACATGAAAAAAACTAAAAAGCTTCATCAAAACCCTCGAAGCACCTGTACCTTGTAAAAGGAAATACCCATAAAATATAATACAACAATTTTGATGGTGTTGGAGCATTCAAAAACAAAAGGAAAATTCCATCAATGCCCCTATTGTTGGGATTCTCAATTACCCAAAAGAGAATACAAATCATGGAGCCATAGATATGATTAAGTAAATTTTTCACAAGAGGAAATACATGAGCGAACCAACTACCATTACAAATCGTGGAGCCACGATAAGGATGGAACTCTAAGTCAAACAAATATGTAAAGAAGATTCATGGAGTTTTACAGAAAAATCACAAAAAATATCTTCTTTTTTTTTAAATGAAAGACTCGAGCTCGAGCCCTCTTCTTTGTAGAAGATTTGAAATATGATAACAAAAAATGCAAGAGAAGCCATGTTTCTGAGAATAGGCTCAAAATGTGCATTTTATCTTCCAGGAAAAGAAGTAGAATGATAAAATGCTTCTAGAATACTTACCTATCAACTTGAAGCAACTATCTACTAAAAGTGTGCAAGAGGAACACAAAGATCCACCATTAAAGACTTAGGTCGAGCTCCACAAACCCAAAAACCCTCACTGTTGGTGGCGATCAAGCTTCTTCCAGAAGCTTAAAAAAAAAAATGAAATGAATGTTTCATTTTTGTTTTGTTCACAAGTTTGTAACCCTAAAAATGTCGATAGGATAAAGGTATTTCTACCTTTTATTTTAAATTACATCATGTGAACAATTGAACCATAGGCTAAGGCTTTTAGTCTTGTGCCTTTAGTGATATTTTTCCCTCTATATAATGTAAGTCTTTTAAGACTTGTATTTTATTTATTTTATTTTTGCATATTATTTGAAGTTGCAAACATTAAGTCTTAAGTGATGTTTTATAAATCACTTAGTCTTAAGTGTTTTCTTTTAAATGCAAAATTAAATGAAGGACCCACTCATGCATTCGATCAAGGAGGGAAGATATGCTTTAATTTATTACTTGACAAGCATCTAGGGGAGTTAGAGGAGGTTGGAAAACATGTGGCAAGAATTTAGAAAGCATTTTGACAAATATTTGAGGCCTTTGGAGCACTTATAGGAGGTGGTTTTGCATACTTTAATGGTGGACATAGTCAAATTTGATCTCATCCTTTTAGAGCTCATTTGTAGAAGATTTACATGTTATATTTTTGGGTTTATTGTTGCATCCGACCCAAGATGGGTTCTAGAACCCTTTTTGGTGGAACCACTTGCTGTTGGTTATTTAACCACATTTGTAACTCATTTGATAGTTAGTTCTTACTATGTAGTTTTGAGAGTTAGTGATTTTGCAGTCCTTTCTTAGACTGGCAAACTTTGTAACAGTTTTTGGACATGAATAATAGAGGAAACCTTGGTTATAAAATATTTTGGATTTTTTGCCTTCTTTTTCCTTGCTTTATTATGTGCATTCAGATGATTCGATCAAGATATATGTGAGGTATTTTTATTTCCTTATAGTTTTGTCTCATGTTCAACACCTTTATGCAGGAGTTAGTTTATGCAGGTCATAATCTATGTCAAATTTTATGAATGGATTATTAGTTGTGAATTTAGCTTCCTTCTAGAAGTCTGAACATCACAACCTTATTATGAAATACTTATGCAAAGACATACAAGAATGAGTTGCACAAGTTTATTTTCAATCATTTTAAGCAAGTGTTGTTTGTCTAAGTTTATGTTCAAGTTCAGTTTTGGTGTATCACCTTAGGAGTAGCCTTTTTCATATTTCAGTACTCCTTCTTACCCCTTTTCGCAGTAAATCATTAGATTGGGTGATACCGAAAGGAATTTGGCCTTCTTCGGAGGTTCTTTTCCACTGCAGGTGACCCACAACCTGGAAAAGTCCCCATGTGTCTCTAAAGTGTTAAGTTTTACAACTTAACTAGGGTACAACTTTAGGAGATAACAAGTCCATTGATCCCATTGTCATTTAATGCATAGTTGTACCACCAATGTATGCATTTCAAATAACACAACCAACAAAAAACCTTGATATATGGCAGCAATAAAATATATAAAAATGATGAAAATAACCATTCAATGAAGAAAAATAATGACAGTATAAAGCATTTGCTTACAAACAAAATTCTTGAATGGGAAAATGGTGCAATTTTATTCTATTTTGCATATTACTTAAGCTTTCAAATGAGCCCATTGTTCATCCATGATTTTTATTTTAAAGTAGAGGGTTGCCTCATTGCACTTTTGACTTGGTTGTCATGAATTATCAATACTACTAGTGATTCTTACAACCACTTTATGAATTACTTCTTAAGATGAAAATGATTTTATTTGAGCATTCTGAATGTATCTTCCTATTGCATTTCCCCTTTTGAGACTTAGGGGCAGCTACTGGGTTCAACCCTTGTGGGAGCCCATTTTTTCACCACATGCTAAAATGTCAATAGAAATGAATCCAACAACAAGATTTCACCTATACCTACACAGTGAAAAAACATGTTAGATAAAAAACAATGAAGCTCAATGCTCCTGTGATGTTTGAGTTTTAGGCTCTCTTGCATACATCTGATGCTTGCTCAACTAACTTAAAGGCATATACTATTATTTTGTTGATAGGACATATGTTGAGATTCATAGTCAGAGCTCTAACCAACCCTTTTCATCATGATACAGGCTCATCTAAGGGTCAGGAGAAAAGAGGGGCTAAAGACAATGAAGATCCACAAGATTCTACTAGGCAATGATGGATATATTTATTTTCATGTGTTGTTTTCATTACTTTCATCTTCAGATGTATAGTATATCTCTATGTTGCTTTAGTTTAGCTACTCCCACAACTTGTGTGGGACATTTGATCATTCTTTTCCTTTCAATATATGAAACATCAACATTTATGTAATCTTGTGCATATTCCATTACAAAATGAATGAAAGAAAAATCTTGTAAATTTATGTAGTTTCCTTTATGTTGCAAAGTATTGCACAATGAAAACCGAATTTTCCTTATTGAGCATCTTTTGATATGCAATGGATAAATTTTAGCAGAAATATGTTGGAATACCTTTCACCTTTAAATGCAATCAACTGTTCTAGCTCTACTGAATTGAGCTATAGGTGAAAATTTGGTAACAGTTGGACAATGGTTTGGTATAAAGGTGGAGGAGCTAAGGTGACCTTATCATTTTCATCTTTATAATTCCTTTATTGTCTTTTGAAATATAATGTTTAATAATATTCTATCCCATTGCACCCTAACATATTTCTTAGTAGGAGAGGTGGTGGGGAAAAGATAAAAAAGATTCACATGATGATCATCAATAAGGGAGATATTAGGGTGATCAATGATCTCACAATTGAAAGTTGAATGAAGCCTAGGTATTGTGGTGTTAAGGAATATGTTAATGATCTCATCTTCTTTTTCTAATATATCTTCCCAAGTGTGGGAAGCCTTAGGAGAGATACAAACACGATTCTTGTGGCATTGCATGATTGATTATTCTAACACAAATGAACCTTCCTAAGAAGGAGGGAGGGTGTTTGGAGAATAATTATTACCCATAATGACATTCATACTAATGGAAGATATTTTAGGAGGGTAACTAGCATGCTTGTCAATGGTTTCATTTATTTTTCTTAGATTATACTCATAAGTAGAGAGGTTACAATCATACAAGCTATGCGACAACCTAAATATCATGTTCTTGAAAAGGAAACATGTTTGCAAATTTCAGATCTGAAACTGATAATTGATTGATTTTTAAATGCAAAAACCTGAAAAATGAGTTCTTTTAAATGCAAATTTTGATTTCAAATAATGAACTTTATTTTACTAATTGAACTTAATGCAAACAATTACAAAAAAATCCAAATTTTGAAACTAAAACAAAGATCTACAAGTATAAGGAAGAAAAGAAAAAAGACACTAATAAATATGCAAAAAAAATGAAAAATGACATGTACAAGGACAAGTTCACCCTAGGGTGAATGTGTCCTTGGATAGGGGTCTGAAAAAATAAATTTTGAATATTTTCTTCGATATTTAAGCTCACCATGTTAGAAGTCTATGTAGTTTGTATTATAATTGGTTTCAATGGATCTAGTCTATGTAGTTTGTGTTGTCATTGATGTCAACCTTAGAGATGCTTTGATTAGTTATATTATGTTGTCATTAGTAGTTTCACTGGTGTCAACCTCTAGTGTTGCTTTGATAAGCTTGTGTTTGTGGATGTTTAACCTCTAGTATGATGAGTTGTATTGTAGATGGTTTGGTTGTAATGAGAAAGTGTTGCAAATGATGAGAATGTGTTTGTGGTTGCAATGCCTCGCCACGCAACCCTAGAGGAAGTTGCAATTAACCACTTAAATGAACTATTTTTTTTTTGTTTAAGTACAATTAATAAGCAAGTTCACTAACTAATACCAACAACCTCTAAGGTTACGAGACAGAGGTTATATAGAACCTCAACAAAAAACATGAACTTAAACCATGACAATTATTTAATTAAGAAATAAAACACATGCATTCCAATTAAGATAGTTTACATCAAGCATAAGAGATAACTTTCAATTTCATTAATCATAATTAAACAATATGGTTACAACTCTCATTCCCCGAATGAGGCAAGTCCAAAGAATAAGATTACAATTACAACTTTCCACCTTGATAACAAATGAGGGGTAATAAATCACAAGATAACTGAATTAATTAAAGCATGAAGTGAAACTGGATCATACAAGCTCTCCAGCTGGCAATCTCATCCATACAAACATGAAGAAGGCCCAATGGATTAAGGTGCACGCCACCCAACCAAGTGGGACCCAAAGGCCCACCCCCCGTGCTAGGAGATAGTAACAAGGGATCCTAGCCAAGACCATCTACCTCTAGACATAGGCTAACACAAAATTGAACCAAACTGACACAACGAAACACATGTACCACATAAGTACAACACAAGTACAACTCTAACATGGTCACATTGCTTCCAGATATAAAGAAGATCAAGTAAGTTAAGGGAAACCATACACACATAATCAAATACCAACTATGGTCACATCAGGTAGGATAAGGGAAACCATACCCATAAAATCAAGTACCAACTATTTTCCTAGATAGAGTGTCATCACACAGCTTGTCATGAGTTGCCCACTGCGGATCTTCATAGGCTTTGGCTAACCTGGTGGCCTCAAGCGATCCCTGACCCTAATACTTACTAATGCGGGATCAAATACCTGCCATAAAGACCAGATAGATAACCTTGCCATTCCAGGCCTTCCCACTCACCCCAAGTCTAAACAAGCACTTGTGAATATGAGTGAGGACATAACTTATCTTGATTAGTGTGAAGTACCACCTAACTTCTAAGTAAATTGTTTTAGTTATCACTTGATTAACTACTTTTGTAGGTTACCTAATCTTACCTCTTACGGGCTCTGGCCCCTAACGGAAGCCACTCTTCTACTTGACAACACACACACCATCCAATCCCCAAAGGGTACCAAAGTGCATCAAACAAGATAACACGACCACTCCTTTCTCAGGAGGTGACATAAGTCAACACCCTCTCCAAACATTGGAGGTAACAAAATATCAAAGTCACTCCTTACAAGGAGACACAACTCACATAATCCACTCCTAATCCAAGGAGGTACAAAACATCCCCGTTTGTGGAAACCAGGTAAATAGCTGATAACGTAACATGCACTACCCAAGGGATTTAAAACAGGTTGACTACATGACACAACAACCCACAAATTTAAAAGACCTCATCTAGAAGACTTACAAATAAAAGGCACTTAACCCATCTCCCCAAAACATGAACACCGAGGGATATAATCACATAAGGCAATCGTGAGGAAATAAACTAATTTTGGATATATTAAATCCATTTCCCATAATCAAATTCAGTATTATAATGCCTCAATAAAACTGAATTTAACAATGTCTTGTCAAGACAAAGGATGAAATTTAAACCAAACATTTAATTTCCTAATTGTTTCCATGGTAACAAGTAATCATTTATATTTCTATGTTTCAGAACATAACGTTTAGAAATTACAATAGGTTTATTGCAAAATAAACTATTAAATAATTACGATGCTAAACACATTTCTTGCCAATTCTAAGTTTAACCTTTCAAAAAAACATTTAAAATTTCAACTGATAATTTGACTAAAAGCTACATACTCTAATTCTCACATGTACATTTAAAACTTAATCATTGATTTAAATCAATATTTTTACAATATGCCATAGTGTAATATTTAAAATTGTATAATCCAATTACCAAAAATAATTTTTCCATATATGTGTATATCAAATAATACACATATTTAATTATTTATATATTAATATTTTAATATTATAAAATATAATATTAAATATTAATATATATTATATTAATATTTTAATATTATATAATATAATAATACATATTAATATATTTATCTTATACTAATATACTAATATTATATATTATAATAATAAATATTAATATTTAATATTATAAATATATAATACTAAAATATTAAATAAAAAAAAAATTAAATAAATAAAACAAAGTAAAAAGCAAACCACAACCTACCTTGGTCTGCACGTGCGCCCCACACACAATGGGTAGTTGTGTTTACACACAGTCGACCCCCATTAATGGGGGCGACTGTGTGTAAACACAATCATCCCTTGTGGGTGTGGCTGTGGAGGGGAGAGGGGAGTGCGCTGGGCGCGGCTACCCCCACTCGCCTCCCATGGGGGGCGCGGTGGGGGTGAGCCCGCAGCGAACTGCCAAAAAAAAAAAATTAAAAATTAAAAAACCCTAACAAAATATGTGAAATCATTTTTTTTCTTCGACTCTAGATTTTTAAAAAGAAATTTGCCCATTCCTCTTATTTCAGTTTTCAACAACAATAATTTAACAGAAGGTGTATATGTATATATATTCCTCAATATATATATATATATACCCACATAAACATATAAAAAAATATATGTTTTATTTTTGCAAATATACTCAAATCAGAAATCTAATTGGGAAAATAAATTATGGGAAGAATTATAACAGTTATATTTCCATTTCATTGAAGAAATTCATTTCTAAAGAGGGTTTTTTTCTAATTAATCTCATTTTCAACATGGGTTTTGTTCTAGCAATTCACAACCAGAATTTAAAAGATTAACAACAACATAAACAAACTATCTAACATTTCCATAAAAAGAAATTTCTAATTGAAATGAACCTGATTCCTGAAGCTTGATAGCTGATAATGAAGGCAAGCCTTTTGTTTTGTTCCAGATCCTCTCCAGAATTCCAACTCAGCTTCTCCAAAACCCAAAAAACAAAACCAACCAATTCTCTTTCCTTCCTTGTTTTTCCAATTTTCAAGCTCCCACAAAAACTCATGAAAAATTCCAATAATAGCCAAAAAAATATATATATATCTATTCAACCAGCATAATAAATTTTCAAAAACAAAAAACAAAAAATATCTTCAATTTCAATTTTTTTGAATTCAAACTTTTCCGAAATGAAATTTAAATCGTTTTCTTTTATTTTTCAATTTTCAAAATTAATTCCAATTTCCTATTAAAATATCATTCAATTCAAACAAGTAACTTAATTCAATTTAATTAATTTAATAAAATGAAACTAATCCAAGATTAAATTATTTTATTAATTAAATTAAATTAAATTAATTAATGAATTAAATGACATCTTCCAACATAAAAAACCAAATTAATTTAATCAATAACTTAAATACAAAAAGCCATTTAATTACCATTTTTTAACTTGCAATTTAAATAAAATCAGGGCAAATTGAACAAAGTTAAAGCAATCATAACCCAACAACACCTAATGACACACTATGACTAGGGTGATGACTTGGCACAAAAAACCTAGCTACTATCTCCTAATCAAATACCGTTGGGCAATGGACATGCTCCAACTTGTGAAATGAGGTGGATTCGATGTCCTATACCTGTCAACCTGCGAACAAAGAGTATATCCACATGCATAAATATGTCATAAATAAGGCACATAGTGAAGAGGAAATCACATGATCATAGGGCGATCACAAGCGAGTGATGCGATACCGTCCCCTTCACCAATACAGTATTAACAACTAACGAATCTAACATCATTAATTCAAACATCCATAATGCTAATTCAAAACATGTCATAATGATAACATCATAATAAAATACTATCACATCAAAAGATAACATTAACGTCGCTTTATAGATAGCAATCAAATAGAAGTCAGGTACCATAGTCAAGGTACTAACATAAAGTACAACATAAAAGAGCATAACATTGTTCAATCAAAAGGAAAAAACGGAGGGGTATTACAGTGGTGCTTGGTTTCCAAGTGCTTTTGAGAAATTTTTAATAAAAGAAGAAATAATGTGGAAAAGAGGTGTTCTATAGGTAGTGTAGTGTTCTGGTTTTTCTCCACATTTATTTTTTGTTGAATTTATGACTATGCGGTTTAGATATGTTGATCAGAGGTGTTATATCTAGAGTTTCTTGTTCTAGATCAATGTGCAAAGAAAATTGTGTTTACCAGTGTGTGAACTATGAAAGCAATTTTGTTTGAGAGAAATGGTTTTGGTCCACATTTTTCCGCAATGAGGTTTCTGGTCTTGTAGATCTATGGGTGTGCTTATATCACTTATATCTATCTTTTGTCAATTTTTTTTTGTGATTTCGTACTCCTAAGGTTGGATTCATGAGTTACATTATGTGGAAGGATAATTGAATATACAAGATGAGTATATTATTTAGGTGAAAGTTGTTGCAAAGGAATTTTTTGGATTTCAAGGTGTTGATGGAATATTCCAAATTGTGTTCAAGTGATGTGTGTGGTCTATGGTTCATATTTGGATCAAAAGAATCACATGCTTAAATGTTTAATGGTGTTTATATAGGTTTGACTAGCCTTAGGTGTTTACACTAATTGTCGGTTTTCTTTGGTTTTTGAGAAAGTGTAGCATAACATGTATATGTGTATTTAGGACCAAGTTAAGGTATAATGTGGTTTTCCTTCAGTCCTTTTAAGGTTGTGGTTGGTATAAATAAGTGTTGAGTTCATTGAGAACTTATGAATGGTGTGTGAGTGATGTGAAATTTGATTTGAAGTGCAAAAGTGAAAAAATTAGTGCAAGCTTTAATGTGTTAGACTACTAGAATCGATGAGCAGAAGGTGTCTACATTCTTTTAAAAGGCTATGAATGATTTGGAGATGCACTGGTAGATATTTTTTGTTTCTCTAAGATGGATTTATCATTGTAAAAATCTTCTTTCTTATTTTCTATAATTTGGCAGTGAGCCCTTCTTTTATTTGGGCTGTGAGCCCTCTAGTAGTGAGTGTATTGTATCGGGTATTGCAATTACTTTATATTGTGAGCTAATCCTCACCGTGCTTTTTCCCTTCTTCAGTTTTCCATATAAATTTGGTGTTCTTCTATGCATGGTGTTGTTTTGTTTTGGTTTTTGTTATTTGCTTACATGCTAAACCACTCTAACAAATTAAAGGCTAATAAGGTTAATGTGGATGTGAATATTAATGAGGGTTTAAGGTTTTAATGAACAACTAATTCACCTCTCCTCTCAATTGTCTTGTGAATTCAACATATTCTTTCTAGTTGTAAACAAATATTTAGTGACATAATTTCTAGAAATTGAGATGAAATAGAAATGCAAAAATTTTAATGACAATGTGTGAAGAAAATTGCAACTTTTAAATGTAATTTGGATTCAATTTTGATCTAAATTACTAAAAAACACTAATATGAAATCTAATATACAAAATTTATGCAATGTTTTTAATTTTTTTATGAATTTTAAAAGATGCAAATATGCAATATGCAACCCTAAATGCAATGCAAAATAAGATAATACGAAACCTAGATCTAGGGTTTAAATGATCTCCAAATCAAAAAAATATGATGCATAATGCCAGGTTCACCAAAATAAAATGAAAGGAAAAGGGGGAGGACCAAAATGGGGTGTCCTATGTCTTTTATGCAAATAAATTAGGAACTAAAGATGTCCCATCTTCCTTATTTAATTAGGAACTAGAGATCACAAGGTGTTAAGATTGACTTTCAACCCTAAAGTGAGCCAATTAAACTTGTATCTCTAATTCCTTATGATAGTTGGAGAGTTTGGAATTAAATGGAAATAATTTTAGGCAACTAAACCTAATGAAAAAAAAACCTAGATGATAAAATGCAATTTCTTGAAGCTACAAAAATCAAATTGACAGTTTACAAGCAGATTTGAGAAGGGTTTGGACAAATTTAGATAGCATTAAAATTCTATTTTGAGTGTTTTTGAAGGATAGGTTTTCCCTAGGTTGAATGGGTCTTGGATAGGGTTTCCAAAATAATTTTTGACAAACTTTTGGTGTTAGATCTTAACCTTTGTTTGATATAGGTCCCACTATCAAAAATTTGGAAATAAAACCTATAATTGAGTTTTTGTAGCTTGACAACAATGATGAAATTTTTTACAATAACATAAAATTACTCCTTGAGATCTTTTCAATCCTTCTTCAACCTGTAACCTGCACATACAAAGAGGAAAATTTTATTTATTTGAATGAGGGTTTTCCTTACTCAAACCCCATGTTTGGTAATTAAACCTTGATAGAAAGATAATAACAATTGATAAATGGAAGGAATGATGAATGAACACTTGCTTTCTACAACCCACCAAACCTTTAATGGCTTCCACTGGAGGATTGAAGTCAAACACATCACTCCAAGGAACTTGATGTTTCTTTTCTTGAATGCTTGGATGCTTTAGGATTAAAAATTCATATTAGCCTTCACAAGATGGCTTGAACACACATAATATTGAACATGACTATTGGATCTTTAATGCTACAACAAATGACTAGAAAACCTACTCTTGAATGCTCTTGACAGTAATATTTTTTCATATTAAGTCTCCAAAAAGTGTGTTAGATTTTAATTGATAAAAATAGTATGTATTTATAGTTTTTTATCTAATTTCTTGAAAATTAGATTCCAAAATCCAACATTTTTATATAAAATTTGAATCATTAAAAGACCACTAAAAAAATATTAAAATTCGGGACCTAGGACTTAAGGAGGACCCATTTGCCCTTGGGCGGATGGGTCTTGACCGAAGTGTCTATGACACACCCATTTCATGGTGATTAAAATATTAATTGTATTTCTCCTTTCAAAAAATGAGAAAATAAGGCTTTGGAATGCATAATTTGGCAAATTAGAAGCTTAATTAAGTCCAATTAATTAAGAGACCCAAACATAGTGTGAAATTGTAAAGGTATACAATTTTGTACACTACAACTTCATTACACATGGATTCCATATATTCCTTTAATCTCTAGTTTCCTTTTTTAATTCCCCCTTGAATTTCCATCTAAATTCATTTAATTAATTATTTACCTTTGTACCCATATCTAGAGGATGTGATTTGTTTCCTTCATTAATATTTTAAAATTTACATTAGGTTCACCAAAATATTTATTTTTTAAATAGACCCAAGCTTAATTCTATTAGAGGCTATCTATTTTTTTTGTATGTCTCTCAATCCTTGTAGGCTACATTATTTTGATGTAGTCTCTTAAGAGCCCTAAGAGCAAAAACCTGTCAAACTATGACAAAATAGTTATCATAATTTCTAGGGTGCCTATGAATGTATTGTTTGGACCTATAGGTAGACATGAGGTCCCTCCATAATAACCTTTGATTTATGGGTGACTTGACTAGACATTGTTTGACCATGCTAAGAATAAATCCATTCTTGAAAAAATGATTAGTTAAGAGGATTGTAAACATGGAGAGAAGCATATTTTATATTATGTGCATCATGGGACCAAACCAAAAACACCCACATATCATGGTGGGTGAATGAATTCTACCAGAGGCCTCTATTAATCCCCTAGGTCCCCTAATCCTTGTAGGCTATGTGATTTTGGTGAAGTTTCTTAAGGGTCTTGAGAGAAAAAATGAATAAACTATGATGAGTTAGTTCTTGTAATTCATGACACCTATGAATGATCCATATAGACATATAGGAAGATATGGTGTGCCTCCACAATAACCTCTTCATTTTAGTCAACTAGACACCATTTCACCATGCCAATAGTGAATACATTATTACAAAAAGTGTTAGTTGAGAGAAATGTAAACATGTAAATAGGAATATTTTGCATTTCGTGAGTGATGGAGCGAAAAAAAAATCTAACACACCATGGTGGGTAGGAAAATGTTAGCAAAGGAATCTATTTTATCCCCATGTGTCCCAATCCTTGCAAACTATGTTATTTCAATACAATCTCTTAAGAGTCTTAAGAGAATTTTTTTGCCAAACAATGAATAGTATTTTCAGACTTTGTACCACCTAATGTTCTATTTGGACCTATAGGTGGATATGGGATACCTCCATAATGATCTCTCTTAGTTCTATTCAATTATACACCATTTGACAATGCCAACAATGAATGCATTATTGCAAAAAATGTTAGTTGAGATTAGTGCAAATATGTAAACAAGCATATTTTTTGTTTCGTGCATTATGAAGCCAAACTAATTGCACCAATGATTTGGGGTGGGTGCGTGGGTGAATATTATCATAGGAATTTTATTTTCATTGATTCTCCCAATCCTTGCATACTATGTTATTCTAGTGCAATCTCTTAAGATCCCTAAGAGAAAAATATACCAAATGGAGTAGTTCTCAATTTTTTTGGCACCTACAAATTTTCCTTATAGACCTGCATGTGGATGTGGGGTCCCTACATAATAACCTCTCTCAATTTTTGTAATCAACACTATCTCACCATGGTAACAATGAATGCATTGTTGTAAAATGCATCAATGGAATTCAATGTAATCGTGTCATGAGCCATGAATTTTTTTCTTCATCTCATGGGGTCAAACCACTTACTAGTATGTAGGAGTGGCTAGGTGAATTCTAGAGAAGGTTTCATTTTGTACTTAAAGTTTCCCAATCTTTCCAAACTATAGGATTTTGGAAAAGTGTCTTAAGAGACTTAAGAGGAAAATGTGTCAAAAATTGACTAAATAATTCTGAAAGTCTATGGAACCTACAAATATTTTATTTAAACTTACAACTACATGTGGAATCCCTCCACAATAACCTCTCTTTATTTAATTGAGATAGTTAAAATAATCACTTGGTATTCCTTCAAGAAATCACACTTAAACTTCAATTAGATTTCTTTAAGGCTTATAATATGACTTTGTTGGCTAAAATAGTTTTATAGAAACTTAAATACCTTCATTCTAATAATCAACATTATTTTTTTGTCATTAATCATTCATCACATTAATCATAACCATTTAATATTTATCACATCATTATTAGTTTAATTTTTTAAAGAAAAAGGTGAGAGGCATGAACTTTATATTATTATAATAGAAGTATTTACATCTAAAATATCCATGAGAAGCAAAATAACTAATTAAAATAGAACAAAATTTTATAGAGATACAATGCAAAGATTGGAAACCTTTAGAACCTCTAAAGAAAAAATAGGTAACCCAATACACATGACAAAAGACCAAACTAAATATAAAAAATTGTATATTAGAATTCATTTTTATCCCGCACTTAAATATTCATAAGATTAATAGTAGTAGGAGTCAGAGGCAAATGAGGTGTTGGTATGTGGTGATTGATCATGCAAATATTGTACACTCATAACAAGATATGGGTTTCGAGGCATTGCCTCGGAAAATAATCGTTAACACGTCAAGGTTTTCTCGCTGACACAAAAAACAACCTTATAAAACCCTAATTATAGAAGGTTCCAAAAATATTGTTATAAGTAATTGGGATGTATGTTGCGGTATGGTGTTTGCGAGATTGTAATTTTTTTTTGCACTAGATAATAAAATCATTGGATGGTTGAGTTTTTGTGGATGTAGCCCATATTGGGTGAACCACGTTAAATTCTATGTTGATCTCTTTTGTGTTATTCTTTATTGTTATTTCTAGGTTATTTAATCTACATATAATTGTTAATGTTTATTGCTCCAATCTAGTTGAATCCTAACAACTGGTATCAGAGTCGCATGTATTTCGGTTGACTAGCAGGAAACCTTTAGATTTGAGTGAGAGCAATGGAAGAAGGACAATTCAAGGTTGAGAAGCTCAACAACTAGAATTGTCAATTATGGAAGAGTAGATGGAAAATTATTTGTATCAAAAGGATCTATGGCAACCATTGTAAGGAAAAGAAAAGAAAGATTCTATAATGTATGATGAAGAATGGGAGGTTTTGGATATAAAGGCCCTAAGAATAATTCGACTGTGATTGGAACCATCTGTGGCATTCGATATTGTAGACAAATAAAATTGACCTAACACCTATCATACACCCTAAATAATATTTTCGTATCATCAACATCATTAGAATCAAATATCACTGTATTTCATATCAATTACATTAAAAAGCCTAAATTCCTCTATTAATTTTTTTTTTTTTTATTAGACTGCAGGAATCGGGTAGCACGACCCCTTATAAACTGCAGTGCGCCTGGTAAACTTTTTAACGTGACCGGCGACGCTGGCACGACACGCCCTCCGGTACCACGGGGGTGGGGGAGACTAGACCTTGTGACCAACCTCCTGCAACAGGAAAGATTTAGCCAACCGAGCTAGGGCCCCAACCCCTAATTCCTCTATTAATTGAATAATATGACATTATTTAATTAAATTCACATTTCATCAATTTCGACCAATTAAATAAATTACATTCATTTAATAAAGTCCTAAAAACCCTATTTCTGCTATTAATTGAGTAATACGACATTATTTAATTAAATTCATGTTTCATCATTTTGACCAATTAAATAAATTACATTTATTTAATAAAGTCCTAATTTAATTTAATTTCATCATGATTAGTTAAATAACACCAATTATTTAATTACTTCATTAAATCACTTTATTCCCCTAATTTGATTAAATTATTATATCATAATAATTTAATAACTCAATTTCCCTCCAAATTTGAATATTTTGAATAAACTATTTGAAAAATTATAAAAAAATCTAATCAAATTAATGCAACTTTGTTTACAAAAGTCAAACTTGATTTGCACATTCAACTCCAAACTGAATTAATTAAATAAATTATTCTCAACTACTTTCCTGATTGAGTAAATCATGAACCTCTAATTACTCAATCTAATTCCTACCTGATCAATCTATTCCTTATTGATCAATCTAATTTTTGACTAACCAATCTATCTCTCAATCCCATAGATTATTCAATCTATTTCTTCAATCACACAAATTGTGTAATCTATTTTATACAGATTATTCATATCTAAATCCTCCCAACAACCTTCAGTTGTCAATCTAGATTCAACATTATTTAATCTTGATCGTCCATTTCAAATCACAATTTCTATATAACAAACCTCTTTCCTCACAAAAAGGATCAAAGAATCAACATCATTTGCACAATGAAGTACTACCAATATTCCTAATCACCATTAACACAACTTAAACATATATTTGATCAACCAACATGCAACACATCAAAAATATTCTTGCATGCAACAATGGAGGCTTCACATTGATATGAACAACTTGACATCAGACGAATACACTTCGACATGGGATGATAACCTTTAATTTTCTTTGAATTTCATTTTGATAATCATAGGATTTCAATTGTGTTTTCAATAGCTTAGAAAGTCATTTCATGAGTGAAGGAATAGATCTAGGATTTTTGTTTTAATTTAGATTAGATTCTATTTCATTTGTATTTTTTTTGTCTGTGCCACTAAAATTTTCCCCCTGACACATTTTGGTACGCTCGATGGGACACTAATCCCCTACACTAATGATTTCGTGAGCAATTTTTGAAGTTATAGGTCCCAAAGGTGCTCTGGAAAAATCTTCACGCATCGGTTTTTGGAAGCTGTTACACGAAATTTCATAGAATCTATTCACTTGACCTTGAAACTGGTGCACTTGATCCTGAAACCAGTGCACTTGCTATTTTCTAGTGCTTTTGTCTTCTAACACAGGGCACATGTAATTCCCCACCACATAACCCTAGAGGAAGTTGCAATTAACTACTCAAACACACAATTTTTTTATTATTTAAAGTATATTAAACATGTAAATTCACTTCCTATTGTCAACAACCCCTAAGGCTATGAGACTATAGTTACTTTAAACCCATACATACATCATGAATATATCCATAGCATTTTACTACTTAAGGAATGAAATGCTCATACATTCCATACATGATCAATTACATCATACCAATAAGAAATATAATAAGATTCCATTTAACATTAACTTATCAAAGAAAATTACATCACTCATTCCTTGAATGAGGTAGTACATATAAATGTGATTACATAATACAACCAACCACCTCGAATACAACTGAGGGGTAATAATTACAAGAACCAATTGAAATAATTACAAAGGATGAACTGTAAATAGGAAACCACTAGCTCTCCAACTGGAAATCTCGCCATCACGAACTGAAGATCAAAGGCGACCCAACAATGTAGGGTGCATGCTCCTCCCAACCAAGTGGTACCCGTAGGCCCACCCCCTATGCTAGGAGATAGTAACAAGTATACATGGCCAAACCTACTACCTCTAGACATAGGCTGACTCATACTAACTCAACGAATCACAAGTACAACACTACAACACTAAACATAAGTTACATTGCTTCCAGATTTATAACAAATCAAGTATGTAAAAAGAACCATACACATAAAACCATGTTGTCCTAGAAAGAGTGTCATCGCACAACTTGTCATGAGTTACCCAATGCGGATCTTCATAGGCCCTGACCCTAATTAAGGGATATCCTAGAGACCTCAATCGACCCCCGACTCTCATACTTACTCATGCAGAATCAAATACCTCTCGTAAAGAAAAGGTAGATGACCTTTACCATTACAGGCCTTACCACTCATCCCAAGCCCAAATGAGCACTTGCATCTATGAGTGAGGCTAATTAATCTTAGTGTGAAATACTACCCAAACCCTTAAATACTTTAATTAAGTTCTCACTTGATTAACTACTTCTGAAGTTTACCCAATCTTACCTTTTAAAGGCTCTAGCCCCTAACGAAAGCCAGTCTTCTACTAGACAACACACAAAACAAACCACCCTTAAGGGTACCATAGTGCACACAAAATTAGATAAAACAACCACTCCAATCCTAGGAGACAACATATGATTAATCCAGTTCAAACATTGGAGGCAACCAATAACAAAATCCACTCCAACATAGGAGGAAAAACATCCTCATTCGTGGAAACCCAATAAATCAATGAAACGAATCCATGCACTACCCAAGGGAAATTAAAATGGATTGACAACACATTACAACAACCACCAAGTCTAAAAGTTCTTCTAGAAGACTTACAAAATATTTGACTCACTTAACCCATTTCCCAAAAATGAAACTAGAAAAAAAGATAGTTACAAAAGGGCAATCGAGACGTGAATTAAATCTAATATTTGGATTTCCTAAATCCCTTCTCATTGAGTGAACACGTGAATATAAAATTTTCCCAATTTCACAAATTAAATTAAAACCCTTAAACAAATAGAGAAAGAAAAACAATCCACCTAATACTTCTATTTCCTCAATTTCAATTAATAAAATATCATTTCCCTAATTCAACATTATCACTTGTAAAATTATCTTCAATGAACCTATGCTTGCATTATTTAAATATGGAAACTATTTGTAAATATAAATCAATCTCTCCTAATAGATTATTCCTTTTCTTTTAAATCTTTCCATTGCATGCAACTAATTATTTAAAACCAGTAAATATACATTTTAATGTATATATACATGCAATATAAAAAAAAACTCATATATATCTATATTTAATTATATATATAGTAAATATATACTAATATTTTTACAAAATAAATACATTATTTGAATCAAAATAAAAACATTTAATAAATAATTTCCAAATATTTATATATACCTATATATATTTAGCCAATAGGCTTTTATTGTGGACTTGCCAGTCCACAAAGCCATCGGCATACCTGTCTCACACACCCTGAAAACCTTTTGACGGCCCGGTAAACCATTTTATCAACCCTCTCCAAGCCAACGCAGGGATACCTAGGTACATGATCAAGGACGGAGTTGACAGCCATGAATATCTATCGACGGGGTTTGAATGCATGTACGTAAAAAGCCAGAGCGTAATGGATGCACGCAAAGTATTTTACAGAATGCTGAAGTAAATGTTGTCTTTTGGATTCGTTTTCTTACAGGATATGCACTGAATCGTAGAATGGAGAATGCCTGACAATTGAGTCGGAGTGCTATGATTGCGAGCTATGCATAGAACAGACAGCGAAAGGAAGCCTTGAGGTTACGTGGAGCCAAGACAGTGGACACTTTAAGAAATACAGATACACTCGTCAAAGCCAAAGGAAGCCTTCAGATTGTTTTTGCTTATCATCAAGCCCTCGTTAAATGCAAATAAACTCCAAACACTCCACCGTGCAAATTAATTTCTCAGCATAATCTCAATATGAATAAATCTAAAAGATATCTTCTTTGTCAAGAAGATCAGCCGCCCTCCCTCACCGCCCCTGCTTATAAATAGACTATGTTGTCCATAATTCTTAAGCTTTGGAGTTGAGTGTGCAAGGACCTACAGAGATACAGTGAGCTTCAGACGGTACTGCCCTTTTTTTCATGTGATTTGCATAGTGTCCCTGTTCTTTTTTTTCATGTTCTTTAATCTCAAATTGTATATATGAAGCTTCGATTACATATCAATATGTATATTCAATGTGCTAGCTTAGTGTCGGGCGTCCATTGCCGCATAGGCCCTATTTCACTAGAATTTATCCGTTGTTTCCTATCAGCGATCCATTCTAGGGTTAGGGCTTAAATGATCACAACTCATTTATTTTAGGGTTTTCAGAAATCAGGCTCAACAACAACCCAAGTCTTTACATATGGTGGCAGGACTGGCCTTAGTTGTTGACCACTGTTCTGGTGGAGTTTTCAGGCAGCGTCTATTAGTATTATGCTATTTGAAGGTGTGAGTTTTGCAGGTTGCTTACTTTTTGATTCCACTCAGATATATAAACTGTAATTTGTTTTATTTTATGCAATTTAAGTAAATGTGATTAATAATAAGAGGGCGATGATAATAACTGCAACACATTGAAATTGCATGATTTATGTTATTCAAGTCTCCGGTGATCTCTTTATCTTAGTAAGGGAAGATGATGACTCTAATTTGGTCTGTGTTTATGAATTACCCTGATTTTTAGAAATTGCACTATTTTTCTTATTCCCAACGTATTTTACACGGCAATATATAGATGGTATTAGTTAGTGCAAAAGTAAACATAAAAGAAATGAGTTTTTAGATATGCCTATTCTCCTTTTCTCCCCAACTGCCTCCTAAGCCCTTCCCTTTGTTAGAAGTTCAAGATTTGTACTTAGGGAAAGGCACTTGGTCTGCCTCGATGGAATTTAAATCCTCTATTAGAACCTCATAATGCCTTTTCACTTCCTCTGGGGATTTTCCACCAAGCATGGAAGCCACATAGCCAATTCATTATAGTTAATGGAGTAGATAAAAGATTATGTACTCCAATTCACACTTTTGGATAAGTTTGTAATTAGACTTCAGCTCTTAGCTTTTTCTTTTGTAGGTGTAAGGCCTCATCCAGCCAACACAAACACTCGCACTCGCCAAATCTTCTCCATTATTTGCATCCTTAGCTTGCCATTTTCCATGAGAATGTCGCCAACACGTCGAAGAGGTCAAAGATTGCAAAGAGGTGTGTATTTTTATTCTATTTATTTCGAATTTGATTTGGAATGCAAATTTTAATAGATTTTTATAAAAAATCTTTGTTCTAATTCTCAGGGAATGAATCTCCACCTCAAAATATTGAGAATTCACAATCACCCCCTCATCAAGAGCCTCATATACAAGAACAACCCGAAACCCCTCCATCAATTCATAGGCATCCTCAAGGAACACAAGAAAATATTCAAAATCAAGTTGAAAACAATAAAAGAGACATTCAATAATTAATTGCAAGATTAACCGAGCATGCTGAAACCCACCCTTATAGGAGAGGGATTGTTGAATCATTCAAGTCAATTTTAACTCATGTAGGAGAAATGAGCGAGCAAATGAATTTTTGGTAAACTAAGAGAGATGAGATGAGGCAATTTTATGCTAATGGTTTGTCATATGCAGATGTCAAAAATCTAAAAATTAGCAAAGCCGAGTTGTGTGCCCTATTTAAAGACCCAAAAGCCAATGAACCTTTGTCCCATGCATGCAGGAGGTTCCCCATCCATTGGTGCCACCATGATTTAATTAGAAACAAATTTTGGGAGCGGTGGTGGATGGTATTTGACCAACCTCCATGCAATAACCATGAGATTCCACAATACTTTTTAAGGAAACTTTATTGCGAGTTTGTCCTCAATAAAATGCCAAACTATTTTGACATCTTGGACTTTCAAGGTAGAGGTGGGGGCTCCACACATGATAGACCTACTGCATGGCGTAATCCACAGTTGGCACCGAGAGGCTTGGGCAGACCTATGGTGGAGCATGTCATTGTTCCTTCCATTGTTAAGGACAGTGTAGAGGTGGACACGATGAAGTCGATTGGCTCACTCACCCAGACCATTTTACAATGTGTGAGTCCTCTAGTAGAGCCTGGTGTGGAGGAGACGTGTAGGCCCCAAGCTCCACCCCACCATTGTGGCACTTGTGGTGTTGTTTGCACATACGATTATCAGGGTACTCGTGATGCAACTACATAGCCTACGTTAGTTGCAAAGGTGATGGCTTTCACAGATGATATTCTGAATGATACATTCGGCATTGACACTCGGGTAAAATTTAGAAAGTTATTTTAATGTTGTTTATTAAAATATATTTTAAAATTTAAGAATAACTAAATTAGTAGAATTTTGATATGATGAAATTTCAGGGTCACACTGTTCATGAGGGATGCTCTATTCCTACAAACCCTTATACATTCTCGACGATGAGTCCACAGGTATGCAACTAGTATTAAAGATATTATTATTGCATTTGAATAGTTGAATGTTATATTTGAATGTTTGTCTCATAAAATGCTTCGGATTTCAAACAGTTTCCTAGTGCACCTTTTTCCTCCACACCTTGCGATTCATATCCTCAAACAACGTACACTCAGGTAGCCTTTATTCATTAATAGGGTTGTAAATCTATGTTAGCTAGTTTTCATAATTTTGTGTATATACAAATCTAAAAAATTGATGAGAAACACAAACATTGCATTCAAGTATTCCTTGATCGTGTCACATTATGTTCTCCTATATCAACATGATACCTAAGATATTGTTTCATTTGCAGCTATTGACAAGAGATAGCCCTAGTGATGTTGGTGGCATGATGGACCATGGAGTTGCTGCAGCAATAGCCAGTTTTGATCCATTGAGAGAGGTACGGAATAGATTAGTCGATTTGACATTATATTTTCTCTTTTATGGTCTATTATAGAAAATTTTCACGATAATTTTATGTAGTTTAATTTCTATGTTCATGGTTGCTATAGGTGGTTGTCACTCCAAATCGTGGACATGGTGATGCTTTAAATGTGCATGATGACTATATGTATGCGGTAAGTGATTATATTTTGTTATATGCCATTCCATAATTCAATTTCTATGTTTTAACATCTTTACTTTTAATCGTATCATTTGAAGGTCCAAAGTGAAGAGAGGAGGAGTAGCGAGCATGTTCGAAAGACAAGACAAGCAACAATCACTCCATCCAGCCGAATTTCGAAGGCAGCACGGGATCTATTTCCTTCCCCTAGAGGGAAATGACTATGTATTAGTGTTGTTTGTTGTATGCCTATGTGGCATTTTGGAACATATGTTTTGTACTATTGATATATACGTGATATTTTGTCCAAATGACTCCTTTGTACTAAGCCTATATGGTTTTTTTGGATATATTTATATACTTTTATCAATATATATCATTGTATAGCCTTTCGGATTTTTGATTAAAGAAACTCTTATTTTTCTACTGCCATTCTCATATGATGTTATCATGCGTATCGTGTAAGTTGTATGCTTGAATGTTGTATGCATGGATTTTGTTTACATCTAATGCTTAATTAATTACTGTCGAATGCTCAATAAGCCCCATCTAAAGCGTATTGTATAAATAAGCTCCATTTGTTGTGGTTTGTATCCTTTGGAATGCTTCAATTACTTGTGCCTCACCGATGCAAAGGCGAGGCTCAAACCCAATCAGTCTGACAACTTGTCTTCAAGGGGCTCCTAACAAGATTAATACAACCTATTTTGAGCAATCTACACAACCTCAAAGTCCCATCAAACCAAACTCTTCATTCAACACCTTACCCAACAATCCACCCTTGTAGCACTCTGATGCAGAGCCAAGGTGGAGAAGACTCATGACAATGGAAATGTCAATTCTCAATCAAGAACTCTTCTTCATAGTGATTCAGCCTAATAGGCATCAACCCACCCTCAAGGGTCTCAACTCCCCAACCTTGTAAATGAACAACAAGACTCCACCAAGGCCCCAAAAATACCATCAACATTCATACAATGACAATTGAATCAATTGACAACAATCCCTAAGTCAAATTCATCAAGGTTTCCAAAACTCACATTTGTGACTGGTTATTCTTGTAGTACTCAAAACTCAGTTTTAGCCAGATTTCTCCTAACCTTTCCAAAACACTAGAAAATTACAAGATGGATTGAGATACCCTTTTCAAGGCTACACAGCATACCAAAGAATCAATGGTCTCTCTTTTGGACCGACATAGACTTTCAAAACACCTACTTCAATTTTGGCTTCATAATTAGCCCTTTTTTTCCAAAGGGACCACCCTTCCAACTTTAGGTATCTATCCAAACACCTTGGACAGTCTTAGGTCATGGTGCCAAACCTCAAATTTTTTCATTAATTTGTGTCTACATAGCCTCTAACTCACAAAACCCAAGAAACCCTCCTTAACCTTCACAAAATCAAGGGTTTTAAAGAAACATACAACTCCAGACCTCTGTCAACACTTACAAAGCCCCAAACACCTCAAAATACTTCTTCACAGACTCATCAGACCCTCACATAACCCATACAGGAATTAATTCTTAAAAACCTCTCTTTGGTTCCTCACTTCCATGTTGGAAAACCCTTGTTCAGTCTTAGAATAGTCACAAAAACACCACATAATTACGACTCCTTATTCCA
Source organism: Sequoiadendron giganteum (assembly GCA_007115665.2). Lineage (NCBI taxonomy): Eukaryota > Viridiplantae > Streptophyta > Pinopsida > Cupressales > Cupressaceae > Sequoiadendron > Sequoiadendron giganteum. Next base: position 436,614,691 of record CM021109.1, on the reverse strand, counting down.
AAATGAGTTGACACACTTATTATAAATTTTTTTCAATCAATACATAGAGATACAATAGCAAACAATAGGTGGATTGATTGTTACATCACAAATTTCCCCTCAAACCCTTGATTCAGCAACATTGGGACAACCACTATTTGTGTTGGTTCTCTCTACAAACAAAGAGTTAAGACACCAAATAAAAAATAAATGAATTAGAAAACATATAGACACATCCTCTGAAATTATTAGACCATGAAGAACCTGTATGTGCTCGTACAACACTCAAAAAGACCAAGAAAACATTATTTTTCTAGAAAATTGCTCAAAACTGTGGTGTTTATTGTGTAAAATTGTTACAAAACTTCTTCCACTCTCTCATTCGAGCCTTGGTAAGGATTTTTAAAGAATTTTCCAACAACCATCTTCTCCCCAATTCCCATAACCAACCTTGGGGTTAGTTGGTCCCTTAATTACATTTGTTTGTGTTAAAGTTGCTTTGTTAGCATTTTACAACTTATATGATTTCTAATTGACTTCTAAGACACAAAACACCCTTTATTTGCATTATGATTGATCTCTCAAAGCTTATTAGAAAAAAAAAAACCTAAAGACACTAACATTTCCCTATTGATGTATTCAAATAAAAAAAATTGATGATGTGGTGTAGGTGCTCCTGCACCAAACTCAAAACCCGGTCCAAGCCTAATTTCTCCCAACCTTTCCAAAACACCTAACCATTTAAAGGTGGATTAAGATACCCTTTTCAGGGTTACACAACATATGCAAAAACCAATAGTAACTCTTTTGGACCAACATGAACTTTCAATACACCTCCCTCACTCTAGGCTTCACAATTAGGCCTAATTTCCAAAGGAACCCCCTCACAAACTCACCTCCAAACCAAGGAAACTTGAAATAGTCATAGGGATGCTCACCAAACTCAGGATTCTCCCATTTTAAGAGCCCCAAGAACTTGTTCTATTCCTCTACTCACAAACTATCCTAAACCTTCACAAAAACAAGGGTTTTAAAGAAACTCATAACTCCAGACCTCCCCCAATCCTTCCAAAGGTCCAAACACCCCACAATACCTCTGCCCTAACTTAAAGGACACTCACATTCCCACATTCCCATTCCTTTCAGTATTTCTCAGATTCAGTACTTGAGTTCCTTACTTTCATGGTGGAAACACCCCTGAACAACATTAGAACTTCACACCCCACTGAGTTTATTCATTCTCTCAACCTGCAAAGTATTCATACACCAAAATAATCATGGTACAAGCCAATCCACCAAGCAACAGGGACAAAATAGTAGGTGGATTGGCTAATGTGTCATGGTGTTGCCCTCAAAACCCCTAACACAAAAAATAGAGCAATAACCAAGTTTGTTGATCCCACACACACCAAAAATGGATTTAAACCTTCATAACAGATGCAAAGAGAGTAAACACATATGCAATAAAGTATCCAAAGCCTCAAGTCATGATAGACTTGTATGGGCCTATGCAAGGCAAAGAAAATTCAGGAAAACAAAGAAAACCAGTGATCAACGTTTTCAAGTATATTTTCTTATTAGAAACTGAACAAAATCAACCCTCAACTCGGGGTATTATAGAAATATATCTTGATACCACCTTCCAACTACACCTTGAGCCGATCAACCACCATAACCACCCTTTGTTAGACTTCTAAGATGGCAATTTGCCAATTTTGCTCTTAATTACGATACATTCACAACTTGATTGTGCAAATACCACCTAACTGACATATTAAGCCTTTTAAATACAATTGCAAGGTATTTACATAGCATATAAAAATATAGAGAGCAAATACAATAAATATTTTAAGTAATGAATTGTAAAAAATGGATTTTTGTAGTTTATATTCATGCCGTTGATTACATTGCATTGCACATCTTTCAAAGTCAAAGCATTACTTCACTTTGCATAACTAATAAGTAGATGTTGTTAGACGCCAAAAATTTAATTACAATATAGTTTGAACAAAGTCAACCTAAGCAGTTATGCAATTTCTTCACATGCATAACTAATAACTAGGAGTAGCTGCCAATTGCATTTTCTTATCATGGCATTCTATGACCAAATTTCTTTTAGATATTTTTTCAAATAGTTCCCTACCTTGTCTATGTTACCACATTTTTCATACATGTCTACCAAAGCATCTTCTCAAATAGTTCATTGCCTTGTTGCTATGGCTAAAAGCCTAAAACAAGTGATTTTGAACAAGCTATGGATGCTTCGAAAAATATATCAAAAGCATAATAGTAAGCAATAGCATAGAAAAGGCAATGAACTGTTTGAAAAAATGCATCAAAAAAATTGCTTTGAAATGATAAATTTAGTTGTGCTTTCACTCTTCTTTAACATTGTATATCTGCTCCTTTTTATAACAAGAGATAAAAAAACATAAAAAACTGTATAACAAGAGATAAAAACTTTTTTGAATTCGAAAGGCATTTCCATAGCATAGAGATATAGAGAGGAAATAAAATAAAGAGTTTAACTAATGAAATGTAGAAAATAGATTTTTGTAGTTTATATTCATGCATTCCACATATTTCAAACTCAAAGCATCACTTCACATTGGATAACGAATAACTAGATGCTAATAGATGACAAAATTTCAATTACAATATAGCTTTTGACAAAGTCAACCTAAGCAGTTATGCAATTACTTCACATTGCATAACTAATAACTAGGAGCAACTGCCAATTGCTTTAGCTTGTCATGGCATTCCATGAGACCACATTTTATTTGAGGCATTTTTTCAAATAGTTCATTCCCTTGTCTATGCTATGACATTTTTCATATATGTCTACCAAAGAATTTTATCAAATAGTTCATTGCCTTCTTGCTATGGCTAAAAGCCTAAAATAGATGCTTTCGAACAAGCTATGGATGCTTGGAAAAAATCTATGAAAGCATAATAGTAAGCAATAGCATAGACAAGCCATTGAACTTTTTGAAAAAATGCCTCAAAGAAAAGTGGTCTCATGGTGATGGAATGCCATGACAAGCCATAGACAAGGCAGTGAACTGTTTGATAATATGCCTCAACTACTTGCATTTGACAACTTTTTCCTTGAGTGAAAATTTGCCACCATAGGAAAAAGCCTCTGAGATAGAAAAAACCAAGCAAGGTTATTGTAGAGGGGCCCAACATGATCCCATAGGATCAAACGAAAATTTTCTAAGCATCACAATGTTCGAGTAATAGCATGTTGAAGTTCGCAGCCATTTTGCACTTTGGACCCTTAAGGGATCAATCTGGTTGAACGTAGCTCAGAGCGATTCCGCATGTTTAGGTGCAAAAGAGGACTGTACCTAGCGTAAACATAGCTATTCGGATGCATTGGAATATTCCATTTGGTCACATGAGCTATAGAACGAAAGTTGCACCACTTTGCAACTTTCAACTACTTGCATTTGACAACTTTTTCCCCGAGTGAAAATTCGCCAGCACAGGAAAATGCCTTTGAGATAGTGAAAACCGAGAGAGGTTATTGTAGATGGGCCCAATGTGATCTTGTAGGATTAGATGAGAAGTTTCTAAGCATCACGGTGTCCGAGTAATAACATGTTGAATTTCATAGGCATTTTGCACTTTGGACCCTTAAGGGATCGATCCGGTTGAACGTAGCTCGGAGCGATTCCGCGTGTTTAGGTGTGAAAGAGGACCATGCCTAGCATAAACATACCCACCTGATGCATTGGAATAGTTTGTTTGGTCATACGAGTTGCAGAACGAAAGTTGCACCACTTTGCAACTTTCAACTACTTGCATTTGACAACTTTTTCCTCGAGTGAAAATTCGCCACCATAGGAAAAAGCCTCCAAGATAGTGAAAACCAAGAAAGGTTATTATAGAGGGGCCCAACGTGATCCCATAGGATCAGACAAGAATTTTCTAAGCATCACAGTGTCGGAGTAATAGCATGCTGAAGTTCGTAGCCATTTTGCACTTTAGGCCCTTAAGGGATCGACCCGGTTGAATGTAGCTTAGAGCGATTCTGCGTGTTTGGGTGCAAAAGAGGACCGTGCCTAGTGTAAATGTACCCACCTAGATGCATTGGAATAGTCCGTTTGGTTACACAAGCTACAGAACGAAAGTTGCACCACTTTGCAACTTTCAACTACTTGCATTTGACAACTTTTTCCCCGAGTGAAAATTTGCCAACACGGGAAAATGACTTCGAGATAGTGAAAACCGAGAGAGGTTATTGTAGATGGGCCCAACATGATCTTGTAGGATCAGACAAGAAGTTTCTAAACATCACGGTGTCTGAGTAATAGCATGTTGAATTTCACAGCCATTTTGTAGTTTGGACCCTTAAGGGATTGATCCGGTTGAACATAGCTCGGAGTGATTCCGTGTGTTCAGGTGTGAAAGAGGACCATGCCTAGTGTAAATGTACCCACCCGAATGTGTTGGAATATTTTTTTTGGTCACACGAGCTGCAGAATGAAAGTTGCACCACTTTGCAACTTTCAACTATTTGTATTTGACAACTCTTTCCCCGAGTGAAAATTTGCCACCACAAGAAAATGCCTCTAAGATAGAAAAAACCAAATAAGGTTATTGTAGAGGGGCCTAACATGATCCCATAGGATCAAATGATAAGTTTCTAAGCATCACGGTGTCCAAGTAATAGCATGCTGAAGTTTGCAGCCATTTTGCACTTTGGACCCTTAAGGGATCGATCCGGTTGAATGTAGCTCAGAGGGATTCTACGTGTTTGGGTGCAAAAGAGGACCATGCCAAGCGTAAATGTACCCACCCAGATGCGTTGGAACAATTTGTTTGGTCACACGAGCTACAAAATGAAAGTTGCACCACTTTGCAACTTTCAACTACTTGCATTTGACAACTTTTTCCCCGAGTGAAAATTCGCCAGCACAGGAAAATGGCTCTGAGATAGTGAAAATTGAGAGAGGTTATTATAGATGGGCCCAATGTGATCTTGTGGGATCAAACGAGAAGTTTCTAAGCATCATGGTGTCAGAGTAATAGCATGCTGAATTTCACAACCATTTTTCACTTTGGACCCTTAAGGGATCGATCCGGTTGAACATAGCTCGGAGCAATTCCACGTGTTTAGGTATGAAAGAGGACCATGTCTAGTGTAAACGTACCCACTTGAACACGTTGGAACAATTTTTTTTGTCACACGAGCTGCAAAACAAAAGTTGCACAACTTTGCAACTTTCAACTACTTGCATTTGAAAACTCTTTCCCTGAGTGAAAATTTGCCACCATAGGAAAATGCCTCCGAGATAGCAATAACCGAGAGAGGTTATTGTAGAGGGGTCCAACATGATCTCGTAGGTTCAAATAGAGATTTCGTAATCAGCACGGTTTATGAGTAATACCCTGTCAAATATTGTTTCCCTTTTGCACTTTGCACCCTTAAGGGATCGAGTTGGTTGAACCATAGTAGTTGTTTTGTTGAATGTCATACCCTAAGGTATGTTAGAGATGACCTAGGTTGCATTGATTTCTCTAAGGCATATGCTGCCCCTACCTTGTCACTTCATCAAAGGACAATAGATTTAAAGGAAGGTTATTCATTAAGACAAGCATCATGAATATATGAACACAAGGGAACTGTGAAGGGTCACTGTACATGGCAATGTGCAAATGAAAAGGACAGATTAGAAATGAGTAGTGATCAGTTGTTAAGTATAGTGAGTGTATGATTATAAAGTGCTCGACAATCAAATTATCTCACCACAGTCAATGTCCTATGACTGTCAATTCTATGTCAGTTAGTGCCTCAAGACTCCAAGAGCTATGGTTGTGTATGCAGCAATAGGTCCTTATGAATGTGGAGTCTTCAAAAAATACAGTAAGTCAATGAAAAATATTACAATAGTGATGGAAGAACATCTTGAAAATATTCCCATTTGTCAATACTTGTAGCAATACATGCAGGGAAATAATCCTCCCATTTCCAACACAAATCATGAAATATATTGTACTTGAGAAAAGGACAAAAGGAGTTGCTGCCCAATTTCATTTTTCCATTCCACCTCAACTAGCCCAACTATTTCCATTCCAAAATGGTCCAAAACATGTATATCCCCTACTCCCTATGAAACACATGGGTAGTAGCCTCTTTGTGGTTGTGTAGTATCATAGGAATTTGGTCCACAAAAAACCTACAAAAGCCTCTCAATCTTAGACATAGACTCACATAAAAATCATTAAAAGAGCAATAACTAAATAATTTCAGTCATATAGCTGATGAGACCTACTATCACCTTCATGCATTCTAGATAAGGAGGTCGATTGAAGGTCCTACAATGGTGATGTGCCCCTTCACTACTTTATCATCTCTCGATGACCCTACGTATAAATTTCAAATATATCACTGAGAGGGTTAACACAAAACATGTAGCATATAAGAATTCGATAAAAATAGGAGATGGAAAAGAAAGAGAAGATTGACAACCAGAAAATGCACCAGTAATCGATATTTCTCATACCACTGAACACTTGCACCAGCAATCAATGTTGTTCTTTTCTTATATACTTTGACAAACTTCACTATTACCTACAGTCATAATCAAAAAAGGATCAATGATAGTCGTAAATGCATATGAAATCAAATAGTAATCATGAAAAATCCTTATTGCAAGGTGTTGGTCCAAAAGAGTGATCAATAACATGGCTTTACAAATTCAATGTGCATGCTTACAAAATCAATGCAGGAAACCATCTGGGTCTGCTCTAGTCTTTATTGTGTTGAGTATTGCCTCGTGGTTAGACTCACACACTTTCCACAAGTTCTTGTTCGCAGGTCTACCCTTATATTTGATCAAATGAACGCTGGTGGCGATGACAAGGTTTGAATAGTGAATAATTTTCCGATGCATGTCGAAGTCCTCAAACAACCAAACTACAACATTCTTAACTGGATACCTTCGAAGCCATGTTCTAGTAACAACCACCGAACCTATAGGATATTCTATGTTTTCTCCGTCTATAACTGGGGACTCCAGTTTCTTTTTGGCCTCAATACAATGACACAGGTAATAATTTGTACCCTCTTCATTGTCTTCATCTGCATTCACCTCATAAACGTGCCCTGCATTGATATGTTCATCTTGTTAGATTTATTTACTGAGCAACATGATAAAACTTGTAAGTAAGATATATTACCTAGTTCTAGCAGGTCCAATACATGATCAAAGTCAATGGATGATTGCATCTCCGTGATTTGTAGAGCTGTCGGGAGCTGATAAGTGTCAAGTGGGGTTAGACTTCCTACAGACCATTCATCAACCCACTCTATTGACTCGCAATCATTCCATGATTGAAGTGTACATGCATAACAAAAGCATGCCATCTTTCTTGTATGGATAGTCCATGTACCTGCATTGGAGCTTCTAAAAGAGTGTAGCTCGCTCGATCCTGTTAGTGTACAACAATCCTCATATTTTGCAATGTTAGTATCATCTACTAAATGAAAAAATATACAAACTAAAGAATTACCTTCACTACCTGCACCCATTGAACCATTGCACCACTGGACAATTGATCTTGCATCTGTCAACTTTACACTGTTGTGTACTTTAACTCTTCTCATGCCAGGGATCTTTTGATACATCCACCTGCTCCATCATGCTCCCCCTTTCCATGTCCGGCCTCTAAGAAGTTCCACATATGTTGAACACCACTAATCCTATGCATCTTGCCAAACCATTAAAAATTTTTGACGTTCTTGAATTATGATGTACAATTATCTGACCATATGATATGCTAACGAAATGATATGCCCTTGCTAGCCAGATTGGTATAGAACATATGAAAGAAACCTTGAGCAAACTCTATAGAATGTGTGTGATCATCACTGATGTAAAAATGATACACCCTCAATACTTTCCTATTTTCCTATGTACTATCATTTGCATGAATGAATGCTATATGTACAAATATAGCAACTTGCACAGAGTTGTAGTAGTGTGATTGCACCTCGTTCTGTGGTTGTAGTGTGTAGTTCTCAGTGAAGTCGACAACTGAAACGATATGACGAAGTGGAAATGTGTCCTTGCATAACTTGAACTGTGAGTCCAACCATTGTGCTTTGAGTGTATGCATTGCATAATCATAAACCACCCGATCACAAAAAATGCCCATAAACTGATACATTGGAATCTTATCACTAACCAATTCACACTTCTTTGCTTCTTTCCCATCTTTTAGACTGTATTCCACTGTCGTATATTTTCCAAATTCCACAATTTTGTCTCCAATTGTGTGTGTACTAGCCATGTGTTGGAAAATTGGAAAAGGTTGCATGCCACCACAATGATCACATGTGCCATCCAAACATGATTTTTTGTAAAAAAATTGACTATCCTCTCTTTCACATAAGATGGAAGACAAAAATTTCCTTGACAATTTAGGTGGAGGCATTATGTTACATTCCTGCAAAACATTGTCAGTATGCATATCTACACATATACATCGATAAAAATCATAATGGTTAGAAAACTCAATATGAACCCTACAACAACAAGTAGTGTGTGTGTGATTTATTTTGACATAAAAAGGCTTTAGCATTTCAAAATAACTTTGACATATTTTAATTTTTGGAAACTTTTGTACAAAATCAGCAAAAATTTGGGTTTGAGTGGTATCCAAATAATGCATTGGATGTGGATCACGGTTTTTACTACCAATTCTCCTTCTTACAACATCTCTTTGATTAGGAGAGGTCCTTGTGTTATCCTTCCAATAATTCACAATTAAAGATCTCAAGCCTTGAGCAATTCTTGTGTCTTTCCATGGCACTCTACTCGAAAATTCCCATAACTCATTTCTATTTGGATCCTCCACTCTTTCACGCCTTCCTTTGGCTCTCATTAGAGATGATATAATTATTTTCAAATATTTACTTGCCTTTGTAAGGTTCACCTTGTTCCTTGCTTGACTGCTTAACAGTGTTGTTGTCATCACACGTCGTGTGGCACAACTATCCTTTGTGTGTGAGGTGGAACCCACGCTCTCGTATGCACTCATCAAGTTCTTTACAATGGAATTTTCACTTGAGTCATTCAAAACTCTTAGCCCAAGAGCCTTCATGGTGGGCCTAAATTTGAGTTGCCTCATCATTTCAACAAATAGTTGACATCTTCCACCCTCACTTAGCTTCGCAAAAAACAAACTCCATATCCTTTTTGCATATCTTTGACATGTACATTTTGGAATCTTATTAGGCATCCATTTCAAAACATTGGAATCAATATCAATCAAAATGTAGGTTTTCTATGCAAAACTCTAGGAGGAGTTCTCAAATGTAAATTTGTGTCAATATTGGGAAGGTCAACAACATCGGGGATAGATCGTGTACCTTCAATTGGAGGTGCAATTGATGACATACCTTAAGATTGACATGTAAACGATGTTGTACCTCCAACTTGAGATGTCGTTTGTGGAGTTCCTTCAAATAGAGATGTGTTTGTTGATGTAATTTCAAAACACAATGTTTTTGATGTTGTGTCTTCAATTGGAGATGTGATTTCCGATGTACCTGGAAAACCACGTGTTGTTGTCAATGTGTCTTCAACTAGAGATGTGCATTGAGCTTCACCTATGGTTGATGATGTGCCCCCAACTTTTGTATCCATTCGTATCATTCCACGAACTTTCCTCATTCGTGCCCTTTGTTTTTCCAATTTGACATCTCTCTTAGATTGCACGAGAATTTGTGGTTTAATGGGCTGCAATTCCTTTGCTTCACAAGCTACATTTTTTGATTCTCTTCTCCTTGCATTTTTAACTGCACGTTCTTCTGGTGTTAGAGGCTTTAGTCATTTCCTTGGCATGACCTTGAATGCTACGTGTCCACAAACACACATAGAACAAAAGTAAGTAATGCATTTTACAAAAAAATTGATGCAGAGAGGGGTGGAAACCATGCAATACAACAAATCAATGAGAATCACAAACCTAGGGTATAAATTGCTGCCACCTAAATGAAAACTAGAGACTCTTGTGTTTATTTTTCTCAAAACCAAATTTTTGATTGTCAACAAAGTCATGAAGAATATGGATTCAAAGAAGGGTTTGTGATGCTATATCTTATCATTATTCACTATTTCTTTGGCAATGAAGTTTTCCAAATTAGATGAAAATAAAAGTTTTCCAAATTAGTTGAAAAAAGAATGAAATACAGTGAATTCCACTAGCCATGCTGGAAATGGACTACTATAAGCAATGCAAATAGAATTCATAAGTAAATTTATGTTAAGTAAATGTCATGTTTTTTATTTTTTTTGTTCTTCAAACTCATAGAAATTAAACCTTTTTTATGCAAATCCCATCTAATTCAATGTTGAATTCTAAGTCCAATTGTTATGATTAATAAAATAATTAAGGAAATTAGGTTTATATTGTCAAAAACAAACAAATATACTAAATACAAACATTTCAATTTACCAAAATGAATATATTACCTTAGATAATGTAAAATGATGTAGAAACTTCAAAATATCTTCTTCTACGTTGTCTACCAAGCAGATTGGTGGTAAAAAGGTGATGGATCAAGCATAGATTGGTACAATATGAAGTCAACTGCAGAAAAAAAAGGTGTTTCTGACTTGGACAAAGCGCTGAACTAGAAAAACACAGGTGAATGTGGACCCGAATCATGAGGTCAACCCTTATTTTAACTCTTTCAAGGTAAAACCCATTTGGCGAGTGCCAAATATTTTCCTCTGAAAAGGAGAGACTTCAGAGAGGGAGAGACACAAAGTGGGAGAGAGATAGAGGGAGTGAGAGAGAGAGGGAGTGGGAGCGAGAGAGGGGGGGAGGGAGAGGGTGTGGGAGGGAGAAACTTAAGAGAGAGAGGCTGGGAGGGAGACACCTGAGAGAAGGAGAGGAAGTCAAAGTGGGAGAGAGGGGGTGGGAAGGAGAAACCTAAGAAAGTAGGGTGGGAGGTAAGTGACGCCTGATAGAGAGGGATTGTGAGATAACTGAGGCTTAATCCCTCAACCCTCAACCCTTAACCTTTAAACCCTAATCCATAGAGACAAAGAGAGAGACTGAGAGAGAGGGAGGGAGATTGGTGGGCGGGAGACACCCGAGAGAGAAGGAGAGGGAGACAAAGTGGGAGAGAGGGGGTGGGAAGGAGATACCTAAGAGAGTAGGAGAGAGAGGAAGTGAGAGATATAGGGATGGGAGAGATACAAGGAGTGAGAGAGAGAGACATCAGAGATAGAGAGGGGGTGGGCGGGAGAGGGAGTACTCAAGATAGAGGGATTCGAGAGAGATGGAGGGGGTGGGGGAGATACATGAGATAGAGGGAGAGAGAGAGAGTGGTAGGGAGATATCAGAGAGTGGGAGAGAGGGAGGGAGAAAGACTGAGTGGGAGAGAGTGAGAGAGAGGGAGTGGGAGAGGGGATGGGAGAGAGATAGAGGAATGAGTGAGTGACATACCCAATAGAGGATTAGACATGGGTTTACCTAAGGATTAGGGCAGGAGATTTAGGGTAAAGAGAGTTTTTAATTGGGTTTAGGATTTAAGGGTTGAGGGTTGAGGGTTTAGGGTATAGGGTTGAGTGTTTAAGGTTTTAAGGGTTGAGGGTATAGGGTTGAGGGATTAGGGAAGAGAAGGTGGGATGTATGGAGGGAGAGATGGAGGGAGAAGTGAGATAGAGATAAGGAGAGAAGAGGAGGGAGGGACAAAGATAGATGAGGGTTGAGGATCCAATGTATAGAGTAGATGGTTGAGAATTGAAGGTATAGGGTTGAGGACCTATAGGGTTGATGGTTTAGGGTATTGGTTTGAGGGTATAGGGTTTAAGGGAGATGGGAGAGAGATATATGGATTGAGTGAGTGAGAGAGAGATCTGAGAGAGGGAGAGGGGGTGGGATGGAGAGACTTGAAAGAGAGAGAGGGATGGAGTGGGAGAGAGACAGAGGGAGGGAGGGTTAAGGATAGAGGGAAGAAGTTTTAATGGTTTAGGGTTTAAGGGTTAAGGGTTAAGGGTTTAACCCTCAACCCTTAACCCTTAAACCCTAATCCCTCAACCCCCATACCATACTAATCCCTCAACCCTCAACCCTCAACCCTTAAACCCTAATCCATCAACCCCCATACCCTCTTAATCCCTCAACCCTCAACCCTTAACCCTTAATCCCTAAGAGCTCTAATTGAGAGAGAGAGGGAGAGGTGGTGGGAGGGACATGCTTGAGAGAGAGGCATAGGGAGAGGGAGAGAGAGTGAGAGAGGAAGGGAGTCACTATGAGAGGGAGAGGGTATAGGAGGGGGAGACTTGACAAAGAGAGAGAGGAAGATGGGGTAGGATGGAGATACTTGAGAGAGAGAAAGAGGGAGATAGCGTGGGAAGGAGAGACATTAGAGACTTGAGAGAGGGAGAGGGGGTAGGAGGGAGAGACTTGAGAGAGAGACTTGAGAGAGGGAGAGGGGGTAGGAGGGAGAGACTTGAGAGAGAGGGGAAGGGAGTTGGAGAGAGATAGAGGGTAGAGGGTAGAGTTTTTAAGGGTTAAGGGTTAAGGGTATAGTGGAGAGAGATAGAGGGAGAGAGAGAGAGAGGGAGTGAGTGAGTGAGTGAGTGAGTGAGTGAGTGATTGAGTGAGTAAGAGACCTAAGATTCCCTCTCTAGTTCTCTCTATCTCACTTCTCTCTCCTTCCCTCCCTCCCTCTCTAATTTTCTCTATATCCCCCTCTCTCTCCTTCCCTTTACACTTCTCTCTATCTCACCTCTCTTTATCCCCCTCTCTCTCCCTCTCTTCCTTTCACCCACCTTTTCTCTCTACTTCTCGCTATCTAACCTATCTCTCTATACATCTTTCTCTCTCCCCCCTCCTATCCTCTCAATCTCTCCACGTTCCTCCTTATCTCTCTACTTTTCAGCTCCATCACACATCTCTCCACCTAGACCTCTCTCTATTTTTGTCTCACCTCTCTCTCCATCCCTACCTCTCCCTATATCTCTCCCTTCATATCTACTTCTCTCTACCTAGTTGTACCTCTATACCTATATCTCTCTCCCTCCTTACCTCCTCTCTCTCAATATGTCCACCTTCTTTCCCTCTCTAATTCTCTCTCTATCACCTCTCTCTATCTCTCTCCTCCCTCTCTACTCTCTCTATCTCTCCCTCCCTCCCCCTCTTTCTATCTCTCCTCTCTCCCTCCCCCTCTTTCTATCTCTCTTTACCTTCTCTCTACCTATATCTCTCTCCTATCTATCTCAAATATCCATCTTTACCTATCCCTCCACTTCTTTTTGTCTCTCCTCCCAATCTCTCTCACTATTGTCCCTCCATCCCTCCCCCTCTTTCTCTCTCAATCGATCTTTTTCTTTATCTCACCATTATCTCTCTCTCACTCACACACACACCTCTATCTCCCTACCTCTCCCTCCCCTCTGTACTCTTTATCTCTCCTCTCGCTTTCCCTCTCTATACATACCTCTACCTCCATCACTCTCTCTCTCCATCCCTCTCTATCTCACTTATGCCTCCTTCCCTACCTCTTTACCTCTCTACTCTCTATCTCTCCTCTCCCTTCCTCTACCTACCCCTCTCTCTATCTCTTTATCCCTCTCTTTCTCTCTCACTCTCTCCTCTCTATCTCTACCTATCACCCCCTCCTCTCTAAATCACCATTCCCTCTCTCCCAGTTTCCCTCCTTCCCTCTCACTCCCTCCTCTCTAAATCACCATTCTCTCTCTATCCCACTTTCCCTCATTCCCTCTTTATGTCTCACTTATCCCTTTCTACCTCTCCCTCCCTCCAACCTCCCTCTCTCTCTTTATCTATATTTCCCATTCTCTCCTTACCTCTCTACTCTCTATATCACCACTCTCTCCATATCACTCTCCCTCCTTCTCTCTCTCCCTCCTATCCGTCCCTCTCTCCTTCGCTCTCTACCTACCTCTCACTCCACTACCTACCACTCTCTCCCTCACCCATCTTTCTCTCTTAATCTCTCCTTCCCTCTCTACTCTATATCTCTCCCCCCTTCCATCTCTAATCTATTTCTCTCTCTCCCCCTTCCTATGTCCCCTCATTTTCTCTCATCTCACTCTCTCTCCCTCTCACACACACTCACCTCTATCTCCTCCTTTCCTCTCACACCATCCCTCCACTCTCCACTTCTCTCTATCTATCATCTCTCTCTACATCTCCTTCCCTCTATATTTATCTTTATCTCCCCTCTCCCTCTCTTTACCCACTTCTCCCTCCATCACTCTATATCTCAACCATGTCTCCTCTCTCTATCTCTCTTGCACACACACAAACCTCTATCTCCTCCCTACTTGTCCTTCTCTCCCCTCTCTAATTATCTCTATCTCTCCTCTCTCTACCTATATTTATCTCCCCTATCCCTTTTTTTACCTACCTCTCCCTTCATCACTCTGTATCTCACCTATGTTCCCCTACCTTCCTAGAGTTGAGGTATTAAGGTTCAAGGGTTGATAATTCAAGGTTGAGGGTTTAATTTATAGGGTAGAGGGTAGAGGGAAGAGGGTTTAAGGGTTCAGAGTTGAGGGTTGGGGGTTGAGGGTTGAGGGTTGAGGGTTGAGTGTTTAAGGGTTTAAGGGTTGATTTCCATAAGAAACTTAAGTGATTTTCCACTATTTTCATAAAAAACCCTAAGGTTTTTCCATCTAGACCTATCATTTTCCTATCTTTCCATATCAAATTCATTTTTCCCCTTTCCAAAAAATTCTCATATACTTTATATCACTACCGCTCCCTTAAAAAATCACTTTATATATTATTTATCACCCAACAATGGCCTCATACATGGGGGCCCCATGATATGGCGGTAATTGTTTGGGGGAGTCACACTAACCCTTATCGTTATACCATGGGGGGACATCATACTGTCCGTGGTAGCACGGTGGTCGGGTAGCAGCTAACGGAGTAGGCATGAGATGTTTACCACGCCACCGTGCGCGGTTAAACCACAGATCGCAATAATAGGTAGCTGCTGGCGAAGGGTGACAATGGATGGTTAGTGGGCAGTGGGTGAATGCAGCCAGCAGTTTGTAGAGTGGCTACCACGGTACCACTGGTAGTCAGGCTGGTGACTGCAGTAGTGCAGTGGCGGTGAGAAAACCATAGCGACGTCGATCGAAGCGGTTACCGTGGTACCGCGCATGGTTAAACCACAAACCATGGTGACCATGGTAACGATAGCAATCAGTGAAGGCAGTCAATGGAGGATAGCAGGGAGCGGTTAAGGGTTGGCACTAGCAGTTAAGGGTGGCTACCGCGGTAGCACGGTAAAGGCTCATTAAGGCAATAAACGTGGGGAGTAAAAAGGACACCGAGATACTGCATGAAGAAAAGTCAAGCCCATGGTAGAGCGGTAATAATAAAGATAATAAGGCCATGGGAAGATAAAAATAAAGGAACAGATAAAATGAAATTTAAAGGTAGGGAAAGGATTTAAAGGGAAAAATCAAAGCGATGATATAGTTAAAAATATTTAATTTTCCAAAAGGCAATCTAATTAAATTTTTAAATCTCTATCATAAAATTCAAATAGTTGTAATAGAAAGTGAAGGGTCACGACCCTTGGGTATGTAATGTATATATATTTCAGAAAATTAGGGGACAAGTAGAAAAAGAAAGCAGTAGTTAGACTGTAGGAGTTAGAATTTTCCTAAGAAGGGACTGGGATGGAAATAATGTACAAAATTTTCTTTGTGCAGTAGGAGTAGGAGTAGGTGTAGTAATTTTATCTGTCCACTTCCCTTTGCCATTGTGGATAGATTGATCAACTAGGAAACAAATCTTAAATCTGCAACATACATATAGGTGCACCCGCCTAGGTTTTGTAGAGCCTGAAGAGTAGAAGGTACAATTGCATCAATTGGCCTTGTTAGTTGGACAAAAGCGTTGTGAGAGCTTGGCAACCTCTCGTGGTTCAAACCTACATTTTTGAGACCCAACAGGAGGGAGAGAATTGAGAGAGAGGGGGGGAGAGGGAGTGGGAGAGAGATAGAGTGTAGAGGGTAGAGGGTTTTAAGTGATTAGGGTTTAGGGTTAAGGGTAGAGAGAGAGAGAGAGGTAGAGAGGGAAAGAAGAGAGAGATATTGAGAGAGAGGAGGCAAGGAGGGAGAGATAAATAGGTATAGAGGTACAAATAGGTAGAGAGAAGTAGATATGAAATCAGAGATAAAGGGAGAGGTAGGGATGGAGAGAGAGGTGAGAAAAAAACAAAGAGAGGTCTAGGTAGATAGAGGTGGGAGGAGATAAAGAGAAGTAAAGGGTAGAGTTAAAGGTAGAGGGTAGAGTGTTTAAGGGTTTAAGGGTTAAGGGTAAAGGAGAGAGAGATATAGGGAGTGAGTGAGTGAGTGAGTGAGAGACCTGAGAGAGGGAGAGGGGTTAGGAGGGAGAGACTTGAGATATAGGGAGGGAGGGAGGGAGGGAGTGAGAGAGAGATAAAGGGTAGAGGGTTTAAGGGTTTAGAGTTAAGGGTTAAGGGTTTAGGGTTAAGGGTAGATGGGAGAAGATAGAGGAGAGAGAGAGAGATAGAGGGAGAGAGAGAGAGAGAGAGAGACCTAAAAGAGGGAGAGTCTCGAGAGAGAGAGGGAGTGAGTGGGAGAGAGATATAGGGTAGAGGGTTTAAGGGTTTAAGGGTTAAGAGTAGAGGGCTAAGGGTAGAGTGGAAAAATATACGAGTGAGTGAGAGAGAGAGACTTGAGATAGGGACAGGGAGTAGGATGGAGAGACATGAGATAGAGAGAGAGAAAGAGAGAGAGGGAATGAGAGAGAGATAGAGGGTAGATGGTTTATGGTAGAGATAGAGACTTGGGAGAGGGAGAGGGGGTAGGAGAGAGAGAGATGAGGGAGGGATATATATGTAGGTAGAGAGAGTTGAGATAGAGATAGAGTAGAGAGGGAAGGAGAGAGGGGAAGGAGGGAGAAGTTAGAGAGAGAATAATGAAGGTGGATAGATTGAGAGAGGGAAGGATGGAGAGAGGGAGAAAGAGAGAATGGGGTATAGAGGGATAGGTAGGTAGAGAAAAGTAGAGAGGTAAGGAGAGTTGGAGGGAGAGGTAGGGATGGAGAGAGAGAGAAGTAGGTAGAGAGAGTAAAGGGAGATATAGAGAAGTGGAGAGGGAAGTAGAGAAGGATGGAGAGGTAGGGATAGAGGGAGAGATAAGGATTTAGAGAGAGGTAGGTAAGGAGAGGGAGGGGGAGATAAAGAGAAGTAGAGAATGGAGGAGAGAGGAGGGAGGGAG
>CM021109.1:436559034-436597354 GCA_007115665.2 Sequoiadendron giganteum | reverse complement strand
AGAGGTCATTATGGAGGTATCCCATATCCACCTATAGGTCCAAATAGAACATTAAGTGGTACGAAGTCTAAGAATACTATTCATTGTTTGGCAAAAAAATTCTCTTAAGACTCTTAAGAGATTGTATTGAAATAACATAGTTTACAAGGATTGGGACACGTGGGGATTGAATAGATTCCTTTGGTAACATTTTCCTACCTACCATGATGTGTTATATTTTTTTTTCACCCCATCACTCACGAAATGCAAAATATTCCTATTTACATGTTTACATTTCTCTCAACTAACACTTTTTGTAATAATGTATTCACTATTGGCATGGTGAAATAGTGTTTAGTTGACTAAAATGAAGAGGTTATTGTGGAGGCACCCCATATCTTCCTATATGTCTATATGGAGCGTTCATAGGTGTCATGAATTACAAGAACTAACTCATCATAGTTTATTCATTTTTTCTCTCAAGACCCTTAAGAAACTTCACCAAAATCACATAGCCTACAAGGATTAGGGGACCTAGGGAATTAATAGAGGCCTCTGGTAGCATTCATTCACCCACCATGATATGTGGGTGTGTTTGGTTTGGTCCCATGATGCACATAATATAAAATATGCTTTTCTCCATGTTTACAATCCTCTTAACTAATCATTTTTTTAAGAATGGATTTATTCTTAGCATGGTCAAACAATGTCTAGTCGGCCATAAATGAGAGGTTATTATGGAGGGACCTCATGTCTACCTATAGGTCTAAACAATACATTCATAGGCACCCTGGAAATTATGATAACTATTTTGTCATAGTTTGACAGTTTTTTGCTCTTAGGGCTCTTAAGAGACTACATCAAAATAATGTAGCCTACAAGGATTGAGAGACATACAAAAAAAATAGATAGCCTCTAATGGAATTCATGTTGTGCTTGGGTCTATTCTAAAAAATAAATATTTTGGTGAACCTAGTGTGAATTTTAAAATATTAATGAAGGAAACAAATCACATCCTTTAGATATGGGTACAAAGGTAAATAATTAATTAAATGAATTTAGATGGAAATTCAGGGGGGAACTAAAAGAGGCAACTAGAGAGTAAAGGAATATATGGAATCCATGTGTAATGAAGTTGTAGTGTACAAAATTGTATACCTTTACAATTTCACACTATGTTTGGGTCTCTTAATTAATTGGACTTAATTAAGCTTCTAATTTGCCAAATTATGCATTCCAAAGCCTTATTTTCTCATTTTTTGAAAGGGGAAATACAATTAATATGTTAATCACCATGAAATGGGTGTGTCCTAGACACTTCGGTCAAGACCCATCTGCCCAAGGGAAAACGGGTCCTCCTTAAGTCCTAGGTCCTAAATTTTAATATTTTTTAGTGGTCTTTTAATGATTCAAATTTTATATAAAAATGTTGGATTTTTGAATCTAATTTTCAAGAAATTAGATAAAAAACTATAAATACATACTATTTTTATCAATTAAAATCTAACACACTTTTTGGAGATTTAATATGAAAAAATATTATTGTCAAGAGCATTCAAGAGTAGGTTTTCTAATCATTTGTTGTAGCATTAAATATCCAATAGTCATGTTCAATATTATGTGTGTTCAAGCCATCTTGTGAAGGCTAATATGAATTTTTAATCCTAAAGCATCCAAGCATTCAAGTATCCAACAAATCAAGGAAAGAAACATCAAGTTCCTTGGAGTGATGTGTTTGATTTCAATCCTTTAGTGGAAGCCATTAAAGGTTTGGTGAGTTGTAGCAAGCAAGTGTTCATTCATCATTACTTCCATTTATCAATTGTTATTATCTTTCTATCAAGGTTTAATTACCAAACATGGGGTTTGAGTAAGGCAAACCCCCATTCAAATAAATCAAATTTTCCCCTTTGTATGTGCAGGTTACAGGTTGAAGAAGGATTGAAAAGATCTCAAGGAGAAATTTTCCATTATTTTAAAAAAATTCATCATTGTTGTCAAGCTACGAAAACTCAATTATAGGTTTTATTTCCAAATTTTTGATAGTGGGACCTGTATCAAACAAAGGTTAAGATCTAATACCAAAAGTTTGTCAAAAATTATTCTGGAAACCCTATCCAAGACCCATTCAACCTAGGGAAAACCTATCCTTCAAAAATGCTCAAAACATAATTTTAATGCTATCTACATGTGTCCAAACCCTTCTCAAATATGCTTGTAAACTGTTAATTTGATTTTTGTAGCTTCAAGAAATTGCATTTTATCATCTAGGTTTTTTTTTCATTAGGTTTAGTTGCCTAAAATTATTTCCATTTAATTCAAAACCCTCCAACTATCATAAGGAATTAGAGATACAAGTTTAATTGGCTCACTTTACGGTTGAAAGTCAATCTTAACACCTTGTGATCTCTAGTTCCTAATGAAATAAGGAAGATGGGACATCTTTAGTTCCTAATTTATTTGCATAAAAGACATAGGACACCCCATTTTGGTCCTCCCCCTTTTCCTTTCATTTTATTTTGGTGAACCTGGCATTATGCATCATATTTTTTTGATTTGGAGATCATTCAAACCCTAGATCTAGGTTTCATATTATCTTATTTTGCATTGCATTTAGGGTTACATATTGCATATTTGCATCTTTTAAAATTCATAAAAAATTAAAAACATTGCATAAATTTTGTATATTAGATTTCATATTAGTGTTTTTTAGTAATTTAGATCAAAATTGAATCCAAATTACATTTAAAAGTTGCAATTTTCTTCACACATTGTCATTAAAATTTTTGCATTTCTATTTCATCTCAATTTCTAGAAATTATGTCACTAAATATTTGTTTACAACTAGAAACAATATGTTGAATTCACAAGACAATTGAGAGGAGAGGTGAATTAGTTATTCATTAAAACCTTAAACCCTCATTAATATTCACATCCACATTAACCTTATTAGCCTTTAATCTGTTAGAGTGATTTAGCATGTAAGCAAATAACAAAAACCAAAACAAAACAACACCATACATAGAAGAACACCAAATTTATATGGAAAACCGAAGAAGGGAAAAACCACGGTGAGGATTAGCTCACAATATAAAGTAATTGCAATACCCAATACAATACACTCACTATTAGAGGGCTCACTGCCCAAATGAAAGAAGGGCTCACTACTAATGGCTCACTGCCAAATTATAGAAAAGAAGAAAGAATATTTTTACAATGATAAATCCATCTTAGAGAAACAAAAAATATCCACCACTACATCTCCAAATCATTCATAGCCTTTTTAAAGAATGTAGACACCTTCTGCTCATCGATTCTAGTATTCTAACACATTAAAGCTCGCACTAAATTTTGCACTTCAAATCAAATTTCACATCACTCACACACCATTCATAAGTTCTCAATGAACTCAACACTTATTTATACCAACCACAACCTTAAAAGGAATGAAGGAAAACCACATTATACCTTAACTCAGTCCTAAATACACATATACATGCTATGCTACACTTTCTCAAAAACCAAAGAAAATCGACAATTAGTGTAAACACATAAGGCCAATCGAACCTATGTAAACACCATTAAACATTTAAGCACGTGATTCTTTTGATCCAAATATGAACCATAGACCACACACATCACTTGAACACAATTTGGAATATTCCATCAACACCTTGAAATCCAAAAAATTCCTTTGCAACAACTTTCACCTAAATAATATACTCATCTTGTATACCCAATTATCCTTCCACATAATGTAACTCATGAATCCAACCTTAGGAGTACCAAATCACAAAAAAAATTGACAAAAGATAGATATAAGTGATATAAGCACACCCATAGATGTACAAGACCATAAAACTCATTGCGGAGAAATGTGGACCAAAACCATTTCTCTCAAACAAAACTGCTTTCATAGTTCACACACTGGTAAACACAATTTTCTCTACACATTGATCTAGAACAAGAAACTCTAGATATAACACCTCTGATCAACATATCTAAACCACATAGTCATAACTTCAACACAAAATAAATGTGGAGATAAACCAGAACACTACACTACCTATAGAACACTTCTTTTCCACATTGTTTCTTCTTTTATTAAAATTTTCTCAAAAGCACTTGGAAACCAAGCACCACTATAATACCCCTCTATTTTGTCCTTTTGATTGAACAATGTTCAGCTCTTTTATGTTGTACTTTCTATTAGTACCTTGACTATGGTACTCGGCTTCTATTTTGATCGCTATCTATAAAGCGACGTTAATGTTATCTTTTGATGTGATAGTATTTTATTATGATGTTATCATTATGACATGTTTTGAATTAGCATTATGGATGTTTGAATTAATGATGTTTATGCTTTTGATCATATTAATGATGTTAGATTCGTTAGTTGGTAATATTGTATTGGTGAAGGGCACGGTATTGCATCACTCGCTTGCGAGTGCCCTGCGATTCTATGATTTCCTCTTCATGCTGTGCCTTATTTATGACATATTTATGCATGTGGATATACTCTTTGTTCGCAGGTTGATAGGTACAAGACATCGACTCCACCTGGTTTCACAAGTAGGAGCGTGTCCATTGCCCAACGGTATTCGATTGGGAGATAGTAGCTAGGTTTTCCATGCCAAGTCATCACCCTAGTCATAGTGTGTCATCAGGTGTTGTCGGGTTATGATTGCTTTAACTTTGTTCAATTTGCCTTGATTTTTTTTAAATTGCAAGTTAAAAA
This sequence comes from Sequoiadendron giganteum, assembly GCA_007115665.2. Classification (NCBI taxonomy): domain Eukaryota; kingdom Viridiplantae; phylum Streptophyta; class Pinopsida; order Cupressales; family Cupressaceae; genus Sequoiadendron; species Sequoiadendron giganteum. The sequence goes on along the minus strand of CM021109.1, from coordinate 436,592,634 downwards.
ATGGTAATTAAATGGCTTTTTGTATATAAGTTATTGATTAAATTAATTTGGTTTTTTATGTTGGAAGATGCCATTTAATTCATTAATTAATTTAATTTAATTAATAAAATAATTTAATCTTGGATTAGCTTCATTTTATTGAATTAATTAAATTGAATTAAGTTACTTGTTTGAATTGAATGATATTTTAATAGGAAATTGTAATTAATTTCGAAAATTGAAAAATAAAAGAAAAGGATTTAAATTTCATTTTGGAAAAGTTTGAATTCAAAAAAACTGAAATTGAAGATATTTTCTATTTTCTATTTTTGAAAATTTATTATGGTGGTTTAATAGATATATTTTATTTTTTTTGGCTATTATTGGGATTTTTCATGAGTTTTTGTCGGAGCTTGAAAATTGGAAAAACAAGGAAGGAAAGAGAATTGGTTGGTTTTGTTTTTTGGGTTTTGGAGAAGCTGAGTTGAAATTCTGGAGAGGATTTGGAACAGAGGAAAAGGCTTGCCTTCATTATCAGCTATCAAGCTTCAGAAATCAGGTTCATTTCAATTAAAAATTTCTTTTTATGGAAATGTTAGATAGTTTGTTTATATTGTTGTTAATCTTTTAAATTCTGGTTGTGAATTGCTAGAACAAAACTCATGTTGAAAACAAGATTAATTAGCAAAAGACCCTCTTTAGAAATGAATTTCTTCAATGAAATGGAAATATAACTATAATAATTCTTCCCAAAATTTGTTTGCCCAATTAGATTTCTGATTTGAGTATATTTGCAAAAAGAAAACATATATTTTTTATATGTTTATGTGGGTATATATATATATATATATATATATATATATATATATATATATATATAGAGAGAGAGAGAGAGAGAGAGAGAGGAATATATATACATATACACCTTCTATTAAATTATTGTTGTTGAAAACCGAAATAAGAGGAATGGGCAGATTTCTTTTTAAAAATCTATAGTCGAAGAAAAAAATGATTTCACGTTATTTTTGGGGGGGAGTTCGCTGGGGGCTCACCCCCACAGCGCCCCCCATGGGAGGCGAGTGGGGGTAGCCACGCCCAACACACTCCCCTCTCCCCTCCACAACCGCACCCACAAGGGACGACTGTGTTTACATGCAATCACCCCCATTAATGGGGGTCGGCTGTGTGTAAACACAGCCACCCATTGTGTGTGGGGTGTGTGGACCAAGGTAGGTTGTGGTTTACTTTTTACTTTGTTTTGTTTTTTTATTTTTTTAAATTTTTTTTATATTTTATTTTTTTAATATTTTAGTATTATATATTTATAATATTTATTATTATAATATATAATATTAGTATATTAGTATAATATAAATATATTAATATGTATTATTATATTATATAATATTAAAATATTAATATAATATATATTAATATTTAATATTATATTTTATAATATTAAAATATTAATATATAAATAATTAAATATGTGTATTATTTGATATACACATATATGGAAAAATTATTTTTGGTAATTGGATTATACAATTTTAAATATTACACTAAGGCATATTGTAAAAATATTGATTTAAATCAATGATTAAGTTTTAAATGTACATGTGAGAATTAGAGTATGTAGCTTTTAGTCAAATTATTAGTTGAAATTTTAAATGTTTTTTTGAAAGGTTAAACTTAGAATTGGCAAGAAATGTGTTTAGCATCATAATTATTTAATAGTTTATTTTGCAATAAACCTATTGTAATTTCTAAACGTTATGTTCTGAAACATAGAAATATAAATGATTACTTGTTACCATGGAAGCAATTAGGAAATTAAATGTTTGGTTTAAATTTCATCCTTTGTCTTGACAAGACATTGTTAAATTAAGTTTTATTGAGGCATTATAATACTAAATTTGATTATGGGAAATGGATTTAATATATCCAAAATTAGTTTATTTCCTCATGATTGCCTTATGTGATTATATCCCTCAATGTTCATGTTTTGGGGAAATGGGTTAAGTGCCTTTTATTTGTAAGTCTTCTAGATGAGGTCTTTTAAATTTGTGGGTTTTCGTGTCATGTAGTCAACCTATTTTAAATCCCTTGGGTAGTGCATGTTACGTTATTAGCTATTTACTCGGTTTCCATGAACGGGGATGTTTTGTGCCTCCTTGGATTAGGAGTGGATTGTGTGAGTTGTGTCTCCTTGTAAGGAGTGACTTTGATATTTTGTTACCTCCAATGTTTGGAGAGGGTGTTGACTTATGTCGCCTCCTGAGAAAGGAGTGGTTGTGTTATCTTGTTTGATGCACTTTGGTACCCTTTGGGGATTAGATGGTGTGTGTGTTGTCAAGTAGAAGAGTGGCTTCCATTAGGGGCCAGAGCCTGTAAGAGGTAAGATTGGGTAACCTACGGAAGTAGTTAATCAAGTGATAACTAAAAAAATTTACTTAGAATTTAGGTGGTACTTCACACTAATCAAGATAAGTTATGTCCTCACTCATATTCACAAGTGCTTGTTTAGACTCGGGGTGAGTGGGAAGGCCTGGAATGGCAAGGTTATCTATCTGGTCTTTATGGCAGGTATTTGATCCCACATTAGTAAGTATGAGGGTCGAGGATCGGTTGAGGCCACCAGGTTAGCTGGAGCCTATGAAGATCTGTAGTGGGCAACTCATGATGAGTTGTGTGATGACACTCTGTCTAGGAAAACAGTTGTTACTTGATTTTATGGGTATGGTTTCCCTTATCCTACCTGATGTGACCATAGTTGGTATTTGATTCTATGTGTATGATTTCCCTTAACTTACCTAATCTTTTTTATATCTGGAAGCAATGTGACCATGTTAGAGTTGTGCTTGTGTTGTACTTGTGTGGTACATTTGTTTGGTTGTGTCAGTTTGGTTTAGTTTTGTGTTAGTCTATGTTTAGAGGTAGATGGTCTTGGCTAGGATCCCTTGTTACTATCTCCTAACACAGGGGTGGGCCTTTGGGTCCCACTTGGTTGGGTGGCGTGCACCTTAATCCATTGGGCCTTCTTCATGTCTGTATGGATGAGATTGCCAATTGGAGAGCTCGTACGATCCAATTTCACTTCATGTTTTAATTAATTCGGTTATCTTGTGATTTATTACCCCTCATTTGTTATCGAGGTGGAAAGTTGTAATTATAATCTTATTCTTTGGACTTGCCTCATTTGGGGAATGAGAGTTGTAACCATATTGTTTAATTATGATTAATGAAATTGAAAGTTATCTCTTATGCTTGATGTAAACTATCTTAATTGGAATGCATGTGTTTTATTTCTTAATTAAATAATTGTCATGGTTTAAGTTCATGTTTTTTGTTGAGGTTCTATATAACCTCTGTCTCGTAACCTTAGAGGTTGTTGGTATTAGTTAGTGAACTTGCTTATTAATTGTACTTAAACAAAAAAAAAATAGTTCATTTAAGTGGTTAATTGCAACTTCCTCTAGGGTTGCGTGGCGAGGCATTGCAACCACAAACACATTCTCATCATTTGCAACACTTTCTCATTACAACCAAACCATCTACAATACAACTCATCATACTAGAGGTTAAACATCCACAAACACAAGCTTATCAAAGCAACACTAGAGGTTGACACCAGTGAAACTACTAATGACAACATAATATAACTAATCAAAGCATCTCTAAGGTTGACATCAATGACAACACAAACTACATAGACTAGATCCATTGAAACCAATTATAATACAAACTACATAGACTTCTAACATGGTGAGCTTAAATATCGAAGAAAATATTCAAAATTTATTTTTTCAGACCCCTATCCAAGGACACATTCACCCTAGGGTGAACTTGTCCTTGTACATGTCATTTTTCATTTTTTTTGCATATTTATTAGTGTCTTTTTTCTTTTCTTCCTTATACTTGTAGATCTTTGTTTTAGTTTCAAAATTTGGATTTTTTTGTAATTGTTTGCATTAAGTTCAATTAGTAAAATAAAGTTCATTATTTGAAATCAAAATTTGCATTTAAAAGAACTCATTTTTCAGGTTTTTGCATTTAAAAATCAATCAATTATCAGTTTCAGATCTGAAATTTGCAAACATGTTTCCTTTTCAAGAACATGATATTTAGGTTGTCGCATAGCTTGTATGATTGTAACCTCTCTACTTATGAGTATAATCTAAGAAAAATAAATGAAACCATTGACAAGCATGCTAGTTACCCTCCTAAAATATCTTCCATTAGTATGAATGTCATTATGGGTAATAATTATTCTCCAAACACCCTCCCTCCTTCTTAGGAAGGTTCATTTGTGTTAGAATAATCAATCATGCAATGCCACAAGAATCGTGTTTGTATCTCTCCTAAGGCTTCCCACACTTGGGAAGATATATTAGAAAAAGAAGATGAGATCATTAACATATTCCTTAACACCACAATACCTAGGCTTCATTCAACTTTCAATTGTGAGATCATTGATCACCCTAATATCTCCCTTATTGATGATCATCATGTGAATCTTTTTTATCTTTTCCCCACCACCTCTCCTACTAAGAAATATGTTAGGGTGCAATGGGATAGAATATTATTAAACATTATATTTCAAAAGACAATAAAGGAATTATAAAGATGAAAATGATAAGGTCACCTTAGCTCCTCCACCTTTATACCAAACCATTGTCCAACTGTTACCAAATTTTCACCTATAGCTCAATTCAGTAGAGCTAGAACAGTTGATTGCATTTAAAGGTGAAAGGTATTCCAACATATTTCTGCTAAAATTTATCCATTGCATATCAAAAGATGCTCAATAAGGAAAATTCGGTTTTCATTGTGCAATACTTTGCAACATAAAGGAAACTACATAAATTTACAAGATTTTTCTTTCATTCATTTTGTAATGGAATATGCACAAGATTACATAAATGTTGATGTTTCATATATTGAAAGGAAAAGAATGATCAAATGTCCCACACAAGTTGTGGGAGTAGCTAAACTAAAGCAACATAGAGATATACTATACATCTGAAGATGAAAGTAATGAAAACAACACATGAAAATAAATATATCCATCATTGCCTAGTAGAATCTTGTGGATCTTCATTGTCTTTAGCCCCTCTTTTCTCCTGACCCTTAGATGAGCCTGTATCATGATGAAAAGGGTTGGTTAGAGCTCTGACTATGAATCTCAACATATGTCCTATCAACAAAATAATAGTATATGCCTTTAAGTTAGTTGAGCAAGCATCAGATGTATGCAAGAGAGCCTAAAACTCAAACATCACAGGAGCATTGAGCTTCATTGTTTTTTATCTAACATGTTTTTTCACTGTGTAGGTATAGGTGAAATCTTGTTGTTGGATTCATTTCTATTGACATTTTAGCATGTGGTGAAAAAATGGGCTCCCACAAGGGTTGAACCCAGTAGCTGCCCCTAAGTCTCAAAAGGGGAAATGCAATAGGAAGATACATTCAGAATGCTCAAATAAAATCATTTTCATCTTAAGAAGTAATTCATAAAGTGGTTGTAAGAATCACTAGTAGTATTGATAATTCATGACAACCAAGTCAAAAGTGCAATGAGGCAACCCTCTACTTTAAAATAAAAATCATGGATGAACAATGGGCTCATTTGAAAGCTTAAGTAATATGCAAAATAGAATAAAATTGCACCATTTTCCCATTCAAGAATTTTGTTTGTAAGCAAATGCTTTATACTGTCATTATTTTTCTTCATTGAATGGTTATTTTCATCATTTTTATATATTTTATTGCTGCCATATATCAAGGTTTTTTGTTGGTTGTGTTATTTGAAATGCATACATTGGTGGTACAACTATGCATTAAATGACAATGGGATCAATGGACTTGTTATCTCCTAAAGTTGTACCCTAGTTAAGTTGTAAAACTTAACACTTTAGAGACACATGGGGACTTTTCCAGGTTGTGGGTCACCTGCAGTGGAAAAGAACCTCCGAAGAAGGCCAAATTCCTTTCGGTATCACCCAATCTAATGATTTACTGCGAAAAGGGGTAAGAAGGAGTACTGAAATATGAAAAAGGCTACTCCTAAGGTGATACACCAAAACTGAACTTGAACATAAACTTAGACAAACAACACTTGCTTAAAATGATTGAAAATAAACTTGTGCAACTCATTCTTGTATGTCTTTGCATAAGTATTTCATAATAAGGTTGTGATGTTCAGACTTCTAGAAGGAAGCTAAATTCACAACTAATAATCCATTCATAAAATTTGACATAGATTATGACCTGCATAAACTAACTCCTGCATAAAGGTGTTGAACATGAGACAAAACTATAAGGAAATAAAAATACCTCACATATATCTTGATCGAATCATCTGAATGCACATAATAAAGCAAGGAAAAAGAAGGCAAAAAATCCAAAATATTTTATAACCAAGGTTTCCTCTATTATTCATGTCCAAAAACTGTTACAAAGTTTGCCAGTCTAAGAAAGGACTGCAAAATCACTAACTCTCAAAACTACATAGTAAGAACTAACTATCAAATGAGTTACAAATGTGGTTAAATAACCAACAGCAAGTGGTTCCACCAAAAAGGGTTCTAGAACCCATCTTGGGTCGGATGCAACAATAAACCCAAAAATATAACATGTAAATCTTCTACAAATGAGCTCTAAAAGGATGAGATCAAATTTGACTATGTCCACCATTAAAGTATGCAAAACCACCTCCTATAAGTGCTCCAAAGGCCTCAAATATTTGTCAAAATGCTTTCTAAATTCTTGCCACATGTTTTCCAACCTCCTCTAACTCCCCTAGATGCTTGTCAAGTAATAAATTAAAGCATATCTTCCCTCCTTGATCGAATGCATGAGTGGGTCCTTCATTTAATTTTGCATTTAAAAGAAAACACTTAAGACTAAGTGATTTATAAAACATCACTTAAGACTTAATGTTTGCAACTTCAAATAATATGCAAAAATAAAATAAATAAAATACAAGTCTTAAAAGACTTACATTATATAGAGGGAAAAATATCACTAAAGGCACAAGACTAAAAGCCTTAGCCTATGGTTCAATTGTTCACATGATGTAATTTAAAATAAAAGGTAGAAATACCTTTATCCTATCGACATTTTTAGGGTTACAAACTTGTGAACAAAACAAAAATGAAACATTCATTTCATTTTTTTTTTTAAGCTTCTGGAAGAAGCTTGATCGCCACCAACAGTGAGGGTTTTTGGGTTTGTGGAGCTCGACCTAAGTCTTTAATGGTGGATCTTTGTGTTCCTCTTGCACACTTTTAGTAGATAGTTGCTTCAAGTTGATAGGTAAGTATTCTAGAAGCATTTTATCATTCTACTTCTTTTCCTGGAAGATAAAATGCACATTTTGAGCCTATTCTCAGAAACATGGCTTCTCTTGCATTTTTTGTTATCATATTTCAGATCTTCTGTAGAGAAGAGGGCTCGAGCTCAAGTCTTTTATTTTTCAAAAAAGAATCATATTTTTTGTGCTTTCTTCATAAAACTCCATGAATCTTCTTCACATATTTGTTTGACTTAGAGCTCCATCATTGTCATCGCTCCATGATTTGTAATGGTAGTTGGTTTGCTCATGTATTTCCTCTTGTGAAAACTTCACTTAATCATATTTGTGGCTCCATGATTTGTATTCTCTTTTGGGTAATTGAGAATCCCAACAATAGGGGCATTGATGGAATTTTCCTTTTGTTTTTGAATTCTCTGACACCATCAAAACTGTTGTATTATGTTTTATGGGTATTTCCTTTTACAAGGTACAGGTGCTTCGAGGGTTTCGATGAAGGTTTTCCATTTTTTTCATGTGAATTCCTCTGTCTTTTTCAATATCATGGCCATGGCTTTAAACTACTTACAGATAGATGAGGGTTTCATGTATATCTCTTTTGTTAAGAATAAAAATGGTCACTATGAGAATGATATCTTCACCTCTAGAAATAAGCACTTTTTATGTATTTTGCTTCAGAAATATAGAGGACTTATCCTCAATGTTCCCATGAACTCAATAAATCCATTTAATATTGTAGTGTACATACTTGAGCTAGCTACAAAATCAGACTTCTGGAAAACCATGTTTTGATTCTCAAAAATAATTCATGAAACAAAAATGTAAATCATTTCCATTTTAGTGATTTTTCTTTGAAGAAAAGAATGATAAAGAATAAACTATTTATCAAAAGTTAAAAACCTGAGCCCATAGCCATATGCCAAAACCTACTCTTAGGAATATTCCATGAAGATACAAAACTTATAATGTGATCAAGTATTGTCTCTAAATGTATATAGATGATAAAAAAATGCTCCTCTTCTTGAAAACCTTTGTAAATAGTTGTTTTGGTTCCATTGTGGAAACTCATGCATTTTAACTCATATCTATTCCACATGATTTTATGATGGCTCATGCTGTCAACATTGATTATAAATTCACCTCCTATCATTATTATGTAAAATATGTTCATTTCTTGATCAAGTTCCTCTCACTGTGAAATGTTATATATCTACTCACTCTAACTACCTTCATGACCTCTATTTAGCTTTGAAAGATTTATATTCCAATACTTTTTCTGGTGAATGGGCATATGTGACCATGTGTAAAAGGATTGCCTTTCTCTAAGAATATTTGTCATTTTACTCTCATATCCTCTGTAACACTCTTTCCTATAGCTTTCATATTGTTGTGACTTTGTATTTAAGCCTCTATGCTAGATCTTTTCTTTAAATTTTTGATTATCATTCTTTTGTTCAATTCATTCTCTTAATCATTGTACCTAATCTCTACATACTTTGCTTGATTGGATCATACCCACCCTGTACATGGCTTCTTATTTTATCAATAAGGTTGTTGTCTGTTGTACTCTGTCTAGATAGAGTGTAATACCCCTCTATTTTGTTTCATGTTCAGACAACTTTTATGCTTTGTTTTGGTTTCAGCTACTATGATACTGGGCATACTTTGTTATGTGTGTTTTTTATCACTACTTATAGAGCGACGAACTATTATTTGTGTGATGTGGTTTATCTGATGTTTTATTTTACATGCTTTAATTGGAGTAATGATGTTAGTGGATATAACATGTGATTGCATATGAGATTATTTGAAGTATTGTGGAAGAGTCGGTTGTAATGATTGTATTGGTGAAGGGGATGGGTTCGCATCACTCGCTTGCGAGTGCCCTACGATTCCGTGATTTTCTCTTCACGGTGTGTATTTTATGTTGTTTACTTGGTTTTCAGATTTGCAGGTACATAACATCAACTCCACCTAGTTTCACAGGTATGAGCGTGTTGATCCAATGGTTAAGTTGAACGAGAGATAGTAGCTAGGTAACTTGTGTCAAGTCTACACCCTAGCCATAGTGTGTAATCAGTCATGTGTGTTGATTCATTGATTTCCTTGCTTTAATCTTATTTAATTGTGAAGGGATTCTTGATTTTGAAATAAATATTTAGAATAATTGCATTAAATTATGTTGATGGTTATTTAAATTAAAATTATGCATTGTGGATACAAGTTTATATTTTAATTAATTTATTTATTTTATTTTATTTAATTAATTAAATTTATTTTATTTAATTAATTAATTTATTTTATTTAATTAATTAAATTTAATCCATGGGATTGAATTTAGTTATTAAATAATTTAATTAATTAATTAAATATGATGTTAAGAAAATTAAAAGAAAGAAAAGAATTTAATTCATTTTGGAATTTTAATTTCAATTAGTGGGAATTAAATTAGAATTTGGTATTAAATTTGTATTTGGAATATTAAAATTAAATAGAAATTAATTTTGGTTGTTACAAGATATTTTTATTTTTGTCAGTATGTTGGAGTTTAATTTATTAAAGAGGTGGTTTAAAATTTATTCATGGGAGAGAATTTTGGGAATTGAAAAGAAAGAGGAAAGTTTATTCACAGGGGTGTGAGGATATTTTTGAAAGGGGAAAGATATTTTTGGAAGAAGATATTTTTGGGAAAAATACACAGAGGTTTTCCATTTCCTGAAACTTCTTGACTCAGGTTTTCTTTTGTGTTTTTGTATTGTTCTTGGTTTTCTTTTAAAATTGTACTGATTAAAGATTTGTTTGTTAAATTTATTTAGGAAAACAATTTGTTGTTAGAAGAAAGAAAATAAATAAATAATATTAAAAGCTTTAGTTGTTCCCGTGAAATTTCTTCAGGGAAATTATGAAACATCTGTTGAATTTAGTTTATTTGAGGAAAATGTTATTTTGTTATTAAATCAAACTTATGGGTAAAACAACACTTAGATTTGTTTTAGAAAATTTCAATCACTATAAAAAAAAAAAAAAATTATTTTCAAAAACCTCTCTAGAAATTGCGGTGGAGAAAACTAGAGGATTTGAAAACTTTTGGTTATAACTTAGATCTCTTTTAGTTTTCTTATTCTTTTATTGTTTATGAATTCAAGAAAATTGATTAAAGAAATCAGTTTTGAACCTCTATGAGTTTTCGATTGTTCTGGAAAATTCTTTCATATTTTCACTTGTAGGTGAATGTTTTCTACTAAGTTTCCCAATTTTATTTTATGCTGAAATTATCATTTTTATATATATATACAAATTTGCATATATATATATATATATATATATATATAAACATAATTATTAATTTAAATTTGTTTAGAATCTTTGTGAATTTTATTGCGTCATATGATGATATCCGTTTATTGTGTTCTTGGGAAACGAATTATTAATTCATAGATTCGTGCAGACTTATGAGACTATGTAAGCGATTTTTAATTCACAGTTTTTTCTTTTGTTATAATGTATAAGGGAGTTGGGGGGGATCTACCTCCCCACAACCGCCCCCATATGGGAGTAGTTGTGTGGAGGGAGACCCCCTCCACGCCTCCCTTAAACCGTCGCCAACCGTGGGAGTTTGGGGAGCGGCGGAAGTACAGCCGTGCCCCCCACTCTCCCATTCCCTTTGATATTTTATGAAACCCTTATCTTTTATGAGGGGTGCAGCCTATAATACGTGTGGACTGTCATTAATTTTGTTCGCTCTTTTTCCTATGCGTCGATGTTTTATTCCAGTATATTATATATATATGGTATATATGCATATATATAATGAATATATATATATATATATATCTATATATAATATATAGATATATATACATTATGTATTTGGTTTTACTAATTATATGTTCAATGTGAATATAAATATATATATGGTATATATACATATATATAAAATAATTAAGTACGTTTAGTTATTCTATTTATTTTTAATTATAAACTTGGTTTAATAAAATGAGGTTGTGATTATTTGTGTGCTTTTAAATAAATATATATTATATTCAGTTTATATATATATATATTTAAATGCATGCATGTTAAAGTGGTTGAGTTTATTATTTAATTTGAGAAATTGTAGGAATTAGATGTGTTAGTTGGGAAACTGAAAGGATTATCTTGCATGGGGTTATTTTTCTTTTTAAAGTAGTCAAAAGATTGTTTTGATAAATTGGAATTTTTCCCTTCCCTATAATAGTAAGGGCAATTAATCTATTTTATTTAATTATCTGGTTGAAGCAATTGGTTATTTACTGTGAAAAGTATTAGATAGGGAAATGGATTTAATATATCCAAAAATAGCGTATTTCCTTGCCATTGCTTGTTGTTATTATTTGTCTTTATGTTCATGTTTGGGGAAAAAGGGATATTGAGTTTTAATTTGTAAGTCTTCCAGAGGTTGTGGGTTGTTAATTTGTTGGTCAACTATTTGTATTTCCCTTGGGTAGTGCTATATGTGATTTGTTTCCTCCAAGTGTTTGGAGTGAGTTTCCTTAACTGTTGTCTCCTAGAATAGGAGAGATTATGTTGTCTTGTTGTAAGCACTTGAGTTACCCTTGGAGTTTAGTTTTGTATAGTGTGTTGTCCATTAGAAGAGTGGCTTCTGTTAGGCGTCAGAGCCCAAAGAGGTAAACCGGGTAACCTTCGGAAGTGTTTTAATCAAGTGATAATTAAATTAATGTACTTAGATGATTAGGATACACTTCACACTAATCAAGATAACTTAGCCTCACTCATAGATACAAGGGCTCGTTTAGACTTGGGATGTGTGGGAAGGCCTAGAATGGAAAGGTCAACTATCTTGTCCTTACGAGAGGTAGTCGATTCCGCATAAGTAAGCATGAGGGTCAGGATTTGTTAGAGGCCACCAGGATTACCGGAGCCTATGAAGAATGCCCAGAGGAGATCTCATGACTAACTGTGCGATGACACTTTGTCTAGGATAACATTGGGTTTTGTTTTATGTGTATGGTTTTCTTATCATACTTGATCAATTATATGTTTGGAAGCAATGTGACCATGTTAGTGTTAGACTTATATTGTGCATGTGTTTGGTTGAGTCAGTATGTGTCAGTATGAGTTTGCCTTTGGTTAGAGGTTGTAGATCTTTGTCCATGTTACATTGTTACTATCTCCTAGCATGGGGGGTTGGACTTTGGGTACCACTTGGTTGGGTGGAACATGCACCATACACCATTGGGTCCCCCTTTATCTTCAGTACTTGGTGACGAGACATCCAGTTGGATAGCTCACGGTTCTTGTTTTTTTAATTCAAGCATTGTTGTATTTCAAAATTGTAATAAGTTATTATACCCCTCTTGTATTGACAAGGTGGAATTATGTAATTGTAACACTTTTGTATTATTGCCTCATTCTGGGAATGAGTGGTGTAACCAGTTTTTTAAGAGTTAATGAATTTATACTTTGGATGTTTATCTCCTTATCTTATGTTGTATATGTATGTTGTATACATTATTATTCCATATGGTAATTAATGCAATGGTTTTAATGATGTATGTTGTATGGGTTTAAGTAATCTTGGTTATGTAGCCTTAGGGGATGTTGTCGATTGTAGATGAACATGTATTTTTAATTCACTTTAATAAAAAAAAATTAGTACGCTTTTGTTGTGAATTGAAACTTCCTCTAGGGCTGTGTGGCAGGGAACTACATAGAGATAAATTGATCCTTTAGCTGTTAAATAAAGGACTCTTAGAAACATTTATGGGACTACTTTCTTTAATCATAGAACAATAGCACTACTGAATTTGGGGTCTTGAATATCATGTATTAAGATCATTATCTCCAAACAATTACAATTGACTATCATGTGGCACTGCCTTTGTAACGCCCCGCCACGCAACCCTAGAGGATGATGCAAACAACTACTTAAATAGGCTAATTTTTTTTTGTTTAAGTACAATTAATATACAAGTTTGCTTCCCAATGCAACCATCCCCTAAGGTTACAAGATTGAAATTACTTAACAACCCACAACAACAACAACAACAACATGAATATAAACCATGCCAATTATTTAGACAATAATTAAACACATACATTCCAAATAAGATAGTTTACAATAAGCATAAGATAACTATCCAATCCATTTATCCATAATTAAATATTACAATTATGACTCTCATTCCCCAAATGAGGCAAGTCTAATAAATAAGGTTACAGTTACAACTTCCACCTCGATAACAGATGAGGGGTCAAATAATACAAGATCAACTGAAATGAAATAAGGCAAGAACTAAAACTGAATTCCATGAGCTCTCCAACTAGAAGTCTCATCCACATGAACAAGGAGAAAGAACCCAACAGATTTAGGTGCATGCCACCCAACCAAGTGGAACCCAAAGGCCCACCCCCCGTGCTAGGAGATAGTAACAAGGAATCCTAGCCAAGACCATCTACCTCTAGACATAGGCTAACATAAATTGAACCAAATTGAATCAACCAATCACATGCCACACTAGCACATAGCAAGTACAACTCAAACACCACATACGTACAACATAAGTACAACAAAAGTACGACTCAAGAGCATCACAAGAAACACACAAGGACAACTCTACATGGTCACATTGCTTCCAGAAATAAAGTAGAACAAGTATGTTATGAGAACCATACACACATAATCGAATACCAACCATGGTCACATCAGGTATGTTAAGGAAACCATACCCACAAGATCAAATACCAACTATGGTCACGACAGGTATGTTAAGGAAACCATACCCACAACAACAAGAGCCAACTGTTGTCCTAGACAGAGTGTCATCACATAGCTCATCATGGGTTATCCTTGGGATTCTTCCTAGGCTTCGGCCCCCACAAGAAAAGGTTAACCTGGTGACCTTTACCAAATCCCGGCCCCCATACTCACTCATGCGGAGCCAAATACCTTTCATACAGACAAGATAGATGACCTTGCCATTACAAGCCTTCCCATCTCATCCCAAGTGTAAACGAGCACTTGAGTCCATGAGTGAGGCATTAATATCTTGATTAGTGAGAAGTTAGTCCTAATCTTCTAAATATTGTTTTAGTTATCACTTGATTAACTAACTTACGAAGAGTTATCCTAGCACCACTTCGTGTGTCAGCCCCGTTAGAAGCCACTCTTCTACTGGACAACACACACACACCATCCAAACATCAATGGAACCAAGGTGCAACAAACAAGATCACAAGTCCACTCCTTTCTCAGGAGCGACAAAATTAAAACCATCTCCAAACAATGGAGGTTATAGCAATAACAAAACTGCTCCTGACTGCTCCTGACAAGGAGGCATACATTACAAAATCCTCTCCTTTCTCAGGAGGCACAAAGCATTCCTGTTCGTGGAAACTAGGTAAACACTGACCATACTCCATGCACTACCCAAGGGAATTAACAGACAATCGACATCACAAGATGACCACCCCCAACCTCTAAGGTCCTCTGGAAGACTTACAACATTAAATACACTTAACCCCTTTCCCAAACACATGAACTCAGAGGAAACAATCACGAAGGCAAGTTACGAGGAATTAAACTAATTTTGGATTTACTAAATCCATTTTCCTTAATAGAATTCAATAATTCATTACATTAACAAAACCGATCTAATAATGTCTCTTCTAGACAAAAGATAAAATTTAAACAAATGTCTAATCCCTCATTGTATGAAAATAATAATAAGGTAAAACAAATACTCCATTAATTCATAATAAATCATTTGAAATAATTATTTCTTTTGCAAAACTATATCATTGTAATAATTTCGTTAATTTCGCAATAAAGACACAACACCCTTCAACTCTAAAATTTATTCTTTCTAAATATAATTCTTTCCAAAATAAATTAATTAATTTCAACTATTGCACTTGATCTAAAATTTCATTATTACATTTAAAATATGAAATTATTTAACTCATCCACTTTTATATATATATATATATATATATATATATATATATATATATATATATATATATATATATATATATATATATAAATATATATATAAGTATTAAAAAAAACAAATCCTCAACTACCCATATATTTAAATTAATATTTTAATAATATACACATATAGTATTAAATATTAAATATATATATATATATATTAATATTTAATATTATACATATAAATCTTATTAAACATTAAAGAAATAAAGATATTCTATTTACCCCATGCCTCGGGCCGCGTGCCATTTCAACCGGGTGAATTAGGGTTAGGGCGGCCGCGGTTTCCTCCATGGCTGCGCGGGTTAAGGATAGTGGCGGCGGCGCATTTATACGAGGCGGCAGGTGTTTAGCTGGGAAAAGGCAACGCCGAGGGTGGAGGGAGGTCGACGGTGGTGCACAACCACACCCACAGGGGTGGCTCGGCTGTGCTTAGCACAACCGGCCACCACTGTGGTGGCGAGGGTGCCAAGCCACCATGGTGGCGATGGCAACGGTGGCTGGTGCGGCTCCCCACAACGCCTCCCATGGGGGTGGTTGTGGGTTGAGCCCCAACCCCCAACACAACACATTTGTTTTTATTTTTTTATTTTTTAAAACCAAAAACCTACAGATTTCTAAAAATCTGCGCTCATGGCCATTTCAAAAATTATTTTTAACAACAACCCCCCCTTTTTAAAAATTTTAACAACAAATATATGCATATCTATAAAACTATATATGTAAATTAACATATATATTTGAATTTTAACAAAATCCCATTCAGATTGAGAAATAAATAGAACAAAACATTAAATTTCAATCAAGAACACCATTGGCAAACAATATTTCAAATTTATAAATTTAAATCGAATAATAAAAAACCTAGTTTCAGAAGTCTAAAGAGATTCATAAGGGTGCCATGATTCCTCCAAGCAAATCCAAAAGCCCCAAAACCAAAAAATCCTTCCCTTCTCCATTTTTCATTTTTTTTCCATCCTCCTCCATTTTCTATCCCAAAATCCAATAATAGCCAAAATGAAAATTATCCCTCAACCCCAAAGTCAAACTTTTGAGAATATCTCCAAAATCTCTATTTTCTAATTTTTGCATTTTCTAATTTTCAAAAATGAAATTTAAACTTTTTTCAAATTTTCCAAATCAAGAATATCTATAATTTCCAAAATGCATAAACAACTTCATTTCAACATAATTAAATTAATTAATTAATAAAATAAATCTAATACAAGATTTAATTATTTTATTCATTACATTAAATTAATCAATAAATAACACTTTTCACAATATAGCCAGATTGAATAAATCAACAATTTAACTATATAGGCCATTTATTTAACCTTTCTAATATTGCAATTAAACAAAATCCAAGCAGATTAAATAGTATTTAAATCCACAAAACCAGACAAAACCTGACAACACACTCAAGACTAGGGTGATGGCTTGACACGAGAAACCTAGCTACTATCTCCCAATCGAATACTGTTGGGCATTGGACATGCTCAAACCTGTGAAACCAGGTGGAGTCGATGTCCTGTACCTGTCAACCTGAAAATCAAGTAAACCACAACATATAATATAAACAGCATAAAATACACACCGTGAAGAGGAAATCTCGAGATCGCAAGGCACTCGCAAGCGAGTGATGCAATCTCATCCCCTTCACCAATACAATATTACCAACTGACGAATCTAACATCATTAATTCAATTATCCACTATGCTAATCCAAAGCATGACATAATAATAACATCAGGATCAAATACCCTCACAACAAAATATCACATTCACATTGCTTTGCAGATAGCGATCAAATAACAATGGATTTCTAAATCAAAGTGCAAACAGAAAGTACAACATAATCAAACAAAACATTGTTCGGTCAAAAGAGCAAAATGGAGGGGTCTTACACTTATGTTCTTATGGTCTTCAAGCATATAGCAAACACAATCATCACAATTCTTCAAGCATGATCACTAGAAGACCTCTTAGCATGAACAATTATAGTAATGTTGAAACAATGTAAATTTGGGTACACACCTCACTTGTTTGATGAAGACTTAATAATGCATTTTTGTCTCTCAACTCTTATGTTATCCCATAAATTTCTTCTTTTTTGAAATAGTCATGATAGTGAAGTGACATGTTACTCCATCCTTCCATTTCATTACTGTAGAATTTCTTGTGAAGGTATGTTGCATCCTTACATATCTGTAAACGGCTTTCATGATTGAATTTTCCTTTCAAATAAGATTAAATGAGCTTCACCATTACAAAGTAGATTCACATCGCTTGGCAAGTTGGGCTCAACCCTTGTGGGAGCCACATTTCACTCCACTTTCCAACATGAAATAAATCAAAACAACATCTTGATAACACTTGTATATGCACATGAAGCAAACATATTAGAAAATAAATCCATGTTTTGGGTATGTATGATGACCTAGATGATTTCCCTAGACACCTAAAGCATGCATTTCCCATTTAATACATATAGAGATTAGTATATACATGTATAGGGTGAATGCATATATAATGTTTGCAATCAGTCATTGCTTAGAGCATTCTCTAACCTCATTGCTTCTTCTTTTCAGGAACGGGAACTAGGAGCATCAAATGAAGCTTGGGACAACAAAAGGACAAGAAGACACATCAAAACCATTTATTCATAGGTAATGACTAGTTACCTTCCTTCTATGCACATTCATTTATTTCTTTACTTATTCATGTATATTATTTTCTTTATCTGTATTGAGTAAGTAAAAGTTAATCTCATGGCTTGTGTGAGACAATGAATATTCTTAAATTCAATAAAGATTACTTTTTAGAAAGATTTGTGTAAATATTTTCTCTATTGCATACACTTGTATAAATGCAATGATTTGTTACAATAATCTTGTAATCTTTTCTGATTTTTCCATTTATACAATTGAATGTAATGTAGGAAGGTTAATAAAATGAACCTCATTTCCTTAGTTTAAAATTAGAACACGCCACCTGATTGAGCCTAAGTTAAAATCTGGTAACATTTTTGGTGACCTCTGTAGAGTGTTTTCCTACTAAACACTATTGACCAGCTGCCTAGACCTATCCTTGGGCATGGAGTCACTCAAAAACTAGGCTCAAAACTTAGGAAAACAGATTCAGAACTTCTATAACTCAATTCGATAGTATGAATGACACCTTGACATTAATGTAAATAAAAAATAGCAGAAAGGAAACTACTTAAAAGTGTTGGAACAACACTTAGGGAATTGAAAGCTAAAACATTAAACCTATGTTAACCTAAACTAGCTAGCAAAGAAGCTAGTCAAACAAAACCACTGACTGGATTTGTGAAGTAACATCCATTTCTAATCAACATTTGATGCATTACATGATTATGTATTTCTGAAAAAGCATGAAACACATGTAGATATTCAACATATTGTTGTAATGTTTCATAAAAGATTATACAAATAAACTCACTTACAACTTGATTTTGATCATGCATATTGTTTTCTTGAACTGGACAAGTGAGTTGAACTTGGTCACCTTCAGTTGCAACTCCAAAATCAGATTCTTCTTCAATTGCATGCTCATGCTTGGGTGCAAGCATAATCTCTAGTACCTCAGTGGCCTCCAAACTACCTAAATATCTGATTGGACAACCTCTTTTAAGGGAAAAGCTGAAAACTTTATTACTGGACTCTTGATTGAGATCTGTTGTTTCAATTTCATCTTTTTGATTTAAATCATTTGGAAATATGGCATCAGGCTCTTGAGCACTTGGAATACAATCAATGATCAATATTTGAAGAGTAGTAACCAACATTTTCTCTTGTTCATCAAAATTTTCCTTTTCTAAAGAGGAAGGCACATGTCCAAACAGTGATATAGCCTCATCTAGCACACTTTCAATAAATCCAACAACCTCAAGCTCTTTTGTATTCCAGAAAGGAAGTAGCTCGCTAAGATTATGTAAATCAAATTCATGAGAAGATTTTTGACCTAAAAGAGTGGACTTACCCCTACCAAGATCAAATTCTTCCTGTCGCTCCAAATTTGGTTCTATTGTTTCAGTGATACAAATGGGGTTGCACATGGTTACTTCCACCTCTTGTTCTTTTTGTTCTTGATAATCCTCCTCTAGGCACATGAACAAAAAAGCTTCATTTCATCTTGAAACATATCCTCTTCAAGATTTTCCATGTACTCTTATGTGAGAGGAATGGTATTGAACTCATGGAAACTCTCTTGAGGAGTAATCTCCTCATCATCCTCAATAAAACATGGAAGATCTTAAAAACTAGCTATGAAATTATGGCTTACATCACCTAAACTATGCACCTATATGTTGTTTTCTTCATTGTTAACAAATCCAGGTAGCTGATCAAATAAAGAAACTGAAGTTTCCTCCTCTTGTGATGCTTTCTCCAATGGAAGCTCTTCACCTTGTATCCTTTCTACTCTGATTTCATCTATCTCATAAACAATATTAGCAAATTTTTCAAATGAATCAAAATGAAAAGGGTTTAATGTAACCTTTGAACCATCAGTAACCCTTTGCTCCTTGTGTGATTTCTCTGATTTGGTGACACAAATGGAACTGCATGAAACCTCAACTATTAAACTAGGATAAATATGCTCATTGGTAAGCTAATTATGAGGTGTTTGAAACTTTTCCTGGCCGTGAATTGGCTGTTGTGAAAATATGTTAGGTTGAAATTGATTATTTTCCTGATTCTTCAAAGGATGAAGGCTTCTGAAATTTGGAATTTCAGGCTTAAGGGACTGATCTGAAGAGTTGACTATTTCATTCTATCTAAAACTAGGAATATCAACCTTAGGAGGATTAAAAGGTTGATTTAAAACTACAAGAGTTTTCTGGACTTCACTCCTTTGAACTTTGGTAGACAAAAGTTTCGTTTGGGCAACTGTCTTCCTTTCAAAATTCTCTTCAAACTTCTTTCTATGAAACCCCTCTACTAGTTGGTCTTGATAATCTGCATAATCCTTAGTACTTCACACTTAAGTAGATAGAAGCTTCACCTTCTCCTCCTTAGTAACTATCTCTCTTTCAAGACTTTCTTTGTATTGTACTCTTTGTGTCATCCACTCTTGATCATAACCATAAGATTGATCAGCCAACTCCTGCTGCTGCAAAATGGTATTTTTCTACTTCTTGATATCAAAGAACATCTTAGATATGCATTCAAGCACCTTACTAATATCATTAATCTTCATGTTATGACGACCTTGACTCAGATCCCACAACGTATGGTCAACCTATTGGATCAGAATTAGCACATTCAGGTAAGGATGTTCTTGAGGCTAATCATATGAATAATCATATGTAGACTGATATGAAGGCTCAGTAGGGTTGAGTGGGTGGTATTCATAGTGGGTATGTTGGATTTCCTGAAAAAACATGGGATCTACGTGCTCATCTTGAAAAGGTTGATAAGGATGTTGATAAGCAGTATTCTCATAATAAGGTGGGTGACATGACATGTTAGCACCTTTGTCTACTTGAAACCAACAGTGATCTTTCCAGAGTCGCCAAGTATGTTAAAAAAAACTTGCCTCCAAAGGCAAAAATTGATATTGTACACACCAAACAATAGTAATGCATAGTACAAAAGGGACTGACACTGTTAGTTCTCTATACCACCGAGTGTGCCAAAAATTGTTATCTCCTAGAGTTGCACCCTAGTTAAGCTGTAAAACTTAACACTTTAGAGACACATGGGGAATTTTCTAGGCTGTGGGTAACCTATAATGGAAAAGAACCTCCAAAGAAGGCCAGATTCCTTTTGGTATCACCTAATCTAATGATTTGTTGTGAAAAGGGGTAAGAAGGAGTACTGAAATCTAAAAAAGGCTACTCATAAGGTGATACACCAAAACTAAACTTGAACATAAACTTAGACAAACAACACTTGGTAAAATGATTGAAATAAACTTGCACAACTTATTGTTGTGTGTCTTTGCATAATTATTTCAAAGGTCATGATGTTTAGACTTCTAGAAGGAAGGTGACTTCACAACTTATAAGCCATTCACTAAATTTGACACAGATCATGACCTGCATAAACTAACTCCTACATAAAGGTGTTGAACATGAGACAAGACTATAAGGAAATAAAAATACCTCACATATAGCTTGATTGAATCATCTAAATGCACATAATGAAGCAAGGAAAAAGAAGGCAAAAAATCCAAAATCTTTTATAATCAAGGTTTCCTCTATTATTCATGTCCAAAAAATGTTACAAAGTCTGTCAGTTTGAGAAACGATTGCAAAATCACTAACTCTCAAAACTACATAGTAAGAACTAACTGTCAAATGAGTTACAAATGTGCTTAAATAACCAACATCAAGTGGTTCCACCAAAAAAGGGTTCTAGAGCCCATCTTGGGTCGGATGCAACAATAAACCCAAAAATATAGCATGGAAATTTTCAACAAATGAGCTCTAAAAGGCTGAAAGAGTCAAATTTGACTATGTCCACCATTAAAGTATGCAAAACCACCTCCTATAAGTGCTCCAAAGGCCTCAAAGCTGAGTCAAAATGCTTGTTATATTCTTGGCACATGTTTTTCAACCTCCTCTAACTCCCCTAGATGCTTGGCAAGTCATAAATTAAAGCATATCTTCCCTCCTTGATCGAATGCATGAGTGGCTCCTTCATTTAATTTTCCATTTTTTAAAAAACCACTTAAGACTAAGTGATTTATAAAACATCACTTAAGACAATGTTTACAACTTCAAATAATATGCTAAAAGAAAGAAAATACAAGTCTTAAAAGACTTACATTATATAGAGGGAAAAATATCACTAAGGCACAAGACTAAAAGCCTTAGCCTACAGTTCAATTGTTCACATGGTGTAATTTAAAATAAAAGGTAGAAATACCTTTATCCTATCAGCATTTTTAGGGTTACTAACTTGTGAACAAAACAAAAATTAAACATTCATTACATTTGTTTTTTGAAGCTTCTAGAAGAAGCTTGACCGCTGCCAACAGTTAGGGTTTTCTGGGTTTGTGATGCTCGACCTAAGTCTTTACTAGTGGATCTTTGTGTTCCTCTTGAATATTTTTAGCAGATAGTTGCTTCAAGTTGATAGGTAAGTATTTGTAAGGCCCTATTGTTAATGCAATATTTACATCTCTTATGTTTCTTTTAGTAAGTTACATTATTCTTGATTGGTTGAGTTGGACTAATATATTATGGAAGCTTGATCTAATACCTATAATGGATAAATTAATTTAGGAAACTCGTATTCATATTGTTAATAATATAACTATCTTTATCAATATTAATTTCATATTTAATACTATTATTAAAATTAAAATCGATATGTAAATTAATATCATTATTAATTCTATTGTTACTATTAATATTAAGAATTAAACCAATATCATTACTCATGTGGTTATAGCGATAAGATGAATTTTTAATATTGTGGTTGCTTAGCATAAATACAACATACCTAAGAAATCATAATAATGGAGTAGGTGGATAGGAATCTAAATAAAACCTATTATCCTCCCATCAATTTATTCACAAACCTACCTATCTTGTCAATGTGTAGATCATCCAACAGGATTGAGTCAGATTCTATGATAAATGCATCACCTAAAACTCAATGACCATCTGAGCTTCTTAATGTTTCATGTCAGGGGAAATATTATGTATTTATCTTCTTTATTATTATTTCAACCGCTCGACTTGAGAATGTCTTTTCAGATCTGGATTTCGAGATTGGTTTTTATTACCTCTATGATTTATATTCACTTTGCAATATTGTGTATGATAGGCTGAAACATTTATGGCATATTGATTACGATTTTTGTGTAGCTCTTATATCCTGTTGACTGTGATATGGATTTATGGTTGGAGAAACTCAATATGGTCTAATGGTGGATCATCGTGTCAAAGATCTTCAACCGCCCTACTTAATGACAAGGGGCAAGGGGGTGTGCTTTGATATAGGCACACGCTACATTCCTCGAGACTCTCCCATCAAAATAGGGATCATAGTATTTTGTATAGGGGGCGAATTAAAATCAGATCTTTGTTTTTAGGTTGCCTTCTTAAGGGACTTTCAAAATAGGTCGTAGGGATTCATTTTATGGAATAAGCAGCATGCACAGTTTGGAGAAACGATGAGGCATCTTTGGACATGACCTCAAGAAACAGGTTCAAGTCATCAAAGTTTAAATTCATCAATAATTTTGGTCCAAGGGTGTTGCCACTTGAATTTATTACACTCAAAGCATGTCTTTAAGTTGCATGTAGTAGCCTTGATGCTAAAACCAAAGCATTGAGCGATAGAGTGGGGTCTGAGTTCTATGTTGGTTTGATGTATACAATTTGAAATTTTTTTGGTTATACCGTCATCGCCACCAGAAGAATATAGATAATCTTTTGTAGTATATTAGCATGGAAATCTAAGAGCTTTAGCTTCTTTTCAAAAGAACTTTTCATTCTACAAACTTTCAAAACTTTACCAAGGATAAATAGACTCAAATTGATGGTTGAGTCTAAAGGAAAATCCAAAACAAATTTAATTGTAGGAACAACATTTCTACTAGATGAGTTCAGTAATGACAAAGAACTAGAAATTAAAAAGGCCATTGTAACAACATTTTCTCTTGGTGTTGTTGGTGTTATGGCAGCACTGCTAAGAGTAGAAACTCAGAAAAGGGCATTGTAGGAAACGATGCACTAGGGGATGAATGGAGTATGCAGGGTGTAGATTATGGGTCATAGGAAATTCATGTATTTGGGAGGGTGAGGTTCTTGGTAGATGGTGTGTGGGTTTTGGATTTTCTCTGTATTCTTCAAACATTTTATTTATTCTTTTTTTCATAGGTAAGAGCTCAAGCTCTATAGCTAATCACTGAAACTGATTGTATGAATATATGATAGTTCCTTAGTTGAAGATATGTTTATGTTACTAACTATCAATGCAAATGAAAGTGTATTGTGCCATTTTGTTTCTTATTTTGGTCACCTCATAGTTAGGAAGGATCTTTGTGGTTATATAATTTTGTAATTATGGTGCTGAGATTTTAAAGTAAATAGTTCCTACGTATCTGGAAGAGCCATGGGGGTTGGGAATTTTCTATGACTTTTATTAAAATTTGTTTCGATTGGAAGGTGATTTCATGTATATTCTAAGTTATTGGAAACTTTCCAAGCTACATTAAGTCTTCAGTCACACAATGTTAATCATAGTGATTAGTTCTTGTTCTTTTCACATAAGAAAGGCCTTTATAATGTAAGCACTAGAATAATACTCACATATTCCTTAGACAATTACTCTTGAAGTGAGCTATTTTTCTTCCACTCAAGGTTGTGATTCTTATTCAAAATCTTCTTGTAGAGAATATTTTAGCTTGTATATGTTTCGATGAAGATAATATAGTTGTCTTTATAAAAGGAAGAATACATTGATAAATATAGGAGGCGTGATCTATACATCATACAATAGGTTCCCTTTTATTTATTTTTATTTTATTTTTCAATCTCTCGTCTCTGAGCATCAATAGCATGTTTGGCTGCTAATGCCAATATTCTTAATGGTCAAAAGATCACATTGAGGTACAATAAAGGTGTAGGGAGTAAGGAAATGTATTGCCTATAAATTCTAGTAAGAGAAAATACAATCTTGCATAGATACATCTCATACACATCATTAGTTGTAGGCACGTTCTACAGAGTCTCTATTGAGATATCTGATAATAATTTTTTGAATCTACAAATATCCACAATTCATTTATCTGCAAAATATATTTAAGTCACATTAGTTGGTGTCTATCATACCATTAATTCGTATTTTATTTTCAATTTTAAAATTATCCCATCTTACACCAATTTAATGAATCAGGGCATAAGTGTATATATGTTAGAATTCTTCTCTAGGTAAAACTAGGTAATCTGGGTTGCATTATTACCCAAGTAAAATATTATTACTGTCATCCCATTTTTTTAATGTGGAGGTTAATGTCATTTTGTCTTGGTCATCAAAGTCCCATCCTATAGCGTCCTCTTGCAGCATTAAATTTTAGAGCCTCCGATGTAATTTAATTCTTACCTCATTTAAAGTATTTCCATCATCAAAACTGCACCTAACTTGGTAGTTTAAAATATGCAGTAGGTTTTATCATTTCAATCTTAATCCATTCAATTAAGCCTTCACTTAAAGATAGAATCTAAGAATAAAGGTAAATATTGTGCTTCTGATTATTCACTGGCACCTCTTGTTTAAGAGAGAATAAAGTCAAGCTTGCCTTAAAATCAAAGAGGCTTTCAATCCTATATTATTTTCTTATTATCCTTGGGCTTCCACATTTAGTTAAAGCCAGCAAATAAAATCATTCTTGTCTTAATCAAAACAATAATAATAAATAAAAAGCGATATGCAGTAATGCACGACTTATGTAATGCCCTGCCACGCAACCCTAGAGGAAGTTGCAATTAACTACTTAAACAGACTAGTTTTTTTTTTGTTTAAGTAAAATAATAAGGAAATTCACTATCTAATGCCAACAACCTCTAAGGTTACAAGACAAAGGTTATATAGAACCTCAACAAAAAAAATGAATTTAAACCATGTCATTTATTTAATTTAGAAATAAAACACATACATTCCAAATAAGATAATTTACATCAAAGCATAAGGGATAACTTTCAATTTCATTTACTCATAATTAACTAATATGGTTACATCTCTTATTCCTCGAATGAGGCAAGTCCAATGAATAAAGTTACAATTACAACTGAAATAAATAAGGCATGAAATGAAACTGGATCATACGAGCTCTCCAACTGGAAGTCTTGTCCACACGATCAAGAATAAAATACCCAACGGAGTAAGGTGCATGTTCCACCCAACCAAGTGGAACCCAAAGTTCCACCCCTCGTGCTAGGAGATAGTAACCAGGATTTCTAACCAAGACCATCTGCCTCAAGACATAAGCTAACACATAACTAAACTGAAATAAATACAAAAACATCACTTAACATGATGGTTAAATGCTTCCAAAATTACATAATCAGTTGCATCACTAATGCAAACATATAGTTGACTTAGGAGAAGTGTCATCACAATGTTACATGGGTTATCCTGGTGAGTCTTCCTAGGCCCCGACCCCCATCTTGGGTTATCCTGGTAACCTCTAAAGACTTTCGGCCCCTCATGTAATCCAATGTGGAATCAGTTATCTTTCGTAGAGACAAGATAACGATCTTGCCATTCTAGGCCTTCTCGTCTCAACCCAAGTCTTTTCAAGACCTTGCATCCATGAGCGAGGTATAATTATCTTATTAAGTGATTGATACTACGTGATACTCTAATTAGTTAATTACATTATCACTAGATTAACTAACTTGCAATGAGTTATCTTGGCACCACTTTGTGTGCCGGCCCTCATTGCAAGCCACTCCACTAAGACAACACGTGGAACAACTCCACAACCCAAGGGTACACAAGTACGACCTAAGGATATAAAATCCCTATCCATGACATATAGTCAACACATTCTCGTTCATGATAACCGGGTAACAAACTGGTTATAGTAAAATGCACTACCCAAGGCAATCCAAAGGTTGACTAACCCATTACGACAACCCATGAAATTGAAACCCAACTGGAAGACTTGTCAAATTCTATGTCCCAAATTTCCCAAATGATAACAGGAATAGTTCACAATCAAGGTGAGAATTAAATCTACTTTGGATTCACTAAATCCATTTCCTCATTAACATTTAGCAATTTGTTGCATTAAATAAACTAAACTGAATACATCTTTTCAAATAAAAGATAAATTAGCACTAATTATCTAATTTCCTTACTTGCACTTAAATAATGATAAATTAACTAGTTTATCATAAAAAAACAAAATTCCATGTTATAAAATAATTATTGCCTCCTCATTTCAATATAACCATTTAAAAAAAAACAATCAACTTGTCTTGAAAACATTTTATTTAATATCAAAACTAATTCCCCTATAAAAATATGTTTAAAATAAAACAACGATTTAATTAAAATCATCATGTTTTCAACTTTCCCAATTTGACTATACACATAATATATATATATCTATTTAATTCATTTATATATATATATATATATATAATTAGAGAAACAATTTATCTATATAATATTATAATATTATACAATATAATATTAATCATTAATACATATTATACTTAAATATAATACATATTAATATATTAATATAATAATATAATAATATTATTATTATAATATTAAAATAAATACTAATATTTATTTTTATTTTTATTTTTTTTAAAAGGCAAGGCGAATGCTTCGGGCCACGCGTCGTTGACTGGGTGATCGACGGCATCCACAGCCGAACCCACAATGGGCGCGGTTGTGTAAACACAGTCGGCCCTAACTGTAGGTGTCGGTTGTGTATGCACAACCAACCCACTAAGGGTGGTCGGGGGGTTCGCGCTGGGTGAGGCTCCCTCCCCACATGCCTCCCATGGGGACGCAGTGGGGGAGTGAGCCCCCAATGCCGCCTCCCCATGATTTTCTTCAAAAAATTTAAAAACAAACACAAGGATAAAAAAATAAATAAAACCAAGGTTTAACCCTATGTTTTTTCATTCGCCTCTTTTGGCTATTTCTAAAAAAAACGGCTAGCATAACCCTACTAAAGGGAAATATTTTTAAAATAATATATATATATATATGCATATGTATATATATTTCCATTTATCCATATTGGAATTGTAAATAAATTGAGGAAGTAAAACTGAAAAGAAAACAATTTACAATCAAGAATTCATTCTATTTTCTTTGAAGCAACCTATTCCAAATAGAGGTTTTCTTTCAAATTGGAAAACAAGAATCCAACTGAGTTTATTTTGCAATCATACAAAAGATTTAAATGGTTTTCAACATGATTTTCAACAACAACATATACAATTAAAATTTCAAAAGCAACTAATTTTAAAGACATGAAATTGGTTCTTTTGAGTTTGTGAGGAGATCCAGATGGTGCCCAGATTTCTACCTTGATTCCAACTTCAGCTCCACAAATTTTCACAGCTTCAATGCAAAACCCACAAAATGCAAAAACTCTTCCTCTTCCAACTTCCAAATTTCATGCTTGTTTTTCCAAAAAAAAAACTTGTGAAACATTTTTCAATAATAAAGAAAATTTCAAAACAAATATCATGCAACAACCCTCATCAATTTCTCAAAACAAAATAACAAATATCTTCTTCTTCCAAACTTTTGAATTCAAACTTTCTAAAAATGCAATTCAATTCATTTTCCTTTATTTTGTTAATTTTCATCCTTTCAATATTCCCAATTTCACACAAAAATCTATTAACTCCAAAATGGAAAAACTTAATTTATTTCAAATTAATTAATTTAATTATCAATAAACTAAATCTAATCCAAGATTAAATTATTTATTAATAATTTAAATCACATTACAACATAACCAAATGAAGTTAATAGATAATTTAACTACCAAAGCATATATTTTAACTTTTTTTTTAACTTGCAATTTTAACTGAAATCAAGGCCAGAAGAATAGTCATTAAAGCAACTTAACCTGACTAAAACCTAATGACACACTATGACTAGGGTGATGACTTGGCATGGAAAACACAACTACTATCTCCCAATTAAATGTTGTTGGGCAATGGACATGCTCAAACCTGTGAAACCAGGTGGAGTCAATGTCCTGTACCTATCAACCTGCAAGCAAAGAGTATATCCACATGCATAAATATGTCATAAATAAGGCACACCATGAAGGGGAAATCACGGAATCGTAGGGTGCTCGCAAGCGAGTGATGCGATATCGTCCTCTTCACCAATACAATATTACTAACTGACATATCTAACATAGCACTTTAATCAAAGCCATAAAACATCATTAATTTGCATATCCACTTATGCTAGTACAAAACATGTCATCATAATAACATCAACATACAGTATCATCACATCAAGACACATCATGATAAAATAATGATCAACCGTAACCAAGTACATAGTCAAGTACAAACAGGAACTAAAACATAAAAAGGAGAACAACATCATTCACACAACAAGACAAAATGGAGAGGTATTACAACTTATCCCAAGTAATGCCCCAGTTCTTGTTTTTTCTAAACTAAATGAAAAATCCTCACCTGTATGATTTTTTCTTTTCTTTAGAAAGGAAATTCTACATAGGGAAAGAAAATTAAGGAAAGCTTAGGGAGCTACGTGGCTTGAAGATTTGGGAAAAGTTAAAGGATTTTAAAATTAGGATTTAATTCATTAAAAATAGTTTCTTTTATTAGATTTACTATAGTTATATATATTTTTTAATAGGAATTTAAGTTAAGGATTTCTTTTTATATAAAGATCACCATAATTTCTTTTAAAAGGAATTAGTTTCTTTGGTATATGTTAGAATTATTTTCTAAGTTATTTAATTGGTTTTATTGATTGTTACTTTTATTTAGATAATTGTATTTATAAAATCATATTAATTTTTACTAAGGGAATGGGTAAATGAGGATTAGAAAATTTGAGGATGGTTCTTTATAATCTCAAATTTTAAAATGTGTGAATTTTATTTCATATGTAATGATAACCTATGTCCTACCTTGAGGTTTACCTAGTTTTATGCATATTCAAGTTTAACATTTAAAAGGTATTCAATTATTATTTTATTATTTTCAAGGTCTATGTTGATGTCCAAATGGTTAGGTAAAATAAGGATGAGGCTTTATAGTTTATCAAAGTTATTATTATCCAACATTCCAATATCTGAATGCCTATTTTTATTAATTGTAACTAATAACATAATATTATTTTAATGTATTTGTAAGGTATAAATTTCATTAAAGCAAATAGTTTGCCAATTATTTCTTTCAAAAAGGGTCAAAATGGATAGCTTAATATTGGAATCTTGAGCCTACGATATGAGAGGAGTCATTAAATGTTTGGTTTGAACGTGGTTACATTAAGGGTTGGTTTTGAAGAGTTCCTTTTGTGGCGGACTCGTAATGGTCAAGAAAATAAATAAATAAATAGTGTAAACTAGCTTCATTAGAGCATGATTGAAGTGTTGTTTATAAATTATCTTGATTAATTGGGCCTAGACGATATATTACTATTGACCCAACAAGTGTTGGATCAAATTTGTTGTTGCCTAGTCTTTGTATTTATTATATCTTGGTGAAATCAATTGTGAGATAAACCTTTATGTTAAATACCATTTTTTTATCAACCTAGTTTATGTGAAAGTTAAAAATGTCGATCTATGGTGCCTCTGCAAATTATATATGTAGGCAAGGTTGTTTGAGACGAGCCCCCAAGGACTAGGTCTGGCCCCTAGGATTTTTTCTCTTATTATTCTTAATTTTACTACTGATATGTGTGTGTGTGTGTGTGTTATTGTTGGCATGTGATCTATATAATATTTCAGATTAACTTTGGGTTGGTTGAACTATTTAAGTGTACCTCGGTGATGTGGATTTCGTGTCTCCTCTTGAATTGACCATGATGATCTAAGAAATTTAGTTACCTAACTAAAATAATTGTAGTTTATGTCTAGTCGGAAGTTGTTTTCCTTCTTATAGTTCCTGCGTAGGTAGCAAACTTTGAGAGTTTTTCAAGCATAAGTGTACAAAATTT
This sequence comes from Sequoiadendron giganteum, assembly GCA_007115665.2. Lineage (NCBI taxonomy): Eukaryota > Viridiplantae > Streptophyta > Pinopsida > Cupressales > Cupressaceae > Sequoiadendron > Sequoiadendron giganteum. The sequence continues at coordinate 436,561,674 of CM021109.1, read as the reverse complement.
GAAATTAGTGTTTCGTTCTTAACTTTATTTTGGTGTAAAGTTTTGGGCATTACAGTATTCTAGAAGAATTTTATCATTCTGCTTCTTTTCCTGAAAGATAAAAATGCACATTTCGAGCGTATTCTCAGAAACATGGCTTCTCTTGTATTTTTTCGTATCATATTTCACATCTTCTGCAAACAAGAGGGCTCAAGATCGAGTCTTTTATTTTTTTTAAATGATATTTTATGTGCTTTCTCCATAAAAATCCATGAATCTTCTTCACATATTTATTTGACTTAGAGTTCCATCCTTGTCGTGGGGTAAGTGCACCAATCTGTGACACAGTTTTGGCTCTTAAGATGCCACTTTTTTTCTGAAATCAGTAAAATCTGATTTGCACGAGAAAATGAAGATAGTTACGCTCAAAATTTCAAGATGCGGCAAGAAAAAAAGTTGAAGTGCTTCGAGTCTAGTTTCTAAGCTACTATTTTTTTTTTAAATTAATGAAGATTAAGGGTCTCAAAAAGGGGGGGAAAAAAGGTCCTATTTTTATCAAAAAAAATAGCATAGCGCCTAAGGGCTCCCCCCTTTTTGGTTAACTTTTTTTTAGAATTTCAAAAATCCCAATAGTGAGAAATTAGCTAACACCATGTAGTTTATCCTCCTTCTTTCGGATAATTTTTTTAATGAATATATAATATTTTATGAATTTTCAAAGTGGACACATCCTGAAAAGCTAAAATTTGAGCATGCTCCCCTCCCCCCCGCCCCCCCATTTTTTTTCCAAACTAATCGAAAATTGATTTTTATTTTTTTTCATCATGTGTAGAATGGAGTCTAGTTTCAAAAAACGTAATTTTTTTCACATTCTAATGAATGTGTAAAAATCTATCCTAAACCTAGAACATGTTGGTTTTTGACAAAAAACGAAGGCATTTACAATAGAAGCCATGGATCAAAACCTTAACTAATCAAAATGAAAAAAGAATTATATATTTAGATAGCTGAGATAGAGGTTAACACTATCACGATTTTTTTTATAAACTTGCATTGAAAGACGTGCAAATGAGACAGGGAGCACGGACAAAAATATGAGAAAATTTAGCAAATCCTGTTAATTAACACATCTAAAGCAGGCCTTTTGGAGAGAGCCAAATGACTCATCACATTTGGTGTGTGTCAAGTGTGATGAGTCATTTGGCGAGCACCAAATGGCCTGCTTTGCACAGAACTAGATTTTTGCTTTCTCTGTCAGGGAAACTATATACATGAAATAAACATTTAAGTATAAGTTGACATTTAAATATGGACATTTACTTTCTTATACTTTAAGTTATATTTCATGTATATCTAGGTAAGATGTTTGAGAGTGGTTTCAGATCTCTAAGAGTTATAATGCAAATTCTAGTTTTTGGAAGATCTTAAAAATTTCAGACTTAGTCAAATTTTAGTAATCAGCATGTCAAATTTCAATAATCAGGAGGTCAAATTTTAGTACTCAAGAGGTCAAATTTCATCTTTCTCTCTCTATCTCACTCATTTTCATCTCTTATTATCTATACCTCTCTCTCACTATCTCCATCCCTTTATCTAACAATATCTTCCTTGAGCTCAAGAATTATGTCTCTACATGTCCATCTCTCTCCTTCCCTCTCCAATATCTATCTCCCTCCCTCCTTCCCTCACTCTCTCCTCCCCTCTCTACTCTCTATCTTGTCATTCTCTCTCTCCTTCCCTCTCTAGTTCTCTCTATCTCACTTCTCTCTCCTTCCCTCCCTCCCTCTCTAATTTTCTCTATCTCCCTCTCTCTCTCCTTCCCTTTCTACTTCTCTTTATCTCACCTCTCTTTCTCCCCCTCTCTCTCTCCCTCTCTCTTCCTTTCACCCACCTTTGCTCTCTACTTCTCTCTTTCTAACCTATCCCTCTATACATCTCTCTCTCCCCTCCTTCCATCTCAATCTCTCCACCTTCCTCCTTATCTCTCTAATTTTAAGCTCCATCACACATCTCTATCACCTATCTCACTTCTCTCTTTCCCCTTCCCTCTCTACTCTCTTTCTCTCTATCTCACCCTTCTCTCCCTACCTATTCCTCCCTCCTCTCTCTTATCTCTCTCACCTCTCTCTCTCCATCCCTACCTCTTCCTCCCTCTCTCCTTCCCTCTATTTTTCTCTTTATCTCCTCCTACCTCTATCTACCTAGACCTCTCTCTATTTTTGTCTCACCTCTCTCTCCATCCCTACCTCTCCCTATATCTCTCCTTTCATATCTACTTCTCTCTACCTAGTTGTCCCTCTATACCTATTTCTCTCTCCCTCCTTGCCTCCTCTCTCTCAATATATCCACCTTCTTTCCCTCTCTAATTCTCTCTCTATCACCTCTCTCTATCTCTCTCCCTCTCTATTCTCTCTATCTCTCCCTCCCTCCCCCTCTTTCTATCTCTCCTCTCTCCCTCCCCCTCTTTCTATATCTCTTTGCCCTCTCTCTACCTATATCTCTCTCCTTCTATCTATCTCAACTATCCATCTTTGCCTATCCCTCCCTCCTCTCTCTCTTCCACCAAAATTCACTCTACATCTCTTTGTCTAGCCTACCCCTATATACCTCATTTTCTCTCCCTCTCTCTTTCCCTCTCTCAATCTATCTACCTTTCTCATT
>CM021109.1:436478436-436558934 GCA_007115665.2 Sequoiadendron giganteum | reverse complement strand
CTTTTGAAATTTTAATTGTATATGTTGTTGTTGAAAATCATGTTGAAAACCATTTAAATCTTTTGTATGATTGCAAAATAAACTCAGTTGGATTCTTGTTTTCCAATTTGAAAGAAAACCTCTATTTGGAATAGGTTGCTTCAAAGAAAATAGAATGAATTCTTGATTGTAAATTGTTTTCTTTTCAGTTTTACTTCCTCAATTTATTTACAATTCCAATATGGATAAATGGAAATATATATACATATGCATATATATATATATATTATTTTAAAAATATTTCCCTTTAGTAGGGTTATGCTAGCCGTTTTTTTTAGAAATAGCCAAAAGAGGCGAATGAAAAAACATAGGGTTAAACCTTGGTTTTATTTATTTTTTTATCCTTGTGTTTGTTTTTAAATTTTTTGAAGAAAATCATGGGGAGGCGGCATTGGGGGCTCACTCCCCCACTGCGTCCCCATGGGAGGCATGTGGGGAGGGAGCCTCACCCAGCGCGAACCCCCCGACCACCCTTAGTGGGTTGGTTGTGCATACACAACCGACACCTACAGTTAGGGCCGACTGTGTTTACACAACCGCGCCCATTGTGGGTTCGGCTGTGGATGCCGTCGATCACCCAGTCAACGACGCGTGGCCCGAAGCATTCGCCTTGCCTTTTAAAAAAAATAAAAATAAAAATAAATATTAGTATTTATTTTAATATTATAATAATAATATTATTATATTATTATATTAATATATTAATATGTATTATATTTAAGTATAATATGTATTAATGATTAATATTATATTGTATAATATTATAATATTATATAGATAAATTGTTTCTCTAATTATATATATATATATATATATAAATGAATTAAATAGATATATATATATTATGTGTATAGTCAAATTGGGAAAGTTGAAAACATGATGATTTTAATTAAATCGTTGTTTTATTTTAAACATATTTTTATAGGGGAATTAGTTTTGATATTAAATAAAATGTTTTCAAGACAAGTTGATTGTTTTTTTTTAAATGGTTATATTGAAATGAGGAGGCAATAATTATTTTATAACATGGAATTTTGTTTTTTTATGATAAACTAGTTAATTTATCATTATTTAAGTGCAAGTAAGGAAATTAGATAATTAGTGCTAATTTATCTTTTATTTGAAAAGATGTATTCAGTTTAGTTTATTTAATGCAACAAATTGCTAAATGTTAATGAGGAAATGGATTTAGTGAATCCAAAGTAGATTTAATTCTCGCCTTGATTGTGAACTATTCCTGTTATCTTTTGGGAAATTTGGGACATAGAATTTGACAAGTCTTCCAGTTGGGTTTCAATTTCATGGGTTGTCGTAATGGGTTAGTCAACCTTTGGATTGCCTTGGGTAGTGCATTTTACTATAACCAGTTTGTTACCCGGTTATCATGAACGAGAATGTGTTGACTATATGTCATGGATAGGGATTTTATATCCTTAGGTCGTACTTGTGTACCCTTGGGTTGTGGAGTTGTTCCACGTGTTGTCTTAGTGGAGTGGCTTGCAATGAGGGCCGGCACACAAAGTGGTGCCAAGATAACTCATTGCAAGTTAGTTAATCTAGTGATAATGTAATTAACTAATTAGAGTATCACGTAGTATCAATCACTTAATAAGATAATTATACCTCGCTCATGGATGCAAGGTCTTGAAAAGACTTGGGTTGAGACGAGAAGGCCTAGAATGGCAAGATCGTTATCTTGTCTCTACGAAAGATAACTGATTCCACATTGGATTACATGAGGGGCCGAAAGTCTTTAGAGGTTACCAGGATAACCCAAGATGGGGGTCGGGGCCTAGGAAGACTCACCAGGATAACCCATGTAACATTGTGATGACACTTCTCCTAAGTCAACTATATGTTTGCATTAGTGATGCAACTGATTATGTAATTTTGGAAGCATTTAACCATCATGTTAAGTGATGTTTTTGTATTTATTTCAGTTTAGTTATGTGTTAGCTTATGTCTTGAGGCAGATGGTCTTGGTTAGAAATCCTGGTTACTATCTCCTAGCACGAGGGGTGGAACTTTGGGTTCCACTTGGTTGGGTGGAACATGCACCTTACTCCGTTGGGTATTTTATTCTTGATCGTGTGGACAAGACTTCCAGTTGGAGAGCTCGTATGATCCAGTTTCATTTCATGCCTTATTTATTTCAGTTGTAATTGTAACTTTATTCATTGGACTTGCCTCATTCGAGGAATAAGAGATGTAACCATATTAGTTAATTATGAGTAAATGAAATTGAAAGTTATCCCTTATGCTTTGATGTAAATTATCTTATTTGGAATGTATGTGTTTTATTTCTGAATTAAATAAATGACATGGTTTAAATTCATTTTTTTTGTTGAGGTTCTATATAACCTCTGTCTTGTAACCTTAGAGGTTGTTGGCATTAGATAGTGAATTTCCTTATTATTTTACTTAAACAGAAAAAAAAACTAGTCCGTTTAAGTAGTTAATTGCAACTTCCTCTAAGGTTGCGTGGCAGGGCGTTACATAAGTTGTACATTGTTGCATATCGCTTTTTATTTATTATTATTGTTTTGATTAAGACAAGAATGATTTTATTTGCTGGCTTTAACTAAATGTGGAAGCCCAAGGATAATAAGAAAATAATATAGGATTGAAAGCCTCTTTGATTTTAAGGCAAGCTTGACTTTATTCTCTCTTAAACAAGAGGTGCCAGTGAATAATCAGAAGCACAATATTTACCTTTATTCTTAGATTCTATCTTTAAGTGAAGGCTTAATTGAATGGATTAAGATTGAAATGATAAAACCTACTGCATATTTTAAACTACCAAGTTAGGTGCAGTTTTGATGATGGAAATACTTTAAATGAGGTAAGAATTAAATTACATCGGAGGCTCTAAAATTTAATGCTGCAAGAGGACGCTATAGGATGGGACTTTGATGACCAAGACAAAATGACATTAACCTCCACATTAAAAAAATGGGATGACAGTAATAATATTTTACTTGGGTAATAATGCAACCCAGATTACCTAGTTTTACCTAGAGAAGAATTCTAACATATATACACTTATGCCCTGATTCATTAAATTGGTGTAAGATGGGATAATTTTAAAATTGAAAATAAAATACGAATTAATGGTATGATAGACACCAACTAATGTGACTTAAATATATTTTGCAGATAAATGAATTGTGGATATTTGTAGATTCAAAAAATTATTATCAGATATCTCAATAGAGACTCTGTAGAACGTGCCTACAACTAATGATGTGTATGAGATGTATCTATGCAAGATTGTATTTTCTCTTACTAGAATTTATAGGCAATACATTTCCTTACTCCCTACACCTTTATTGTACCTCAATGTGATCTTTTGACCATTAAGAATATTGGCATTAGCAGCCAAACATGCTATTGATGCTCAGAGACGAGAGATTGAAAAATAAAATAAAAATAAATAAAAGGGAACCTATTGTATGATGTATAGATCACGCCTCCTATATTTATCAATGTATTCTTCCTTTTATAAAGACAACTATATTATCTTCATCGAAACATATACAAGCTAAAATATTCTCTACAAGAAGATTTTGAATAAGAATCACAACCTTGAGTGGAAGAAAAATAGCTCACTTCAAGAGTAATTGTCTAAGGAATATGTGAGTATTATTCTAGTGCTTACATTATAAAGGCCTTTCTTATGTGAAAAGAACAAGAACTAATCACTATGATTAACATTGTGTGACTGAAGACTTAATGTAGCTTGGAAAGTTTCCAATAACTTAGAATATACATGAAATCACCTTCCAATCGAAACAAATTTTAATAAAAGTCATAGAAAATTCCCAACCCCCATGGCTCTTCCAGATACGTAGGAACTATTTACTTTAAAATCTCAGCACCATAATTACAAAATTATATAACCACAAAGATCCTTCCTAACTATGAGGTGACCAAAATAAGAAACAAAATGGCACAATACACTTTCATTTGCATTGATAGTTAGTAACATAAACATATCTTCAACTAAGGAACTATCATATATTCATACAATCAGTTTCAGTGATTAGCTATAGAGCTTGAGCTCTTACCTATGAAAAAAAGAATAAATAAAATGTTTGAAGAATACAGAGAAAATCCAAAACCCACACACCATCTACCAAGAACCTCACCCTCCCAAATACATGAATTTCCTATGACCCATAATCTACACCCTGCATACTCCATTCATCCCCTAGTGCATCGTTTCCTACAATGCCCTTTTCTGAGTTTCTACTCTTAGCAGTGCTGCCATAACACCAACAACACCAAGAGAAAATGTTGTTACAATGGCCTTTTTAATTTCTAGTTCTTTGTCATTACTGAACTCATCTAGTAGAAATGTTGTTCCTACAATTAAATTTGTTTTGGATTTTCCTTTAGACTCAACCATCAATTTGAGTCTATTTATCCTTGGTAAAGTTTTGAAAGTTTGTAGAATGAAAAGTTCTTTTGAAAAGAAGCTAAAGCTCTTAGATTTCCATGCTAATATACTACAAAAGATTATCTATATTCTTCTGGTGGCGATGACGGTATAACCAAAAAAATTTCAAATTGTATACATCAAACCAACATAGAACTCAGACCCCACTCTATCGCTCAATGCTTTGGTTTTAGCATCAAGGCTACTACATGCAACTTAAAGACATGCTTTGAGTGTAATAAATTCAAGTGGCAACACCCTTGGACCAAAATTATTGATGAATTTAAACTTTGATGACTTGAACCTGTTTCTTGAGGTCATGTCCAAAGATGCCTCATCGTTTCTCCAAACTGTGCATGCTGCTTATTCCATAAAATGAATCCCTACGACCTATTTTGAAAGTCCCTTAAGAAGGCAACCTAAAAACAAAGATCTGATTTTAATTCGCCCCCTATACAAAATACTATGATCCCTATTTTGATGGGAGAGTCTCGAGGAATGTAGCGTGTGCCTATATCAAAGCACACCCCCTTGCCCCTTGTCATTAAGTAGGGCGGTTGAAGATCTTTGACACGATGATCCACCATTAGACCATATTGAGTTTCTCCAACCATAAATCCATATCACAGTCAACAGGATATAAGAGCTACACAAAAATCGTAATCAATATGCCATAAATGTTTCAGCCTATCATACACAATATTGCAAAGTGAATATAAATCATAGAGGTAATAAAAACCAATCTCGAAATCCAGATCTGAAAAGACATTCTCAAGTCGAGCGGTTGAAATAATAATAAAGAAGATAAATACATAATATTTCCCCTGACATGAAACATTAAGAAGCTCAGATGGTCATTGAGTTTTAGGTGATGCATTTATCATAGAATCTGACTCAATCCTGTTGGATGATCTACACATTGACAAGATAGGTAGGTTTGTGAATAAATTGATGGGAGGATAATAGGTTTTATTTAGATTCCTATCCACCTACTCCATTATTATGATTTCTTAGGTATGTTGTATTTATGCTAAGCAACCACAATATTAAAAATTCATCTTATCGCTATAACCACATGAGTAATGATATTGGTTTAATTCTTAATATTAATAGTAACAATAGAATTAATAATGATATTAATTTACATATCGATTTTAATTTTAATAATAGTATTAAATATGAAATTAATATTGATAAAGATAGTTATATTATTAACAATATGAATACGAGTTTCCTAAATTAATTTATCCATTATAGGTATTAGATCAAGCTTCCATAATATATTAGTCCAACTCAACCAATCAAGAATAATGTAACTTACTAAAAGAAACATAAGAGATGTAAATATTGCATTAACAATAGGGCCTTACAAATACTTACCTATCAACTTGAAGCAACTATCTGCTAAAAATATTCAAGAGGAACACAAAGATCCACTAGTAAAGACTTAGGTCGAGCATCACAAACCCAGAAAACCCTAACTGTTGGCAGCGGTCAAGCTTCTTCTAGAAGCTTCAAAAAACAAATGTAATGAATGTTTAATTTTTGTTTTGTTCACAAGTTAGTAACCCTAAAAATGCTGATAGGATAAAGGTATTTCTACCTTTTATTTTAAATTACACCATGTGAACAATTGAACTGTAGGCTAAGGCTTTTAGTCTTGTGCCTTAGTGATATTTTTCCCTCTATATAATGTAAGTCTTTTAAGACTTGTATTTTCTTTCTTTTAGCATATTATTTGAAGTTGTAAACATTGTCTTAAGTGATGTTTTATAAATCACTTAGTCTTAAGTGGTTTTTTAAAAAATGGAAAATTAAATGAAGGAGCCACTCATGCATTCGATCAAGGAGGGAAGATATGCTTTAATTTATGACTTGCCAAGCATCTAGGGGAGTTAGAGGAGGTTGAAAAACATGTGCCAAGAATATAACAAGCATTTTGACTCAGCTTTGAGGCCTTTGGAGCACTTATAGGAGGTGGTTTTGCATACTTTAATGGTGGACATAGTCAAATTTGACTCTTTCAGCCTTTTAGAGCTCATTTGTTGAAAATTTCCATGCTATATTTTTGGGTTTATTGTTGCATCCGACCCAAGATGGGCTCTAGAACCCTTTTTTGGTGGAACCACTTGATGTTGGTTATTTAAGCACATTTGTAACTCATTTGACAGTTAGTTCTTACTATGTAGTTTTGAGAGTTAGTGATTTTGCAATCGTTTCTCAAACTGACAGACTTTGTAACATTTTTTGGACATGAATAATAGAGGAAACCTTGATTATAAAAGATTTTGGATTTTTTGCCTTCTTTTTCCTTGCTTCATTATGTGCATTTAGATGATTCAATCAAGCTATATGTGAGGTATTTTTATTTCCTTATAGTCTTGTCTCATGTTCAACACCTTTATGTAGGAGTTAGTTTATGCAGGTCATGATCTGTGTCAAATTTAGTGAATGGCTTATAAGTTGTGAAGTCACCTTCCTTCTAGAAGTCTAAACATCATGACCTTTGAAATAATTATGCAAAGACACACAACAATAAGTTGTGCAAGTTTATTTCAATCATTTTACCAAGTGTTGTTTGTCTAAGTTTATGTTCAAGTTTAGTTTTGGTGTATCACCTTATGAGTAGCCTTTTTTAGATTTCAGTACTCCTTCTTACCCCTTTTCACAACAAATCATTAGATTAGGTGATACCAAAAGGAATCTGGCCTTCTTTGGAGGTTCTTTTCCATTATAGGTTACCCACAGCCTAGAAAATTCCCCATGTGTCTCTAAAGTGTTAAGTTTTACAGCTTAACTAGGGTGCAACTCTAGGAGATAACAATTTTTGGCACACTCGGTGGTATAGAGAACTAACAGTGTCAGTCCCTTTTGTACTATGCATTACTATTGTTTGGTGTGTACAATATCAATTTTTGCCTTTGGAGGCAAGTTTTTTTTAACATACTTGGCGACTCTGGAAAGATCACTGTTGGTTTCAAGTAGACAAAGGTGCTAACATGTCATGTCACCCACCTTATTATGAGAATACTGCTTATCAACATCCTTATCAACCTTTTCAAGATGAGCACGTAGATCCCATGTTTTTTCAGGAAATCCAACATACCCACTATGAATACCACCCACTCAACCCTACTGAGCCTTCATATCAGTCTACATATGATTATTCATATGATTAGCCTCAAGAACATCCTTACCTGAATGTGCTAATTCTGATCCAATAGGTTGACCATACGTTGTGGGATCTGAGTCAAGGTCGTCATAACATGAAGATTAATGATATTAGTAAGGTGCTTGAATGCATATCTAAGATGTTCTTTGATATCAAGAAGTAGAAAAATACCATTTTGCAGCAGCAGGAGTTGGCTGATCAATCTTATGGTTATGATCAAGAGTGGATGACACAAAGAGTACAATACAAAGAAAGTCTTGAAAGAGAGATAGTTACTAAGGAGGAGAAGGTGAAGCTTCTATCTACTTAAGTGTGAAGTACTAAGGATTATGCAGATTATCAAGACCAACTAGTAGAGGGGTTTCATAGAAAGAAGTTTGAAGAGAATTTTGAAAGGAAGACAGTTGCCCAAACGAAACTTTTGTCTACCAAAGTTCAAAGGAGTGAAGTCCAGAAAACTCTTGTAGTTTTAAATCAACCTTTTAATCCTCCTAAGGTTGATATTCCTAGTTTTAGATAGAATGAAATAGTCAACTCTTCAGATCAGTCCCTTAAGCCTGAAATTCCAAATTTCAGAAGCCTTCATCCTTTGAAGAATCAGGAAAATAATCAATTTCAACCTAACATATTTTCACAACAGCCAATTCACGGCCAGGAAAAGTTTCAAACACCTCATAATTAGCTTACCAATGAGCATATTTATCCTAGTTTAATAGTTGAGGTTTCATGCAGTTCCATTTGTGTCACCAAATCAGAGAAATCACACAAGGAGCAAAGGGTTACTGATGGTTCAAAGGTTACATTAAACCCTTTTCATTTTGATTCATTTGAAAAATTTGCTAATATTGTTTATGAGATAGATGAAATCAGAGTAGAAAGGATACAAGGTGAAGAGCTTCCATTGGAGAAAGCATCACAAGAGGAGGAAACTTCAGTTTCTTTATTTGATCAGCTACCTGGATTTGTTAACAATGAAGAAAACAACATATAGGTGCATAGTTTAGGTGATGTAAGCCATAATTTCATAGCTAGTTTTTAAGATCTTCCATGTTTTATTGAGGATGATGAGGAGATTACTCCTCAAGAGAGTTTCCATGAGTTCAATACCATTCCTCTCACATAAGAGTACATGGAAAATCTTGAAGAGGATATGTTTCAAGATGAAATGAAGCTTTTTTGTTCATGTGCCTAGAGGAGGATTATCAAGAACAAAAAGAACAAGAGGTGGAAGTAACCATGTGCAACCCCATTTGTATCACTGAAACAATAGAACCAAATTTGGAGCGACAGGAAGAATTTGATCTTGGTAGGGGTAAGTCCACTCTTTTAGGTCAAAAATCTTCTCATGAATTTGATTTACATAATCTTAGCGAGCTACTTCCTTTCTGGAATACAAAAGAGCTTGAGGTTGTTGGATTTATTGAAAGTGTGCTAGATGAGGCTATATCACTGTTTGGACATGTGCCTTCCTCTTTAGAAAAGGAAAATTTTGATGAACAAGAGAAAATGTTGGTTACTACTCTTCAAATATTGATCATTGATTGTATTCCAAGTGCTCAAGAGCCTGATGCCATATTTCCAAATGATTTAAATCAAAAAGATGAAATTGAAACAACAGATCTCAATCAAGAGTCCAGTAATAAAGTTTTCAGCTTTTCCCTTAAAAGAGGTTGTCCAATCAGATATTTAGGTAGTTTGGAGGCCACTGAGGTACTAGAGATTATGCTTGCACCCAAGCATGAGCATGCAATTGAAGAAGAATCTGATTTTGGAGTTGCAACTGAAGGTGACCAAGTTCAACTCACTTGTCCAGTTCAAGAAAACAATATGCATGATCAAAATCAAGTTGTAAGTGAGTTTATTTGTATAATCTTTTATGAAACATTACAACAATATGTTGAATATCTACATGTGTTTCATGCTTTTTCAGAAATACATAATCATGTAATGCATCAAATGTTGATTAGAAATGGATGTTACTTCACAAATCCAGTCAGTGGTTTTGTTTGACTAGCTTCTTTGCTAGCTAGTTTAGGTTAACATAGGTTTAATGTTTTAGCTTTCAATTCCCTAAGTGTTGTTCCAACACTTTTAAGTAGTTTCCTTTCTGCTATTTTTTATTTACATTAATGTCAAGGTGTCATTCATACTATCGAATTGAGTTATAGAAGTTCTGAATCTGTTTTCCTAAGTTTTGAGCCTAGTTTTTGAGTGACTCCATGCCCAAGGATAGGTCTAGGCAGCTGGTCAATAGTGTTTAGTAGGAAAACACTCTACAGAGGTCACCAAAAATGTTACCAGATTTTAACTTAGGCTCAATCAGGTGGCGTGTTCTAATTTTAAACTAAGGAAATGAGGTTCATTTTATTAACCTTCCTACATTACATTCAATTGTATAAATGGAAAAATCAGAAAAGATTACAAGATTATTGTAACAAATCATTGCATTTATACAAGTGTATGCAATAGAGAAAATATTTACACAAATCTTTCTAAAAAGTAATCTTTATTGAATTTAAGAATATTCATTGTCTCACACAAGCCATGAGATTAACTTTTACTTACTCAATACAGATAAAGAAAATAATATACATGAATAAGTAAAGAAATAAATGAATGTGCATAGAAGGAAGGTAACTAGTCATTACCTATGAATAAATGGTTTTGATGTGTCTTCTTGTCCTTTTGTTGTCCCAAGCTTCATTTGATGCTCCTAGTTCCCGTTCCTGAAAAGAAGAAGCAATGAGGTTAGAGAATGCTCTAAGCAATGACTGATTGCAAACATTATATATGCATTCACCCTATACATGTATATACTAATCTCTATATGTATTAAATGGGAAATGCATGCTTTAGGTGTCTAGGGAAATCATCTAGGTCATCATACATACCCAAAACATGGATTTATTTTCTAATATGTTTGCTTCATGTGCATATACAAGTGTTATCAAGATGTTGTTTTGATTTATTTCATGTTGGAAAGTGGAGTGAAATGTGGCTCCCACAAGGGTTGAGCCCAACTTGCCAAGCGATGTGAATCTACTTTGTAATGGTGAAGCTCATTTAATCTTATTTGAAAGGAAAATTCAATCATGAAAGCCGTTTACAGATATGTAAGGATGCAACATACCTTCACAAGAAATTCTACAGTAATGAAATGGAAGGATGGAGTAACATGTCACTTCACTATCATGACTATTTCAAAAAAGAAGAAATTTATGGGATAACATAAGAGTTGAGAGACAAAAATGCATTATTAAGTCTTCATCAAACAAGTGAGGTGTGTACCCAAATTTACATTGTTTCAACATTACTATAATTGTTCATGCTAAGAGGTCTTCTAGTGATCATGCTTGAAGAATTGTGATGATTGTGTTTGCTATATGCTTGAAGACCATAAGAACATAAGTGTAAGACCCCTCCATTTTGCTCTTTTGACCGAACAATGTTTTGTTTGATTATGTTGTACTTTCTGTTTGCACTTTGATTTAGAAATCCATTGTTATTTGATCGCTATCTGCAAAGCAATGTGAATGTGATATTTTGTTGTGAGGGTATTTGATCCTGATGTTATTATTATGTCATGCTTTGGATTAGCATAGTGGATAATTGAATTAATGATGTTAGATTCGTCAGTTGGTAATATTGTATTGGTGAAGGGGATGAGATTGCATCACTCGCTTGCGAGTGCCTTGCGATCTCGAGATTTCCTCTTCACGGTGTGTATTTTATGCTGTTTATATTATATGTTGTGGTTTACTTGATTTTCAGGTTGACAGGTACAGGACATCGACTCCACCTGGTTTCACAGGTTTGAGCATGTCCAATGCCCAACAGTATTCGATTGGGAGATAGTAGCTAGGTTTCTCGTGTCAAGCCATCACCCTAGTCTTGAGTGTGTTGTCAGGTTTTGTCTGGTTTTGTGGATTTAAATACTATTTAATCTGCTTGGATTTTGTTTAATTGCAATATTAGAAAGGTTAAATAAATGGCCTATATAGTTAAATTGTTGATTTATTCAATCTGGCTATATTGTGAAAAGTGTTATTTATTGATTAATTTAATGTAATGAATAAAATAATTAAATCTTGTATTAGATTTATTTTATTAATTAATTAATTTAATTATGTTGAAATGAAGTTGTTTATGCATTTTGGAAATTATAGATATTCTTGATTTGGAAAATTTGAAAAAAGTTTAAATTTCATTTTTGAAAATTAGAAAATGCAAAAATTAGAAAATAGAGATTTTGGAGATATTCTCAAAAGTTTGACTTTGGGGTTGAGGGATAATTTTCATTTTGGCTATTATTGGATTTTGGGATAGAAAATGGAGGAGGATGGAAAAAAAATGAAAAATGGAGAAGGGAAGGATTTTTTGGTTTTGGGGCTTTTGGATTTGCTTGGAGGAATCATGGCACCCTTATGAATCTCTTTAGACTTCTGAAACTAGGTTTTTTATTATTCGATTTAAATTTATAAATTTGAAATATTGTTTGCCAATGGTGTTCTTGATTGAAATTTAATGTTTTGTTCTATTTATTTCTCAATCTGAATGGGATTTTGTTAAAATTCAAATATATATGTTAATTTACATATATAGTTTTATAGATATGCATATATTTGTTGTTAAAATTTTTAAAAAGGGGGGGTTGTTGTTAAAAATAATTTTTGAAATGGCCATGAGCGCAGATTTTTAGAAATCTGTAGGTTTTTGGTTTTAAAAAATAAAAAAATAAAAACAAATGTGTTGTGTTGGGGGTTGGGGCTCAACCCACAACCACCCCCATGGGAGGCGTTGTGGGGAGCCGCACCAGCCACCGTTGCCATCGCCACCATGGTGGCTTGGCACCCTCGCCACCACAGTGGTGGCCGGTTGTGCTAAGCACAGCCGAGCCACCCCTGTGGGTGTGGTTGTGCACCACCGTCGACCTCCCTCCACCCTCGGCGTTGCCTTTTCCCAGCTAAACACCTGCCGCCTCGTATAAATGCGCCGCCGCCACTATCCTTAACCCGCGCAGCCATGGAGGAAACCGCGGCCGCCCTAACCCTAATTCACCCGGTTGAAATGGCACGCGGCCCGAGGCATGGGGTAAATAGAATATCTTTATTTCTTTAATGTTTAATAAGATTTATATGTATAATATTAAATATTAATATATATATATATATATTTAATATTTAATACTATATGTGTATATTATTAAAATATTAATTTAAATATATGGGTAGTTGAGGATTTGTTTTTTTTAATACTTATATATATATTTATATATATATATATATATATATATATATATATATATATATATATATATATATATATATATATATATATAAAAAAGTGATGAGTTAAATAATTTTCATTTTAAAATGTAATAATGAAATTCAGATCAAGTGCAATAGTTGAAATTAATTAATTTATTTTTAAAGAATTATATTTAGAAAGAATAAACCTTTAGAGTTGAAGGGTGTTGTGTCTTGCCATGTAAATTAAATCTAAATTATTACAATGATAGTTTTGCAAAAGAAATAATTATTTCAAATGATTTATTATGAATTAATGGAGCATTTGTTTTACCTTATTATTATTTCTTCATACACAATGAGGGATTAGACATTTGTTTAAATTTTATCTTCTTTCTGTCTAGAAGAGACATTATTAGATCGGTTTTGTTAATGTAATGAATTATTGAATTCTATTATGAAAATGGATTTAATATATCCAAATTAGTTTAATTCCTCAAAACTTTCCTTCGTGATTATTTCCTCTGAGTTCATGTTTTGAGGAAATGGGTTAAGTGTATTTAACCTGTAAGTCTTCCAGAGGACCCTAGAGGTTGGGGGTTGTCGTCTTGTGATGTCGACTGTTTATTAATTCCCTTGGGTAGTGCATGAAGTTATATCAATGTTATACTCGGTTTCTACGAACGGGAATGTTTTGTGCCTTCTGAGAAAGGAGTGGATTTTGTAATGTGTGCCTCCTTGTCAAGAGCAGTTTTGTTATTGTTGTTACCTCCATTGTTTGGAGATGGTTTTATCTTTGTTGCCTCCTAAGAAAGGAGTGGATGTGTTATCTTGTTTGTTGCACCTTGGTTCCATTGATGTTTGGATGGTGTGTGTGTGTTGTCCAGTAGAAGAGTGGTTTGTAACTGGGGCTGACACACAAAGTGGTGCCAGGATAACTTGTTGTAAGTTAATCAAGTGATAACTAAAGCAATACTTAGAAGCTTAGCACTAACTTCTCACTAATCAAGATATTAATGCCTCACTCATGGACCCAAGTGCTCATTTAGACTTGGGATGAGATGGGAAGGCTTGGAATGGCAAGGTCATCTATCTTGTCTGTACGAAAGGTATTTGGCTCCACATGAGTGAGTATGGGGGTCGGGATTCGGTAAAGGTCACCAGGATAACCTTTTCTTGTGGGGGCCAGAGCCTATGAAGATTCCCAAGGATAATCCATGACGAGCTGTGTGATGACACTCTATCTAGGGCAACAGTCGGTCTTGATTTTGTGGGTGTGGTCTCCTTGACATACCTGATGTGACCATAGTTGGTATTCGATTTTGTGGGTATGGTCTCCTTGACATACCTAATGTGACCATAGTTGGTATTCGATTTTATGGGTATGGTTTCCTTAACATACCTAGTGTGACCATAGTTGGTATTTGATTATTATGTGTATGGTTCTCTTGACATACTTGTTCTGCTTTATTTCTGGAAGCAATGTGACCATGTAGAGTTGTCCTTGTGTGTTACTCATGATGCTCTTGAGTTTTACTTATGTTGTACGTATGTGGTACTTGGGTTGTACTTGTGATGTGCTTGTGTGGTACATGTGATTGGATGTGTCAGTTTGGTTCAGTGGTGATTTAGCCTGTGTCTAGAGGTAGATGGTCTTGGCTAGGATTCCTTGTTGCTATCTCCTAGCACGGGGGGTGGGCCTTTGGGTTCCACTTGGTTGGGTGGCATGCACCTTAATTTATTGGGTTCTTTCTCCTTGTTCATGTGGACGAGACTTCCAGTTGGAGAGCTCATGGAATTCAGTTTCAGTTCTTGCCTTATTTCATTTCAGTTGATCTTGTATTATTTGACCCCTCATCTGTTACCGAGGTGGAAGTTGTAACTGTAACCTTATTTATTGGACTTGCCTCATTTGGGGAATGAGAGTCGTAATTGTAATATTTAATTATGGATAAATGGATTGGACAGTTATCTTATGCTTGTTGTAAACTATCTTATTTGGAATGTATGTGTTTAATTATTGTCTAAATAATTGGCATGGTTTATATTCATGTTGTTGTTGTGGGTTATTAATTAATCTCAGTCTCATAACCTTAGGGGATGTTTGCATTGGGAAGCGAACTTGTATATATTAATTGTACTTAAACAAAAAAATTAGCTCATTTAAGTAGTTGTTTGCATCATCCTCTGTGGCTGCGCATATGCTACAGTTATAAAGTGCCATACGATAGTCAATTGTGATTGTTTGGAGACAATGATCTTAATACATGATATTCAATACCCCCAAATTTAGTAGTGCTATTTTTTTGTGATTAAAGAAAGTAGTCCCATAAATATTTTGGAGAGTCCTTTATTTAACAAAATTTAAAGAACACTTATTCTCTATAACTGGCCACACTCTAGAGGAAGTTTCAATTCACAATAAAAGTGTACTAATTTTTTTTTTATTAAAGTGAATTAAACATATATGTTCATCTACAATCAACAACATCCCCTAAGGCTACGTAACTGAGATTACTTAAACCCATACAACATACATCATTATAATCATTGCATTTAATTACTTTAAGAAATAAGCATTTATACAACATAAGATAAGGAGATAAATATCCAAAGTATAAATTCATTAACTTAAACAACTGGCTACACCACTCATTCCCAGAATGAGGCAATAATACAAAAGTGTTACAATTACATAATTTCACCTCGTTAATACAAAAGGGGTATAATAATTTATTACAATTTTGAAATACAACAATGCTTGAATTAAAAACAAGAACCACGAGCTGTCCAATTGGATGTCTCGCCACCAAGTACTGAAGATAAAGGGGGACCCAATGGTGTATGGTGCATGTTCCACCCAACCAAGTGGTACTCGAAGGCTCACCCCCCATGCTAGGAGATAGTAACAATGTAACATAGACAAAGATCTACAACCTCTAACCAAAGACAGACTCATATTGACACATACTGACTCAACCAAACACATGCACAATATAAGTCTAACACTAACATTGTCACATTACTTCTAGACATATAATTGATCAAGTATGATAAGGAATCCATAAACATAAAACAAAACCCAATGTTATCCTAGACAGAGTGTCATCGCATAGTTAGTCATGAGATCTCCTCTGGGCATTCTTCATAGGCTCCGGTAATCTTGGTGACCTCTAACAAATCCCGACCCTCATGCTTCCTCATGCGGAATCGACTACCTCTCGTAAGGACAAGATAGTTGACCTTGCCATTCTAGGCCTTCCCACACATCCCAAGGCTAAATGAGCCCTTGTGTCTATGAGTGAGGCTAAGTTATCTCGATTAGTGTGAAGTGCATCCTAATCATCTAAGTACATTAATTTAATTATCACTTGATTAAAACACTTCTGAAGGTTACCTAGTTTACCTCTTTGGGCTCTGAAGCCTAACATAATCCACTCTTCTAACGGACAACACATTATACAAAACTATGCTCCAAGGGTAACTCAAGTGCTTACAACAAGACAACACAATCTCTCCTATTCTAGGAGGCAATAGTTAAGGAGACTCACTCCAAACACTTGGAGGAAACAAATCACACATAACACTACCCAAGGGAAATTCAAACGGTTGACTTAGCAAAGCAACAACCCACATCCTTTGGAAGTCTTACAAATTTAAAACTCAAATAACCCTTTTTCCCCCAATCATGAACGTAAGGAAAAATAATAACAATAAGCAAAGGCAAGGAAATACGCTATTTTTGGATATATTAAATCCATTTCCCTTTCTAATACTTTCCACAGTAAATAAGCAATTGCCTCAACCAGATAATTAAATAAAATAGATTAATTGCCCTTACTATTACAGGGAAGGGAAAATTCCAATTTATCAAAACAATCTTTTGACTACTTTTAAAAGCAAAATAACCCCATGCAAGATTATCCTTTCAGTTTCCCAACTAACACATCTAATTCCTACAATTTCTCAAATTAAATAATAAACTCAACCACTTAAACATGCATGCATTTAAATATATATATATAGACTGAATATAATATATATTTATTTAAAAGTACACAAATAATCACAACCTCATTTTATTAAACCAAGTTTATAATTAAAAAAAAACAAAATAACTAAACATACGTCATTATTTTATATATATGTATATATATATACCATATATATTTATATTCACATTGAACATATAATTAGTAAAACCAAATACACAATATATATATCTATATATATAATATACTATATATATAAATATATATTCATTATATATATATGCATATATACCATATGGTATATATAATATAATTGCATATATACCGAAATAAAACATCGACGATAGGGAAAAAAAGAGAGGACAAAATTAATGATAGTCCGTCAGACAAGATATAGACCCACACTCTCATAAAAGATAAGGGTTTCATAAAATATCAAAGGGAATGGGAGAGTGGGGGCTTAGGTTGTACTTCCAATCAAGCCCCTCAAATTCACCTACATACGGCTTAAGGGATGAGGGGGTCTCCACACAAATCAGCTCCCATATGGTGTTGTGGGAGGTAGATCCTCAACCCCCTTTATACATTATAACAAAAAAAAACTGCTTAATTAAAAATCACTTACACAGCCTATAAGTCCCACTAACTGCTTAAGTAATTATTAATAATCCTTTCCCAAGAACACAATAAACTGATATCATCATATGACGCATTAAAATTCATAGAGATCTCCAAATGCATTTAAATTAATAATTATATTTATATATATTATATATATATGTAATTTATATATATATATATATATATA
This sequence comes from Sequoiadendron giganteum, assembly GCA_007115665.2. Lineage (NCBI taxonomy): Eukaryota > Viridiplantae > Streptophyta > Pinopsida > Cupressales > Cupressaceae > Sequoiadendron > Sequoiadendron giganteum. The sequence goes on along the minus strand of CM021109.1, from coordinate 436,541,239 downwards.
TATATATATATATATATATAAATATAAATGATAATTTCAGCATAAAAGAAAATTGGGAAACTTATTCGAAAACATTCACCTACAAGTGAAAATATGAAAGAATTTTCTAGAACAATCCAAAATTCATAGAGGTTCAAAACTGATTCCTTTAATCAATTTTCTTGAATTCATAAACAATAAAAGAATAAGAAAACTAAAAGAGATCTAAGTTATAACCAGAAGTTTTCAAATCCTCTACTTTTCTCCACCACAATTTCTAGAGAGGTTTTTGAAAATAAATTCATTTTTTTTTACAGTGATTGAAATTTTCTAAAACAAATCTAAATGTTGTTTTACCCATAAGTTTGATTTAATAACAAACTAACATTTTCCTCAAATAAACTAAATTCAACAGATGTTTCATAATTTCCCTGAAGAAATTTCACAGGAACAACAAAAGCTTTTAATATTATTTATTTATTTTCTTTCTTCTAACAACAAATCTTTAATTAGTACAATTTTAAAAGAAAACCAAGAACAATACAAAAACACAAAAGAAAACGTGAGTCAAGAAGTTTCAGGAAATGGAAAACCTCTGTGTATTTTTCCCAAAAATATCTTTCCCCTTTCAAGAATATCCTCACACTCCCGTGAATAAACTTTCCTCTTTCTTTTCAATTCCCAAAATTCTTTCCCGTTAATAAATTTTCAACCACCTCTTTAATAAATTAAACTCCAACATGCTGACAAAAATAAAAATATCTTGTAACAACCAAAATTAATTTCTATTTAATTTTAATATTCCAAATACAAATTGAATTCCAAATTCTAATTTAATTCCCACTAATTGAAATTAAAATTCCAAAATGAATTAAATTATTTTCTTTCTTTTAATTTTCTTAACATCATATTTAATTAATTAATTAATTAATTTAATAACTAAATTCAATCCCATTGAATAAATTTAATTAATTAAATAAAATAAAATAAATTAATTAATTAAAATATAAAATTCTATCCACAATGGATAATTTTAAATTAAATAACCATCAACATAATTTAATGCAATTATTCTAAATATTTATTTCAAAATCAAGAATCCCTTCACAATTAAATAAGATTAAAGCAAGGAAATCAATGAATCAACACACATGACTGATTGCACACTATGGCTAGGGTGTAGACTTGACACAAGTTACCTAGCTACTATCTCCCATTCAACTTAACCATTGGATCAACACACTCAAACCTGTGAAACTAGGTGGAGTTGATGTCATGTACCCGCAAATCTGAAAACCAAGTAAACAACAACATATAATATAAACAGCATAAAATACACACCATGAAGAGGAAATCACGGAATCGCAGGGCGCTCGTAAGCAAGTGATGCTAACCTGTCCCCTTCACCAATACAATCATTACAACCAACTCTTCCATAATACTTCAAATAATCTCATGCAATCACATGTTATATCCACTAACATCATTACTCCAATTAAAGCATGTAAAACAAAACATCAAATAAACCACATCACATAAATAATAGTTCGTTGCTCTATAAGTAGTGATCAAAAACACACATAACAAAGTATGCCCAGTATCATAGTAGCTGAAACCAAAACAAAGCATAAAAGTTGTCTGAACATGAAACAAAATGGAGGGGTATTACACTCTATCTGGGCAGAGTACAACAAACAACAACCTTATTGACAAAATAAGAAGCCATGTACAGGGCGGGTATGATCCAATCAAGCAAAGTATGTAGAAATCAAGTACAGTGATTTAGAGAATGAATTGAACAAAAGAATGATAGTAAAAAATTTAAAGAAAAGATCTAGCATAGAGGCTTAAATACAAAGTCACAACAGCATGAAAGCTATAGGAAAGAGTGTTATAGAGGATATGAGAGTAAAATGACAAATATTCTTAGAGAAAGGCAATCCTTTTACACATGGTCACATATGCCCATTCACCAGAAAAAGTATTGGAATATAAATCTTTCAAAGCTAAACATAGGTCACAAAGGCAATTAGAGTGAGTAGATATATAACATTTCACAGTGAGAGGAACTTGATCAAGAAATGAACATATTTTACATAATAATGATAGGAGGTGAATTCACAATCAATGTTGACATCATGAGCCATCATAAAATCATGTGGAATAGATGAGTTAAAATGCATGAGTTTCCACAATGGAACCAAAACAACTATTTACAAAGGTTTTCAAGAAGAGGAGCATTTTTTTTATCATCTATATACATTTAGAGACAATACTTGATCACATTATAAGTTTTGTATCTTCATGGAATATTCCTAAGAGTAGGTTTTGGCATATGGTTGTGGGCTCAAGTTTTAACTTATGATAAATAGTTTATTCTTGATCATTCTTTTCTTCAAAGAAAAATTACTAAAATGAAAATGATTTACATTTTTGTTTCACGAATTATTTTTGAGAATCAAAACATGGTTTTCCAAAGGTCTGATTTTGTAGCTAGCTCAAGTATGTACACTACAATATTAAATGAATTTATTGAGTTCATGGGAACATTGAGGATAAGTCCTCTATATTTCTAAAGCAAAATACATAAAAAGTGCTTAGTTCTGGAGGTGAAGATCTCTTTCTCATAGTGACCATTTTTATTCTCAATAAAAGAGATATACATGAAACCCTCATATATTTGTAAGTAGTTTAAAGCCATGGCCATGATATTGAAAAAGACAGAGGAATTCACATGAAAAAAATGGAAAAGCTTCATCGAAACCCTCGAAGCACCTCTACCTTGTAAAAGGAAATACCCATAAAACATAATACAACAGTTTTGATGGTGTTAGAGCATTCAAAAACAAAAGGAAAATGCCATCAATGCCCCTATTGTTGGGATTCTCGATTACCCAAAAGAGAATACAAATCATGGAGCCACAAATATGATTAAGTGAAGTTTTCACAAGAGGAAATACATGAGAAAACCAACTACCATTACAAATCATGGAGCCATGACAATGATGAAACTCTAAGTCAAACAAATATGTGAAGATGATTCATGGAGTTTTACGAAGAAAGCACAAAAAATATGATTTTTTTTTTTAAAATAAAAGACTTGAGCTCGAGCCCTCTTCTCTACAGAAGATCTGAAATATGATAACAAAAAATGCAAGAGAAGCCATGTTTCTAAGAATAGGCTCAAAATGTGCATTTTATCTTCTAGGAAAAGAAGTAGAATGATAAAATGCTTCTAGAATACTTACCTATCAACTTGAAGCAACTATCTGCTAAAAATATGCAAGAGGAACACAAAGATCCGCCATTAAAGACTTAGGTCGAGCTCCACAAACCCAAAAACCCTCACTGGTGGTGGCGGTCAAGCTTCTTCCAGACGCTTCAAAAAACAAATGAAATGAATGTTTCATTTTTGTTTTGTTCATAGGTTAGTAACCCTAAAAATACCGATAAGATAAAGGTATTTCTACCTTTTATTTTAAATTACATCATGTGAACAATTGAATCGTAGGCTAAGGCTTTTAGTATTGTGCCTTTAGTGATATTTTTCCCTCTATATAATGTAAGTCTTTTAAGACTTGTATTTTATTTATTTTATTTTTGCATATTATTTGAAGTTGTAAACATTAAGTCTTAAGTGATTTTTTATAAATCACTTAGTCTTAAGTGTTTTTTTTTTAAATGCAAGATTAAATGAAGGGCCCGCTCATTCATTCGATCAAGGAGGGAAGATATGCTTTAATTTATGACTTTCCAAGCATCTAGGGGAGTTAGAGGAGGTTGGCAAACATGTGCCAAGAACATAGAAAGTATTTTGACAAAAAAATGAGGCCTTTGGAGTGCTTATAGGAGGTGGTTTTGCATACTTTAATGGTGGACATAGTCAAATTTGACTTTTTCACCCTTTTAGAGCTCATTTGTTGAAAATTTACATGCTATATTTTTGGGTTTATTGTTGCATCTGACCCAAGATGGGCTCTAGAACCCTTTTTGGTGGAACCACTTGATGTTGGTTATTTAACCACATTTGTAACTCATTTGATAGTTAGTTCTTACTGTGTAGTTATTGAGAGTTAGTGATTTTGCAATCGTTTCTCAGACTGATAGACTTTGTAACATTTTTTGGACATGAATAATAGAGGAAACCTTGGTTATAAAAGATTTTGGATTTTTTTCCTTCTTTTTCCTTGCTTCATTATGTGCATTCAGATGATTCGATCAAGCTATATGTGAGGTATTTTTATCTTCTTAGTTTTGTCTCATGTTCAACACCTTTATGCAGGAGTTAGTTTATGCAGGTCATAATCTGTGTCAAATTTAGTGAATGGATTATAAGTTGTGAAGTCACCTTCCTTCTAGAAGTCTAAACATCATGACCTTATTATGAAATAATTATGTAAAGACACACAACAATAAGTTGTGCAAGTTTATTTCAATCATTTTAGCAAGTGTTGTTTGTCTAAGTTTATGTTCAAGTTCAATTTTGGTGTATCACCTTAGGAGTCACCTTTTTCATATTTTAGTACTCCTTCTTACCCCTTTTTATAGTAAATCATTAGATTGGGTGATACCAAAAGGAATTCGGCCTTCTTCGGAGGTTCTTTTCCCCTACAATTGACCCACAACTTGGAAAAGTCCCCATGTGTCTCTAAAGTGTTAAGTTTTATAACTTAACTAGGGTGAAACTTTAGGAGATAACAAGTCCATTGCTCCCATTGTCATTTAATGCACAATTGTACCACCAAGGTATGCATTTCCTCTAACACAACCAACAAAAAACATTGATATATAGCATCAATAAAATATATTAAACATGATGAAAATAACCATTCAATGAAGCAAAATAATGATATTATAAAGCATTTGCTTACAAACAAAATTATTGAATGGGAAAATGGTGCACTTTTATTTTGTTTTGCATATTACTTAAGCTTTCAAATGAGCCCATTGTTCATCCATGATTTTTATTTTAAAGTAGAGGGATGCCTCATTGCACTTTTGACTTGGTTGTCATGAATGATCAATGCTGCTAGTGATTCTTACAAACACTTTATGAATTACTCCTTAAGCTGAAAATGAATTAATTTGAGCATTTTGAATGTATCTTCCTATTGCATTTCCCCTTTTGAGAGTTAGGGGCAGCTGTTGGGTTCAACCCTTGTGGGAGCCCATTTTTTCACCACATGCTAAAATTTCAATAGAAATGAATCCAACAACAAGATTTCACCTATACCTACACAATGAAAAAACATGTTAGATAAAAAAAAATGAAGCTCAATGCTCCTGTGATGTTTGATTTTCAGGATCTCTTGCATACATATGATGCTTTCTCAACTAACTTAAAGCATCGTAGGCATATACTATATTTTTGTTGATAGGACATATGTTGAGATTCATAGTCAAAGCTCTAACCAACCCTTTTCATCATGATACAGGCTCATCTAAGGGTTGGGAGCAAAGAGGGGCTAAAGAAAATGAAGACCCACAAGATTCTACCAGGCACTGATGGCTATGTTTCTTTTCATGTGTTGTTTTCATTACTTTCATCTTCAAATGTATAGTATATCTCTATGTTGCTTTAGGTCAGCTACTCCCACGGCTTGTGTGGGGCATTTGATCATTCTTTTCCTTTCAATATATGAAACATCAACATTTATGTAATCTTGTGTATATTCCATTACAAAATGAATGAAACATCACATAAATGAATGAAATAAAAATCTTGTAAATTTATGTAGTTTGTCTTATGTTGCAAAGTATTGCACAATGAAAACCGAATTCTCCTTATTGAGCATCTTTTGATATGTAATGGATAAATTTTAGTAGAAATATATTGGAATACCTTTCACCTTTAAATGTAATCAACCGTTTCAGATCTACTGAATTGAGCTATAGGTGAAAATTTGGTAACAATTGGACAATGGTTTGGTATAAAGGTGGAGGAGCTAAGGTGAAATTATCATTTTCATCTTTATAAGTCCTTTTATTGTCTTTTGAAATAATGTTTAAAAATATTCTATCCCCTTGCACCCTAACATCTTTCTTAGTAGGAGAGGTGGTGGGGGAAAGATAAACAATATTCACATGATGATCATCAATAAGGGAGGTATTAGGGTGATCAATGATCTCACAATTGAAAGTTGAATGAAGCCTAGGCATTGTGGTGTTAAGGAATATGTTAATGATCTCATCTTCTTTTTCTGTGATATCTTCCCAAGTGGGGGAAGCCTTAGGAGAGATACAAACACGATTCTTGTGGCATTGCATGATTGATTATTCTAACACAAAGGAACCTTCCTAAAAAGGACGGAGGGTGTTGGGAGAAGAATTATTATCCATAAGGACATTCATACTAATGGAAAATATTTTAGGAGGGTAGCTAGCATGCTTGTCAATAGTTTCATTTTTTTTTCTTAGATTATACTCATAAGTAGAGAGGTTACAATCATACAAGCTATGTGACAACCTATAAATATCATTTTCTTGAAAAGGAAACATGTTTGTAAATTTCAGATCTGAAACTGATAATTGATTGATTTTTAAATGCAAAAACCTGAAAAATGAATACTTTTAAATGCAAATTTTGATTTCAAATAATGAACTTTATTTTACTAATTGAACTTAATGCAAACAATTATAGAAAAATCCAAATTTTGAAACTAAAACAAAGATCTACAAGTATAAGGAAGAAAAGAAAAAAGACACTGATAAACATGCAAAAAATTTGAAAAATGACATGTACAAGGACAAGTTCACCCTAGGGTGAATGTGTCCTTGGATAGGGGTCTGAAAAAATAAATTTTGAATATTTTCTTTGATATTTAAGCTCACCATGTTAGAAGTCTATGTAGTTTGTATTATAATTGATGTCAACGGATCTAGTCTATGTAGTTAGTGTTGTCATTGATGTCAACCTTAGAGATGCTTTGATTAGCTATATTATGTTGTCGTTAGTAGTTTCACTGGATGTCAACCTCTAGTGTTGCTTTGATAAGCTTTTGTTTGTGGATGTTTAACCTCTAGTATGACAAGTTTTTGTATTGTAGTTGGTTTGGTTGTAATGAGAAGTGTTGTAGATGATGAGAATGTATTTGTGGTGCTTGGTTTCCAAGTGCTTTTGAAAAAATTTTAATAAAAGAGGAAACAATATGGAAAAGAGGTGTTCTATAGGTAGTGTAGTGTTCTGGTTTTTCTCCACATTTCTTTTGTGTTGAAGTTATGCCTATGTGGTTTAGATATGTTGATCAGAGGTTTTATATCCAAAGTTTCTTGTTCTAGATCAATATGCAGAGAAAGTTGTGTTTACCAGTGTGTGAACTATGAAAGCAATTTTGTTTGAGAGAAATGGTTTTGGTCCACATTTCTTCGTAATGAGGTTTCTGGTCTTGTAGATCTATGGGTGTGCTTATATCACTTATATCTATCTTTTTTAAGATTTTTTTGTGATTTGGTGCTCCTAAGGTTGGATTCATGAGTTACAGTATGTGGAAGGATAATTGGGTATACAAGATGAGTATATTCTTTAGGTGAAAGTTGTTGCAAAGGAATTTTTTGGATTTCATGATGTTGATGGAATATTCCAAATTGTGTTCAAGTGATGTGTGTGATCTATGGGCCATCTTTGGATCAAAGGAAGCATGTGATTAAATGTTTAATGGTGTTTACATAGGTTCGACCGACCTTAGGTATTTACACTAACTGTGGGTTTTCTTTGGTTTTTGAGAAAGTGTTTGGAGTTAAATGGAAATAATTTTAGGAAACTAAACCTAATGAAGAAAAAACCTAGATGATAAAATGCAATTTCTTGAAGCTACAAAAATCAAATTGACAGTTTACAATTAGATTTGAGAAGGGTTTGGACACATGTAGATAGCATTAAAATTCTATTTTGAGCATTGTTGAAGGATAGGTTTTCCCTAGGTCGAATGGGTCTTGGATAGGGTTTCCAGAATAAGTTTCGACAAAATTTTGGTGTTAGATCTTAACCTTTGTTTGATAGAGGTCCCACTATCAAATATTTGGAAATAAAACCTATAATTGAGTTTTCGTAACTTAACAACAATGATGACAAATTTTACAATAATATAAAATTGCTCCTTGAGATCTTTTCAATCCTTCTTCAACCTGTAACCGACACATACAAAGAGGAAATTTGTTTTATTTGAATGGGGGTTTTCCTTAGTGAAACCCCATGTTTGGTAATTAAACCTTGATAGAAAGATAATAACAATTGATAAATGGAAGGAATGATGAATGAAAAATTGTTTGCTGCAACTCACCAAACCTTTAATGGCTTCCACTAAAGGATTGAAGTCAAACACATCACTCCAAGGAACTTTATCTTTCTTTTCTTGATTTGTTGGATACTTGAATGCTTGGATGCTTTAGGATTAAAAATTCATATTAGCCTTCACAAGATGGCTTGAACACACATAATATTGAACATGATGATTAGATCTTTAATGCTACAACAAATGACTAAAAAACTTGCTCTTGAATGCTCTTGACAGTAATATTTTTTCATATTAAGTCTCCAAAAAGTGTGTTAGATTTTAATTGATAAAAATAGTATGTATTTATAGTTTTTAATCTAATTTCTTGAAAATTAGATTCCGAAATCCAACATTTGTATATAAATTTTGAATCATTAAAAGACCACTACAAAATATTAAAATTCGGGACCTAGCACATAAGGAGAACCCATTTGCCCTTGGGTGAGTGGGTCTTGATCGAAGTGTCTAGGACACACCCATTTCATGGTGATTAAAATATTAATTGTATTTCCCCTTTCAAAAAATGAGAAAATAAGGCTTTGAAATACATAATTTGGCAAATTAGAAGCTTAATTAAGTCCAATTAATTAAGAGACCCAAACATAGTGTGAAATTGTAAAGGTATACAATTTTGTACACTAAAACTTCATTACACATGGATTCCATATTGTCCTTTACTCTCTAGTTGCCTCTTTTAATTCTCACCTTGAATTTCCATCTAAATTTCATTTAATTAATTATTTACCTTTGTACCCATATCTAAAGGATGTGATTTGTTTCCTTCATTAATATTTTAGAGTTTACATTAGGTTCACCAAAATATTTATTTTTTAGAATAGACCCAAGCACAACATGAATTCTATTAGAGGATATCTATTTTTTATGTATGTCTCTCAATCCTTATAGGCTACATTATTTTGATGTAGTCTCTTAAGAGCCCTAAGAGCAAAAAACTGTCAAACTATGACAAAATAGTTATCATAATTTCTAGGGTGCATATGAATGTATTTTTTGGACCTATAGGTAGACATGAGGTCCCTCCATAATAACCTCTCATTTATGGGTGACTAGACATTGTTTGACCATGTTAAGAATAAATTCATTCTTGAAAAAATGATTAGTTAAGAGGACTGTAAACATGGAGAAAAGAATATTTTAAATTATGTGCATCATGGGACCAAACCAAACAAACCCACATATCATGGTGGGTGAATGAATTCTACCAAAGGCCTCTATTCATTCCCTAGGTCCCCTAATCCTTGTAGGCTATGTGATTTTGGTGAAGTTTCTTAAGGGTCTTGATAGAAAAAATGACTAAACTATGATGAGTTAGTTCTTGTAATTCATGACACCTATGAATGCTCCATATAGACATATAGGAATATATGGGGTGCCTCCACAATAACCTCTTCATTTTAGTCAACTAGACACCATTTCACCATGCCAATAGTGAAATCATTCTTACAAAAAGTGTTAGTTGAGAGCAATTTAAACATGTAAATAGGAATATTTTGCATTTCTTGAGTGATGGGGCGAAAAAAAAATCTAACACACCATGGTGGGTAGGAAAATGTTACCAAAGGAATCTATTTGATCCCCACGTGTCCCAATCCTTGCAAACTATGTTATTTCAATACAATCTCTTAAGAGTCTTAAGATAATTTTTTTGCCAAACAATGAATATTATTTTCAGACTTTGTACCACCCAAAAATGTTCTATTTGGACCTATAGGTGGATATGGGATCCCTCCATAATTACCTCTCTTAGTTCTATTCAATTAGACACCATTTTACAATACCAAAAATGAATGCATTATTGCAAAAAATGTTAGTTGAGATTAGTGCAAATATGGAAACAAGCATATTTTTTGTTTCGTGCATTATGGAGCCAAAATAATTGCACCAATGATTTGGGGTGGGTGGTTGAATATCATCATAGGAATTTGATTTTCATTGATTCTCCCAATCCTTGCATACTATGTTATTCTAGTGCAATCTCTTAAGATCCCTAAGAGAAAAATATATCAAATGGAGTAGTTCTCAAAATTTTTGGCACCTTCATATTTTCCTTATAGACCTCCATGTGGATGTGGGATCCATACATAATAACCTCTCTCAATTTTTTTAATCAACGGTATCTCACCATGCTAAAAATGAATGCATTGTTGTAAAATGCATCAATGGAATTCAATGTAATCATATCATGAGCCATGAATTTTTTTCTTCATCTCATGGGGTCAAACTACTATACCAATATGTAGGAGTGGCTAGGTGAATTCTAGAGAAGGTTTTATTTTGTACTTAAAGTGTCCCAATATTTCCAAACTATAGGCTTTTGGAAAAGTGTCTTAAGAGACTTAAGAGGAAAACGTGTCAAAAATTGACTAAATAATTCTGAAAGTCTATGGAACCTACAAATATTTTATTTCAACTTACAACTACATGTGGAGTCCCTCCACAATAACCTCTCTTTATTTTAATTGAGATAGTTAAAATAGTCACTTGGTATTCCTTCAAGAAATCACACTTAAACTTCAATTAGATTTCTTTAAGGCTTATAATATGACTTTGTTGGCTAAAATAGTTTTATAGAAACTTAAATACATTCATTCTAATAATCAACATTATTTTTTTGTCATTAATAATTCATCACATTAATCATAACCATTTAATATTTATCACATCATTATTAATTTATTTTTTTAAAGAGAAAGGTGAGAGACATGAACTTTATATTAATATAATAGAATTATTTACATCTAAAATATCCATGAGAAGCAAAATAACTAATTAAAATAGAACAAAATTTTATAGAGATACAATGCAAAGATTGGTAACCTTTAGAACCTCTAAAGAAAAAATAGGTAACCCAATACACATGACAAAAGACCAAACTAAATATAAAAATTGTATATTAGAATTCATTTTTATCCCACACTTAAGTATTCATAAGATTAATAGTAGTAGGAGTTAGGGGAAAATTAGGTGTTGGTATGTGGTGATTGATCATATAAATATTGTACACTCATAACAAGATATGGGGTCGAGGCATTGCCCTAGAAAAAATCGTTAACATGTCAAGGTTTTCTCGCTGACACATCAAGGTTTTTTTCCATTGACACGTCAAGGTTTTTCCCGTTGACATGTCAAGGTTTTTCCATTAACAGTCAAATGAAAAACAACCTTATAAAACCCTAATTCTAGAAGGTTCCAAAAAGATTGTTATAAGTGATTGGGATGTATGTTGTGGTATGGTGTTCTCGAGATTGTAATTTGTTTTGCACTAGATAATAAAATCATTGGATGGTTGAATTTTTGTGGATGTAGCCCATATTGGGTGAACCACGTTAAATTTTGTGTTGATCTCTTTGGTGTTATTCTTCATTGTTATTTCTAGGTTATTTAATCTACATATAACTGTTAATGTTTATTGCTCCAATTTGCTTGAATCCTAACAACTGGTATTAGAGTCGCAGGTATTTCGGTTGACTAGCAAGAAACCTCTAGATTTGAGTGAAAGCAATAGAAGAAGGAAAATTCAAGGTTGAGAAGCTCAACAACTAGAATTGTCAACTATGGAAGAGCAGATGAAAAATTATCTGTATCAAAAGGATCTATGGCAACCATTGCAAGGAAAAGCAAAGAAAGATGCTATAATGTATGATGAAGAATCAAATATTTTGGATATAAAGGCCCTAAGAACCATTCAGATGTGACTGGAACCATCAATGGTGTTCGTAGACAAATAAAATTGACCTAACACCTATCACACACACTAAATAATATTTTTCATATTATCAACATCATTAGAATCAAATATCATTGTATTTCATATCAATTACATTAAAAAACCTAAATTCCTTTATTAATTGAATAATATGACATTATTTAATTAAATTCAAATTTCATCAATTTCGACAAATTAAATAAATTACATTTATTTAATAAAGTCCTAAAAACCCTATTTTTGCTATTAATTGAGTAATACGACCTTATCTAATTAAATTCATGTTTCATCAATTTCGACCAATTCAATAAATTACATGTATTTAATAAAGTCCTAATTTAATTTAATTTCATCATGATTAGTTAAGTAACACCAATTATTTAATTACTTCATTAAATCACTTTATTCCCCTAAGTTGATTAAATTATTATATCATAATAATTTAATAACTTAGTTTCCCTCCAAATTTGAATAATTTGAATAAACTATTTGAAAAATTATCAAAAAATCTAATCAAACTAATGCAACTTTGTTTACAAAAGTCAAACTTGATTTGCACATTCAACTCCAAATTGAATTAATTAAATAAATCATTCTCAACTACTTTCCTGATTGAGTAAATTATGATCCTCTGATTTCTCAATCTAATTCCTACTTGATCAATCTATTCCTGATTGATCAATCTAATTTCTGACTAACCAATCTATCTCTCAATCCCATAGATTATTCAATCTATTTCTTCAATCACACAAATTGTGTAATCTATTTTGTACAGATTATTCATGTCTAAATGATCTCAAAAACCTTCAATTCCCAATCTGGATTCAACATTATTTAATCTTGATTGTCCATTTCAAATCATAATTTCTATATAACAAACCTCTTTCCTCACAAAAAAGGATCGAAGAATCAACATCATTTGCACAATGATGTACTACCAATATTACTAATCACCATTAACACAACTTCAACATATATTTGATCAACCAACATGCAACACAACAAAAATATTCTTGTGTGCAACAATGGAGGCTTCACACTCATATGAACAACTCGACATCAGGCGAATACACTTCGATGTGGGATGGTAACCTTTACTTTTCTTTGAATTTCATTTTGATAATCGTAGGATTTAAATTGTGTTTTCAATAGCTTAGAAAGTCATTTCATGAGTGAAGGAATAGATCTAGGATTTGTGTGTTTAATTTAGATTAGATTCTATTTCATTTGTATTTTTTTTGTCTGTGCCACTACAGTTTTCCCCCTCACACATTTTGGTACGCTTGATGGGACACTAGTCCACTACACTAACAATTTCGTGAGAAATTTTTGAAGTTATAGGTCCCAAAGGTGCTCTAGAAAAATCTTCACGCATAGGTTTCTAGAAGCTGTTGCATGAAATTTCATAGAATATATGCACTTGACCTTGAAACCAATGTACTTTCTTTTTCTAGTGCTTTTGTCTTCTAACAAAGGGCACATGTAATGCCCCGCTACGTAACCCTAGAGGAAGTTGCAATTAACTACTCAAATGCACAATTTTTTTATTATTTAAAGTATATTAAACATGTAAATTCACTTACTATTGTCAACAACCTCTAAGGCTATGAGACTACAGTTAATTTAAACCCATACATACATCATAAATATATCCATAGCATTTTACTACTTAAGGAATTAAATTCTCATACATTCCATACATGATCAATTACATCATACTAATAAGAAATACAATAAGATTTCATTTAACATTAACTTATCAAAGAAGATTACATCACGCATTCCCTGAATGAGGTAGTACATATAAATGTGATTACATAATACAACCAACCACCTCAAATACAACTGAGGGGTAATAATTACAAAGCATGAACTATAAACAAGAAACCACGAGCTCTCCAACTAGAAATCTCGCCATCATGAACTGGAGATCAAAGGGGACCCAACTGCGTAGGGTGCATATTCCTCCCAACCAAGTGGTAATCGTAGGCCCACCCCCTCTTCTAGGAGATATTAACAATTATACATGGAGAAATGTACTACCTCTAGACACAGGTTGACTCATACTGACTCAACCAATCACAAGTACAACACTACAACACTAAACATAAATTACATTGCTTCCAAATTTATAACAAATAAATTATGTAAAAATAACCATACACATAAAACCATGATGTCCTAGAAAGAGTGTCATCGCACAACTCATCATGAGTTACCCAATGCAGATCTTCATAGGCCCCAACCTAATTAAGGGATATCCTAAAGACCTCAACTGACCCCTGACTCTCATACATATGCGGAATCAAATACCTCTTGTAAAGACAAGGTAGATGACCTTTGCCATTGCTGGCCTTCCCACTCATCCCAAGCTCAATCGAGCACTTGCATCTATGAGTGAGGCTAATTAATCTTAGTGTGAAATACTACCCAAACCCCTAAATACTTTAATTAAGTTCTCACTTGATTAACTACTTCCAAAGGTTACCTAGTCTTGCCTCTTAAGGGCTTTGGCCCCTAACGGAAGCAACTCTTCTACTAGACAACACAAAAAACAAACCACCCCTAAGGGTACCATAGTGCACACAAAAATAGATAAAACAACCACTCCAATCCTAGGAGGCAACATACGACTAATCCACTCCAAACATTGGAGGCAACCAATGACAAAATCCACTCCAACATAGGAGGCAAAACATCCTCGCTCGTGGAAACCGGGTAAATCAATGAAACAAATCCATGCACTACCCAAGGGAAATTAAAATGGGTTGACAACACATTACAACAATCCCCAAGTCTAAAAATTCTTCTAGAAGACTTACAAAATATTTGACTCACTTAACCCATTTCCCAAAAATGAAACTAGAAAAAAGATAGTTACAAAAGGGCAATCAAGACGTGAATTAAATCTAATATTTGGATTTCCTAAATCTCTTCTCATTTAGTGAACACATGAATATAAATTTTTCCCAATTTCACTAATTAAATTAAAACCCTTAAACAAATAGAGAAAGAAAAATAATCCACCTAATACTTCTATTTCCCCAATTTCAATTAATAAAATATCATTTCCCCAATTCAACATTATCACTTGTAAAATTATCTTCAATGAACCTATGCTTGCATTATTTAAATATGCAAACTATTTGTAAATATAAATTAATCTCCCCTAATAGATTATTCGTTTTTTTTTAAATCTTTCCATTGCATGCAACTAATTATTTAAAACCAATAAATATACATTTTAATGTATATATACATGCAATATAAACAAAAAATCATATATATCTATATATTTAATTATATATATATACCAATATATATACAGTAAATATATACTAATATTTTTACAGAATAAATACATTATTTTAATCAAAATAAAAACATTTAATAAATAATTTCTAAATATATATATACATATATATACCTATATATATTAAATATAATACATATTAAATATAATATATTTATATATAAAAAATATATATTTTAATATTAAATAAAACATATATATTGAATCCAAATTCCAAATGTAAGGTAGATGAATCTCATGAAATGGTTCAATGTTTTTATTAAAGCCCATCCTTCATATTGTGTGGGGAGGGGCGGCTGTGTATAACACAATTGAACCTCCCCCAAATCACATTGGGGCACGACTGTATAAAGAGGGGAGGGGCTATGGAGGCATCCCCATATGTGGGAGGTGATGGGGACAATGCCTCCCAAGCATCCCACATAGATACATAAAAATAAACTCCAACAAACTTAAATAAAGCTTGCGATTTTTATTAATTTCAATTCACCGTACGAATGGCTATTTCCATAACATTATTAGTATTTAATGATTCACAAATAATTAAATATATATATATATATTATATATATGTATGTGGATGTATATATATTCACATATATGTATATATATATTATATATATATGTTTAAAGAATTTCATACAATAATTTTAATTGGGGAAATTTTTCCAAAAAATACCATCTACAAGAAAATTTTGCAAACACAATCGGGAAACTAATTTCTAGAGAGAGAATTCCTTAGATAAATTTTCCAAAACCAATATAGAGGTTTTCTTTTCTTTTCAACTATCTGAAAATGAATTTTAAATGAAGAGAAGAAATAAAGTTCATATAATTAATTTCACAATTTTTTTTCCCCAAAAACAATCCTACATGAAATCTTCTTTTACAAAAAATATCATTTCTTCCAGAGAGGGGTTTTATTTCCAGATCACTAAATATTTCTTTTTGGTTTCAATAATTTTCCCTATTTTACCAGACATTCATTAACTAAAGTTTTCCACAATTGATTTCACCCTATAGAAGAAATTTCCTCTACAAAATAGATAAACTATCTACGGAGAAATTAACTACGACAATGCAATCTTTCTCACACCAGACATTCTTCTCATAAAGAATTGTAATCTAGAAACCTTTCCATTAAAACATAATAAAACAAAAATAAAGGAAAGTGTTGGCCTTTCCATTGCACCAAAAGATCGACCTGTTAATGCTCGATACAAGTGTCATTTAAGATCCACGGGAGGCGGTTAGACCATGTCACAAACCCAAAGGGAGATGCTGGTGGTTAGTCCAACAATCCCCCCTTAGCATCACCTAAGGAGTTCAAACCCGTGACTGACTCTAATACCAATTTTTGGCCTTGTCGTTGCACTGAAAGATTGGCCTGTTAATGCTTGATACAAGTGTTAGTTAAGATCCACAGGAGGCGGTTAAACCATGTTGTGAACCCAAAGGGAGATGTTGGCGGTTAGTCCAATAGAAAGAACCTACAAACCAACGCTTCTTGAGTATTTGACTCTGGTGCAGAGCCTCCTCCATAGCTTCAAGAAAATGTTCTAGACAACAATGGATTCCTCCAAGTAAATTGATTTCCTGATCACAAGAGCATTCCCAACACAACAAATTTTTTCCAAACAATCTTCTAAAAATGAAAGAATTACAAAACAATTTCTACAGCCAAATTCTTTTCCAAAAATCTCTAGATCACAACAAGAAAATCCTTTTTCCCACAAATTCCCAATATGAAAAATATCTCATGCCTTGCTGTGAAGAAGCTTTCCACTTCCTCACCCAAAGCCAAGATTATCTCTTGAGAATTAATTTTCCCAACAAATTAATTAATTTTTTTAACACTTGCTGGCATTTTCTAAATATCTTTGAACAACTATGTTGGAATAAAATCTTCTAATACTCAAAAATAAATATTTTAATAATTAAAACATTTCCCTTTCAAATATAAACTTATTTAATTAATTTAATGAATCAATAAATCACTGATTAATTTTGACCCAATTTCCGACGAAAGGTCGTCGGAATTTCAATGAACTTTCGTCGAAGGAATTTCGTCGAAAAATCGACGAAATTTGAAACATCAATTTTCTGACCCAGCTGACGATCTTGGGTTGAAAAATTGACGTTTCAAATTTCGTTGATTTTTCGACAAACAGTCGTCGAAATTCCAATGAACTTTCATCTAAAATTAGGTTAAAATGTATCAGTGAATCAAATAATCCAAAGATTAATCTTTTTATTAATTAAGTTAAATTAATTAATTTATTAATTCTAAAATCTCAACATTTAAAATAAGCATAATCTAATATTTAACTTTTAATAATGAAATTCACCAAATCTATTTTAAAGCATTGAACCTGATAATATGAAGCAATAATTAACACATCAAAGCAAGCACAATTGACTAAACCTGATGACACATCGAGACTAGGGTGTAGACTTGACACAAGTAACCTAGTTACTATCTCCCAATCAATGTTACCATTGGGTGGTGGACATGCTCAAACCTATGAAGCCAGATGGAGTCAATGTTTTGTACCTGCAAACCTGTAAATGAGGTATCAATAGCACATGTATATAAACAACATAGTAAAATACACCGTGAAGAGAAAATCACAGAATTGTAGGGTGCTCACAAGTGAGTGATGCTATTCCGTCCCCTTCACCAATACACTTATCATGAACTGATAGTTCTATCATAAATAAATTACTCATGTGCAATAATCATGTTATACCAAACCATCATTGTACTAATCAAAGCATGTCAGATAAGAAATCAAAGAAGGTACATCACACCACCACAAATAGTCCATGTTGCTCTATAAATAGTGATCAAATACAAACAACATGATAAAGTATATCAAAGTATCTAAGTAACCAAAAAACAAAACATAGAAAAGGACATTGTCTAAGAAAAGAGCAAAACAGAGGGGTATTGCAACACACTTGCTATTTTCCAGTGCTTTTTCTCCCTGATAGAGGGTGCACTTGTTTTTTCTACACTTTTTCTCTATCAAACCTGTGTCCAAGATCTGCAAATTTTAAATTGATTTCTAATGCTAACAAATGTTTTTTGGAATGTGTGGTAGGTATTAACGGTTGTGTATGCAGGATCAAGAAAACACTAACACCTTTTTCTGTAGGGAAGACGAGTGGTCAAAGAACTCCATATTTTTAATTCTTTTTAAGTTAGGTATCCTTTATTTTGGCGCATAAAAAGATCAACACATTTGGTTGTAAGTGCTTTAAAATGAACCATTTCAAGGGTTTTTAAGTTAGGAATATTTCATTTTGGTTCTTATAAAGAACCCACAACAACACATTTATTTTTAAGTGCTCTAAAATGAACAATTTCAATGCTTTTTAAGTTAGGAATCTTTCATTTTGGTGCTTAAAAAGAACCTAAACTACACATTTGTTTTTAAGTTCTCTAAAATGAACCATTTCAAGGCTTTTTAAGTTAGGAATATTTCATTTTGGTGCTTAAAAAGAACCTACAACAACACATTTGTTTTTAAGTTCTCTAAAATGAACCATTTCACTACTTTTTAAAGTTAGGAATCTTTCATTTAAGTGTTGAAAAAGAACCTACAACAACACATTTGTTTTTAAGTGCTTTATAATGAACCATTTCAATGATTTTTAAGTTAGGAATCTTTTGTTTTGGTGCATAAAAATAACAACACATTTGTTTTTAAGTGCTCTAAAATTGAACCATTTCAAAGCTTTTTAAAGTTAGGAATTTTTATTTGGTGCATAAAAAGAACAATACAAATGACCAAAATGATTTCATTTTGTTGATGCATGCTCGCATATGTTTTTTTTTGACCAAATAAGACCAAGATCAATTTAGAAACACTCAATTTGGGCTTAAAAATGAACAAATAATTGTTTTTTTGGACCTTTGCTATGATATTAACTGATATCGAAAACACTTGCATTGGATGCTTGTGAAAAGAACATTTTTTATGCTTTTCACACATTATTTTGGGGATAGCACCACTCGAGGCCCTTAAAAATATCAAACTGCTATGAATTGTATGTCGTATTCAATGTTTGGCAGGCTAAAGTGTTTTTATTCTCCCGTTGCACCTTTTGGCGATCTTGGGTGAGCGAAAACATCTTAAGTTTTTGCACTTTTATTTTCAAAAGCATACCTTTAGAGGGCCTTCCTATTGAGACACATCTCGTGTTGGAGAATTCATAGGTGACCCAAGTGGTATTCTTGTTGTGGACCACTATATAAATTATTATGGGTGTGAGGAAAGTTCTCACCCATTAGGTGATGCTATTTTATACTGAAATCTATCTCCCCTAGTATTTGTGTGATACATTAAAACCTGAAAGGGCTGAGAAGCCTCTTAATTGAGAAAAACATTGCATGTATAGACATATGAAACTAATAAACCCAAAAAAATCATTAAAAACCCTTGTTAGTAGTGGCCATCCAAGTCCAAATCTAAAGTGTATTGGAATAGCACCGTTCCAAGAAGATACTTACCATGTTTGATTTTTGGTTGATGCAATAAAGCGAATAGGGAAGGGACTCTTGTACTTGGCGTGTCAAGATGCTACATTTCCTTGACATAGCCTATTTTTTCATTCCATCTTCACATATTAATCATCTCTTAAGGGATGAATGGTAGGCCTACTAAAAAATATGTACCCACTTAGCTAGGGTTGTAAAGGTTTGTTTATGTAAAACTTGCCAAAAACATTCAAAACAAGCTTGACATCAAATTTTGTGCTTGATCTGAAAAGAATACATCCAAAAAAAAACTAAACATGATGGTTGAATCACAAACCCTTTGACTTAGTGTATGCTTTTAAGAGAATCCCTGTATGTGCACTCCTTAAGGATTTTTGTCAAGGTTTATGAATATTCATGCTTTAATTTCAAGCTACATTGGCTCAAAGTAAATTGTGGAAACTATGGCTTGGGTAATGTGATTTCAAAAGTTAAATTCATAGGCATAAAAGTCACAAAAGTACATGCTTTTTGAGTTAGTCAAAGTTGTTGTATCACTTGGCACATTTAGAAATAGATCAAAAATGTCCAACAAACTATAAGAAAAAAATCAACACTGCTACCAAAATACGGAAGCTACAAATTTTTTTTACAAAGAGGTTGCAGTTGTTACTGATTCAAAATTAGGCGCACTTGCTAAAAAAATCTTGCGTTTTCTCTCTATCCCAAAAACTTCACTGTTGAAAATTATTTATATTTTACATAACTTGCACACTTGATGAAAAACCTGC
The DNA here is from genome assembly GCA_007115665.2 of Sequoiadendron giganteum. Taxonomy (NCBI): domain Eukaryota; kingdom Viridiplantae; phylum Streptophyta; class Pinopsida; order Cupressales; family Cupressaceae; genus Sequoiadendron; species Sequoiadendron giganteum. Next base: position 436,520,673 of record CM021109.1, on the reverse strand, counting down.
GCACTTGCTTCTCAAAAACTATTGCACTTGCCTATAATCTGTTCACGATTATCAAGGAAATCTCACTTTTTCCTAAGTACAAACCATAATTGAAAGAAACATACAGAGGCTGCACTTGACATTTCAGCTCGCACTTGCTTCTAAAAAACTAGGACACTTGACACATCTTAGGACGTAGTTGTTGAATTTGGCTGCTATTGCTCATAGTTTGTTGCTTTTGGTCAAAACAACTTGCTTTTGCTTTATCCTACTGGCAATCAAAAAAATGAATCAAAGCTGCTTACAAGATCCTTAGAACAAAATAATTAGAGACCCAAACAAGTCATATAGCCCTTCATCCACTCTCAAACATCCATCCTACTTTTGTAAATCAGAATTAAAAAAGTCAAACAAACTTGGATTATTCCCTCACTTGCGCTTCTAATATATCAACAATTACTTGGAACTCACAAATAGTTCAAGTAATTTTTTCTGCAACATATCCTCTAGAAGGAGAAGTGAGATATCAAGCCAGGCCTTTCAATATTTTGACTTCCAAAAATAATGCCACCTCCAAACAATACTCAAACCTTAGGGTATTGAGCTTCATAAAAAACCATACCAAAGCATCCACACTCTCACCATATGACCATTTGGTGACTCGTTGCTCTAGTTCAACAACCAAACCTTATAGCACAAATCCTACAACCAAGTCTCACACACATTGAAGGTGAACAAACTAATATCATTAGTAGTTTAAGGACCTTCATATTTGAGGAAAATGAAACACCCAACTAGTGGAGAAATGCAAAAAAAATCTTAGATAAAGAGGAAGAGAAAGTAGACCTAGCAACTGAAAGACCTGTATTACCACCTCCAGTATGTGAATAGATATACACCCTTCATGATCTCTGGCAAGAGAACAATCCTTAAGTAGAAATCCATAGTCCGTCTTTTAGAGAATTTCCTTACTCTAAATTTTTCCAAAGGGTACATCCTCAGAAGATATCGCACCATCAAAATTGACTAGAACATTTCTATTTACACTTCTCAATGGGCCAACCACCCCTAGATCTAATGCATTGAAAACAAAAGCAATTTCATTTTCCTTAAAAATAGAAAAAACATAAAAAAATACATTCTCTTTTCATAGCTAAGAGTCATGAAAATGTTCACAAAATTTTGGTAGTTGTTTATGACAACTAAAAGATCACAACATAGGAAGAACATGGAAGAAAACAAGAACAACACCAACATCTCATCAATAAACACCATGAATGATGAAGGTGGCTTATGGGGCTATAGGCCAAGCAACCTTGAAACACCCTAAAGGAGACCCATGTATAGAGACACATTCAGTGAGGAAGAGCTATATCACAAATGACAAGAAGTGATAGAACAAAACATGTAGTATCCCTCTGGTTTGGTCACCTTTGGTTTCCGAGTAAGTTTGTTTTTTTGGTGTACTTAGTGGTTTTGTTTAAAATAGTTAATTAAAATTGAGAATTATTTTTCTATGTGGATTTGAGTACCATTAGAAAATAAATTAAGTGTGAGACCACTCCTCATCATCATGACCACATAAGATGATTGATTATGAGAACATAGTTAGCCGCTTATCGGGGTCAAGGATCGTCGGGTTATTGATTGTAAACTTGTTTGAATGATATTTATTTGGGCATAGAATACTTACATACCCTATCATTACGGATTGATTTTAGGAATCCATAATAATTTACTCATATTTTATGTATTAAGAAATTATGAAGTAATATGTTTGTAGATGACTAATTGTCTTTAAATTGATTCCAATTGGACTTGATGATATAGTTGATCTCTACAACTAAGAATTTTAATTCTACAACTATAATATGTGTTCTAATTAAAATAATAACGACAATACAATTGTTTGATTTGTAGAAGTGAATAGACAGATAAACAAATATTATAAAATAAATAAAATGATTTTAGAATAGTCTAAATAAAGGAATAATTAATAAATAAACAAATAAATAAATAGATATGTGAATAAAGTATTGGAGTAAAGTAAAAGAGGGTTTCAAGCTAAATAATATATATATACAGAGGAAGTATTAAAGAAAAAGAGTTATAGAGTAAATAAAGTTTCTAAGTTTTTACATCTGTCAGTTTACATGTTGTACACATGTCTCCTAACGTGAAAATCTACTTTACACCTCTCAATTGCATTTTCTTGAAAGTTTCTAAAGCTTTGGAGTTTCACACATCTATCAATTTTGATTCATGGGAAGGTTGCTCTGAGTTCTGGCATTGACAAGTAGAGAGTTTGGGGAAGGTAGAGAGGAGGCTGGAAAAGGCTGTGGAATCACTTGCCAAGGTATTTTCTCTCCCAAAACTCCTTTTTCCTCTGGTATTGATTTTTTACATCCCCAATTTGGTGAGATACAACATGAAAATAAGGTTTCAACAAAGGTTTTAGGATATGTTTTATAAATGAGAATTTCTATCAAATGGTTCTCATGCCCTATCCATGTTTTTGCATTTTTGCATACTTGTCTACTAGCGCATTTGCAACCTCATCATTTGATGAAATTCTTCCATAATTTTTTTTCTTTGATGGATGTCCATACCCTATTCGTAAGCTCACATTTTGGCATAGGCAAGGAGGATGCTGCCAAATTTTGTGGAATCTTGACTTTACACCTGCCAACCACAGTTGAGTGAAATTTTCTCAAGCCTTTTCATCAAGTCCAATTTGTGCACACCTTGCAACCATGGACAACCCTTTCTAGCAACTTATCACATATTTAGAGTTTAGACTATGGGGGGGTTTTTAAATTTAAATAATCTCCCTGACACCAATGGAATTCTATCACTGTTGCAATATTTAGACCTTGGAAGGAATATAAATTTAAATACTATTCTTGATACCAAATTCACAACCTATCACAACTGAAGTATTTAGGCTTTAGAGAGTGTACAAGTTTAAACATCCTCCCTGATACTGTTGGCAACCTATCACATCTGCAGTGTTAGTGTAATTAATTATTTAATTACACTTTATTAAGTTTACTTAGGTTTTACTTAGGTAATAATTAGTTTACTTAATTAATAAGTAAGATTTATTTAGTTGAGTTGGTTTTAGGTCAACATTAGGGTTGCATACATTGCTTTTATAAAGAAAATCATCTCATTTAATTTCTCAATTCTGATAATATCAATTTGCACATCTTCATGCAAAGCTCTCCTTTTTTATTGTTTTTCTCTTCTGTGGAAGGAATTTTGGTTTGCATGTCTAATCTTGGTTTCTAACATGGTATCAAAGCCTTGATATGCAACCACTTCATAGATTTTTGAGAAAATCATTGCAGAGTTCATTCGAGATTCCTTGAGGGTTTCATTCCTTGAGTTCATCTATGTGGAATTTTGGATCAGATCAGGCTTCACCATCGGATTCAGAGCGCTGGAAAAAGTCAGGATTGGATTTTATTTTTCTGATTTTGGTCATCGTTGAAGAAATTTGTGAGGGTTCCAAGCTTGGTGATTTTTTGCAAGCTTTGAGGGTAGCTGATTTTTGGGAGCATTTTGAGCACAAACAAAGGTCACCATCACGTTCATAGCAGCCGAAAACCCTAAGAACACCTATCATTTGGTTGATTTCTGAGCAGTTGATTCAGAAGGCAAAAAAAAATTTCCAGAGGTCGTACGACCTCCCAAACGTGCACTCTAAGGCACGATTTTTGAAAAAAATACAAAAAAAATCAAAACGGGCATTGGTATTTGCACCGCTCATGTTCAAATGGTCACCACCACTAGGCAACCACCAGGAAGCCACCCACTGGCTGCTCTAGTCAGCGACGCCACCCAAAGGCCACCGGCACGAGCTCAGCCCTTGCGGGCCCCTTATGGAAGGCCGCGGTCCTGTGGGGGACTGGGCGCTATGCACCCAACCCCTGGTCACCTCCAGTAGACACCCGCTGGTCACATGGATGACTAGGGGCTCCACCCCAACCCCCAACCCACCAAACCTTGGTCGCTCACAGGACCAGGGGCTTATTTTATTTAAGCCCCCTAGGCTGCTTGTAGGTCATATTGGCCATTTTGGAGCACCTTTCACTAAATCGAGCGTAACTTTCGCATACGGTGTCATTGTTTTGCAAACAAGATACCATTGGAAAGCTGATTCCAACACCAATTCAGTGGTGGAGGTAGTTTTATATGATTTTGATCCAATTTTATTTCACAGGTCCTTGAACTTAGATGTTGTTGTTTTCACTCCGGAGGGCATATCTTTTGACTCAGTGATCTTTTTTTTGCCATTCTCATGACATTGGAAAGCTGGTTCAGTCTTCTACACAGATTTGATCTCCATTTTTATCAAGGAGGTAGATGTGAAATTTTTCTTGTGCATGCATTTTTTTTTTTGATTTCATGCTCTAGGTTTGCATTTTCTCTCGTTTATTCATGTTTTTAGCATTCTCTCCTTTTGCAATCATTGGGTATTGTAATAAATGAACTGATATAAAGTTCCATCAAGGGAGTTTCTTGCATAATAATCTGATTAGAGTGTGCATGCACTTTGATCTCCATCTTTATATTGATGTCAACTCACATGGGTTGTATCTAGTTTCTTAGTTTCTTTTGGCTACATCTTGCTCTTGCTTAACACATATCAGATTCACATCGGTTCACACTTCAGCTTCAGAGCCTATGGTTAATGATCCACATTGGATCCATATTAGTTTGAGGGCCACTAAATTTGTTGTTAATATTCCAGAATCTTCATGGTACTTGCTCCTATGGATCAGTTTTAGTCAGAGTTTGGCATCGACATCGAGATACACAACTTCCAGATTCTTTCATCATATCATTCCCTCTTATGGGTGACATCATCTTATCTACTTTTGCTTCATAGATTCCAGGGTTGTTCCCATTTGGAGTTTTTGAGTGTTCTGTGGCATTGGGTCTACTGATGCTTTCTCATGATTCCTTGAGTCAATCAGTGACTCTCATCTGGTTCCAGTAGTAAACATAAGTATCTTTCCTTGCTTTTCGGATTTAGGTTCTAGTGCTACTCCACAGTGTTCTTCTAGAGCTTCTTTGCAGCAAGTCATCTCATTGAGGGGGGGGTTGTCCCATTGGTTTTTCTCCTCTTTCTCTTACTCTTTCATTGCATTTGTACATGGGTACCTGATTTGGACTTGTTGTTGGGACCCATTTATGCCTTCTTGCATTCATCTCAGTTTTAGGTGCATGCTTTTTTAGTCTCCCTAAGTTGCACTTAAGGGAGGGTGTTGGTGTAATTAATTATTTAATTACACTTTATTAAGTTTACTTAGGTTTTACTTAGGTAATAATTAGTTTACTTAATTAATAAGTTAGCTTTATTTAGTTGAGCTGGTTTTAGGTCAACATTAGGGTTGCATACATTGTTTTTATAAAGAAAATCATCTTATGTAATTTCTCAATTCTGAATAATATCAATTTGCACATCTTCATGCAAAGATCTGCTTTTTTATTGTTTTTCTCTTATGTGGAATGCCTTTTGGTTTGCATGTCTGATCTTGGTTTCTAACATGCAATACTTGAAAATAGAATTTTGTAGAGGTTTAAATAATCTCTCTGATTCCATCGTCAACCTATCTCAGCCACAACGCTTGAGCATAATAGGAAGTTTAAAAGTTTAAATAACCTCCTTGACTCTACTGAGAATCTTTGGAAACTAATTGATTATGATAGTTATATGAAGTTAATTATCTTGTATTTATTGATCATTTTCTGAACTATTCAATTGAATTAAATTGTGTTAGGAAGTTAGAGGACTTATTCAAACAAAATTGATAATTTTTGTTAAAGTTGAATTATTTTAATTCACATAAGGAATGAATGTTGTTTTATGTTAATTTAGTAGTAGTTTAGGGTATGGTGTCCTTGTTTAATTATGTGATTGTTTTTACGAAATTAAGATTTACTTTTCAATTAAAATATATTGATTCCTCTTCTTTAAGACATTTGAAATTATGGAAATTAAATACAATATGACATCGTTTCTTTTATAATATATATTTATATAGGTATGTATATATTTTATATATTTATTATTATAATTAATTACGAGTTGAGTATGTTCTTTTGATATAACTCTTTGATATTACATGTCATTATGAATTAGTTAATTAGATAGACAAAGAAATTGGAAAATTAAATAGGGATTTGAGTTATGTATGTTAGACAATTGAGGGATTTAATCAAATAGTTTGAATTAGAGTATCTTTTAATAGTTAATACTTATAATTTGTAATCATTTAATAGTTGGTTTGATAGTCTTCAAAAAGTGTGGTTTTCAACATATCCTTCTACACTTTAATTATAAGTTTGTTGGTAATTGGTCGTTGGGTATCATGCAAGGAGAATATTGAGGTTTCCCTTAGATGCCTTATTGACTAATCTACTATTAGTAAATGCAGTTGATTTTGTATTGAATTGATTATATTAGCTTGAATAAGATTGGATATTCAATTATGATGTTACTTTTATTCTACACTTGTCCTTTTGTAATTGCGGTTTTATATAGCCATTTTTTAGGTTCCATGTTATGAGTCTTTCTCTTGTGTTAAAGTTGAATAAGGAGACTTGATATGCTAACTTTCTTGTAGTCATATTTTGAGATGGTTGGGAACCCAAAGTGTTTGAATTACCTTCAATAGCAATTTTCAGATTTTGGTAATTTTTTTGGCTTCCAAAGGCAATAGTGAACTTGAATTATCTTGGTTTTTCCAAGGATGGTCCATTGTGATTCATTGATCTTATTTTGGATTTTGAGTTTGTGAGAATTACCTCATACCATGGTGGTGACTTTTGATGTGGTGGGTGGTACCTCCTTTGTTCTTGTTTTCAATGATATGGAATGGGTTTGCGAGATGGTTCTTTCCTTGTATGTTGTGAATTATGTACACTTTGAATTTTTTTATGTGAGTGAAGGTACACCCCTTGCTTGTATTTAGTTTTGGTGTCATAGGGAGAGTGGCTCTTCATGGGGTGTTGCGCACAAAGGGGCAGTGAGGGTAACCCATGGAAGAGTTTCCTTAACAAGTGATAATTTAATTAATGAACTATTGGATTTTGGGTAATTAAACACTAAACAAGATTAATTATGTTCCTCACCCATACTATTAGCACTTTCAAAGGCTAAGGATGGGATGAGAAGACTTGGTTGGTAAGATCAATGCCTTGTCCTCATGAAAGGTAAGTGGTCCCACATGAGTCACCCTATGGAGCGACACCTTGAGATAGACAACCAAGATAACCATAGATGGAGGTAGTACCTTGTGAGAGGTTTCCTGGATAATCCATGTAAGGCCATGCAATAATACTCTCCTAGAATACCCATACATTTTCCCTTACTTGGTAGCCTTTGGGAGTATTGATTGAATTGTTGATGTTGTTGAGACAATTGGTTCTTGGTGATTGTTGTTAAAGTCTCCAAGTTTGGTCTATTAGTGTTGCACACATGCCTCATGACAACTTGATTGATTTTAATGAAAGGCACCCTTTATATTTATTGTTGGTTGATATTGTGATTTAATTTGAAGGCTTTGGATCCTATTGTTGTTGGCACCTCTTATGGTTATTTAGTGTTGATCTATAACATTGGAAATTGGATTTGTTGGAATTTTCATTATTTTGTTTTGGCTATGTGATGGAAATGTTATGGGTTGTTATCCTTGTTGTGGAGTCTAGATTTCTATTGGTTCATTTGATTGTTTTGGTTGAGGAACGAGGATCTTTCTTGTCAACTCCTAGTACAGGGGGTTGTCTTTTGGGTCCATGTGGTCAGGTGGAATGTGCTATGCATGCCATTGGTCCCAAGTTTGAGTTCATGCCAATGTTATTGATCCAAGACTCTACCTCAGTCCTATTGTACCATGTTAAATTATGTAACATTCTTGTATTTGATGTATCTTTTCCTTTGCATGACATGATGCATATGTACTCCTGAAGTGATGTAGTGTACTCCTGAAATGACTATAATGTATTATTTTACCTATGTAAACCTTATGTGGTAGTCATTGTCAGATGTGTTGTATCTGTGGAAATATACTCCACAGTTGTCATATTGAACTATTAATAAAATGTTATATGTATCTTTTTCATCTCTTTGATCATGGATGGTTGTATGTTATCTTTATGTAACCTTGATTCATTCGTTATTGTTATGTTTTTAGTTTAGGATTTTGTGATATTGTCTTGTGTACCCCAGAGTACGTAATGGTCTTTGTAATTATATAATTTCATTACATGTAATATATGTTCATATTTGTCTTATGTATTGTTCTCCTTTTAAAAAAAATTGTGGTAACTTGTTGTTTTGTTGTCCTTTGGGGTTTGCACGATGGGGCATCACAAAAAAACCAAGACTCAAAAAGAGAAATAATAGAGGAGGTAGATACTGAGGAGGAGATAAATGATGAAGAACTATTTGAACATTTGGACAACCCAAAAGTGCTCAAACTAATGGAAAAATTGTTGAGAAAGGACCCAAATTCATACTTCTTTAAGTTAGCATAAAGTGGTGCTAAACTACCAGTAGATTTTAACATGGAGGCCCTCAAGGATCATAATATTATTCCCTTAGGGGATAACTTAGTTGTGAGATAGATACCCAAACTCACAAAGATTCCAAACATGCCACTCACATTTTCACAAAATAATGGTCAAATCAAGGAAAACCCCTTGTACAAAAAACCAACTTAGATCAAACAAGCGGTAGTGGCACAACAATATCAAGGAGGTCCATCCCAACATGTACCATAAGGCAACAATCCACCTCCCAAAAAATATGTACCTCAAAATACTTTGAATGTCGACCCTTCCCAAAACATGTAATACCATCAACAAGGTGGACCATAGGGTCCCCTTCCAAATCAATAGCATCAACAAGGTAGACCACAGGGTCCCCTTCCAAATTAGTACCACCAACAAGGGAAACCATAGGGTCCCCTTTCGAATCAATAGTACCATCAACAAGGTGGACCACAGGGTTCTATTCCAAATCAGTACCATCAACAAAGTGGACCATAGGGCCCCCTTCCATATCATCCTGAAAAAAAGGTGTGTCAGAGGACACCCTTCTTTAGTTATCCCATTAACAAGGTAATTTTCCAACGTACCATTAGGGAAACCGTTAGTATAGTCCATCCCAAAAAAAAGGTGTGCCATAGGGTACCCTTCTTTAGTCATCCCATCAACAAGGCAACCCACCAGTGCACCATCAAGGAAACCTTTAGTATAGTCCATCCTAATAGTAAGGTGTGCCACATGGTACCCTTCCCAATTAGTTCTATCAACAAGGTTTGTCGATAACACATCAATAGGGTGACCTTTAGTATAGTCTATCTCAACAACAAGGTGTGTCACATGGAACTCTTCTTCAATCATCCCATCAATAAGGTAACCCACCAATGCACCTTTAGGGGAACCTCCAACATAGTTCATATCAACAATGAGGTGTTCCATAAGGCACTCCTCCCAATTTTTCCTACCAACAAGGTGTCCCGCTAATGCATCAACAGGGTAACATTCAGTATAATTTATCCTAGCAACAAGGAGCAAACACTTCTTACACAAATCAAGGACCTAACCCACTCTATGTTAAAAATAACTACGAAGGTTTTATACCCTCGTTATATCCAAATTATGACCAAAGTATGGTAGGAAAACAAGGCTATTACACACAAGACTTGTAAACAAAGGTACCGAAAAATAGAGATGGAACTACAACTAGAGGCGATAAATAAAAAAATATCAAAAATGAAGGTAGGGAAAACAAACAATACCTACACCCTTCAGGAAATATGTTCATTCTTATTCAATCGCTCCATCACTAGACTACCTTTTCCAAAAGACATTGAAATACCCAAGCTCAAAAAGTATAAAGAAAAAGGAGATCCAATAGAGCACATACAATACTTCTCAATGTCATGTATGGAGGCATAAAACAATGATGCTTACCTCATGAGGCTCTTTCCACACAACCTTATAGGTCATGCTATGGAGTGGTTTTACCATCTATCACTAGGAATTAAAAGCTTTGATGAAATATCTAGCAAGTTCATAAGCCACTTCTCATTTAACATAGAGAAATATGTCACCATCATGAGTTTATCCATGATAAAATAGAGTCAAGGAGACTCCTTTACCTCTTACCTACATTGATGGAGACACAAGGCTAGTCAATGCAAATGGCCCATTCTCAACAAGGAATTGGTAGACATATTCATCTCAATTTTCCTATCAGAGATGAACTACCAAATCACTATGTTATGTCCTACATAATTTGAAGAAATAATAGAAAAGGTATCACATATTGAGAGATCCCTCATTGCAAGGGGAGTCTTAAAATTAAACAACTCAAAATACAATCCCTCTAGTTGAAATGTTAAACTAAAGATAAGGGAAAGGAACAAGAACGTTACAAACGATGGAGTGGTTGAAGAAAGAACCCTGTGACATGCACAAAAAATTCCTCAAAATAAACCACAAGTATCACAAATGACCTATATTCCAAATAGTACACAAAACAACCCACTTTCCTATTCCAAGAAAAATTAGGTATGCAACCAACAAACAAATCAAGGATGACAACAAAGACAATACGATCAACCCATGAGATAGTTCATGGTACTAGGAGAATCACTTGAAATATTCGTGCATAAAATAGTACACAATAAAACCTCATCAAGGTGAATGATCACCTAAACTATGAGGAACCTAGCTTCAAGGCACCATGGTATAATGAGAAAGTCTTTTGCGAAATTCATAAGATCAAATGAATCACAACCAAAAATTGCATGAGACTCAAACACATCATCCAAGAATTGATAGACAAATGAGAAGTAGATGTTGAACATTGTCTTTGGAACAAGGACCTTCAAATATACACCAACCCAATCACTAACCACAATAAAAGAAATGACAAAGGAAAGGAATGGGATTATCATAATGCTAACTATACCTATGGTGACATAGTTTTAGGAACCTTCTCTTAAGTTAATGATAATAGGGAAAACGTAACTTGACTAGACGAGGTGGAGACAACAACTACAATGTAACTACCTGTCGAGGGAGAGTTATAATACAATGAGCCCAACCTAAACCTACAACTAAGTCATCAAATGACTACAACATTGTAGACCAGCTTAAGAAGACTCCTACCTCCATATCAATCCTAGAGTTGCTAAAACTATCACCTGCACATAGGGAAATACTTGAAAAAGGATAGGAAGCATCAATCCCTAATGAACTCAATCCTAATAAATTCCAAACCATGGTTGGAAAAAACACAGCTAGTAATAATTTAGTCTTTTTTGAGAAAGACCTTCCACTAAAGTAATTTCACAACCAAGCCCTCTATATAGAGGTTGGTGTCCATAAGAACATGGTAAAAAGAGTATTGATAGATAATGGTGTAGGTCTAAATAATTGTACCTTGAAATTCATGAAACAATTGGGGTATTCTGATGATGTGATAGATAAAGCAAGGAGTATCACCATAAGGGCCTATGATGACCTTGAAAGGAACTCTGAATTGAAGGAACAATCGGGCTAGAATTGTAGATAGGACCAACCACCAACCACCATGGAAACCACATGTCAAATACTTGACCTTGAATTTATATATAACCTACTCCTAGGATGCTCTTGGATTCACACATTAAAAGTAGTCCCTTCAACCTTCCACTAATGCCTAAAGTTCCCCCATGAAGGAAAAGAGGTAACCTTATATGTTGATCCTGAGCCATTCCATTTTTGTGCAAAGTTGGAAGAAAAGTATAATAAAATCCAACACATAACTAGAAATGACATAGAATTCCATTCATTCTTGTATGTTGACCCTTCCACACTACCATCAACCTCAATCAAGATCACATAAAGTGAGCAAACAAAAATGGAAACCAAGGTTCAAGTACTTGATAAGGGGTAATGGGAATTACCACTTTAACCAAGTATTTTTTATTGGTATGCTCCCACCAACACCTAAAATCTATGGAGGACCGAAAGAGATCCATCTTTCTCAGGCAGTGTAAATGATAGCCAAACCCATGATTTTCACCAAGTGGGGAGACATGAAATATGAAGAGATATTCAAAGAGGACTTTTCATCCATGATTTACAAAGAGGACCAAAAAGAGCTAAAACAACCACAAACCCTTCGAATAGACCCTAGCAGTAAAGGCTACCATCTAGTTAAACAAATGGGATATGGTGGAATGGGTGGCCTCGAGCTACACAAACAAGGTTGTTGGGAGCCTATCTTAGTGGAATAGAGAAAGAAAAATATGGGACTAGGTTATGAGCCAAAAGACATGGTTACTCCAGAAATTGGATGAACCTCTTTTAAGAAACAAGAAATTTCTGCTAGCGTTAAGGCATTGGGTATCTACCATATCATGGAAAACGATTTACCCATCGAAGAATCATTCAACAACTTTAACATTGATATGTTCCCTCTCTAATTTATCAAAACCATTCCCAATATCTATTATTAGTCTGAAGAAAACTCTAACTAATACAAATGAGACTCTCCTTCATTTTTCACTAGATATAGTTCCCTCACTTCTAGTAATGATGACCTAGACACCTAGTGGGAAAAAGATACCCAACCATACTGACCATTTCACCAACCTTCATAAGCTTTGAAAAAAATGGTGATAGCCTCCCACTCTATTACCTACAATTGATATATTGGGACCAACAACAACATACACCTATTCTGGATCAATTCTAGAATGATGAGGCAATCACGAAGTTCAGGGGACTTTAAACAAACATACCAAAAGGAGATCGCAAAGTAGGGTTCATCATGGAGCTAAAGCAAGATGCAAACTTTGGTGGAGAGATTTAATCTTCTAGTTGCAAAAATGAAAAGGAAAATATAAATATCAAAGTGAGGTCCCCTAAAAAAAACCATAGTGTGGCTCTATCCGATCTAGAAAAGAAGAAAATTTAGGATGCATCTAAAGGTGAAAACCTCCTAGAGGTATCCAAGGATGGAGGGTTCAATCTCCCCATATCTAAGTACCAAGAAAAATCAACACTCCTAGTAGAAGAAGAAAAGTATATAAATGTTGGCACCACAGTGAATCCAAAAAACACATACCATGCGACATCACTTGGTCCCGAAGAGAAAGAAAATTTCACAACATTATTCAACGAAAGAAAGGTAAATTTTCCCTAGACTTATTCTGACATGGCTAGACTAGATCTGACATTAGTGGTACATCATCTAGCTATATTCCCTAGAGAAAAGCCTATCAAGAAAAAACTCAAAAAAATGCATCCCTAGATAGCATTACTGGTGAAGGTAGAACCAAAGAAACTACTAGATGTGGGTTTTATCAGACCCATCAATTATCCACAATGGATGTCAAATCTAGTACTAGTGTCAAAGCCTACTGGGGGCATACAGATCTACACAGATTTTAGAGACCTGAACAAGGCCTGTCTAAAGGATAACTTTCCATTTTCAAGTATCGATATGATCATGGATCTAACAATAGGGAATGAGGTGTTATCCATAATGGATGGTTTCTTTAGATATAACCAGATAAAGATCTCTCCAAATGATCAACTTAAAATAACATTTACTTGTGCTTGGGGGACATTTTGTTAAAATGTAATGCCCTTTGGCCTAAACAATTTAGGAGAAACATATCAAAGAGAAATGAAAATCATATTCCATGATATGATACACACAATCATGGAAGATTATATGGATGATATTCTAGTAAAGTTTGTCAAAAGGGAAGATCACTTGTCAAATCTTGCAAGGATGTTTGATTGGCTTGAGCAATATAATCTGAGACTCAACCCTAAGAGGTGTGTATTTGGAGTAACATCTAAAAATATCTTAGGGTACATAGTGTCAAGAAGGGGGGTTGAAGTGGATCCTACAAAAGTAAAAGCTATACTAGAGATTCCTCCACCAAAAATACTAAAATAATTGAGGATTTTACAGGGAAAGCTGCAATACATTAGGCAATTTGTCACATAATTGGCAGAAAAATGTCACCTTTTCAATCATCTACTACACAAGGACATCACCTTCAAGTGGGATGGGAGATGTGACCAAGTGTTCCAGCAAGTTAAGGATTACCTACATACTCCTCCTATACTCATCCTGCCTATCCCAAACAAGGAAATGGTGCTCTACATATCTACCACACAAGCAACATTGGGAGCTCTCCTAGCATAACTAGATGATAACAAAAAAGAAAGAGTGGTCTACTACATCAATTCAACATTGGTGGAATATGAGTTGAATTAATCACCCATAGAAAGAGTGTGCCTCTCAGTTGTATTTGTGACATAAAATCTAAGGCACTATATCTTAAAAAGAAAGGTAAAGTTGATTTCAAAAGTAGACCCATTAAAGTACCTACTAGTAGAAGTAGCCCTAACAAGTAGAATTGCTTAATGGGTGATGGTTTTGAGTGAATTTGATATAGAGTATGTGGATAGAAGAGCCATCAAGAGACAAATCATAGCAGATCAGCTAGCTGAAGCATCCATAGATGATCACAATCCTCTCACAATGGAATTTCCAGATGAGAGTATCTTGATGACAAGATAGATACACCATTGGATTATATACTTTGATGGATCCCACACTCAAGATGGATTTGGAGCAGGTTTTCTATTTCTCACACCATAGGGAGATAGTATACCCAAGGCATAAAGGATCACTTTTCCATGCAAGAAAAATATCTCAAAGTATGAGGCTCTTATTACAAGGCTCAAAATGGTTATTGAATGAAGAATAAAAGAGCTACAGGTCTCCGAAGATTCTCAGCTAGTGATCAAATAGGTGAAAGATGAGTACCATACAAAAGATGACAAGTTGATGCCATATAAAAGGATGAAAAATAGCTTCAAGGAATACTTTCTCGCAATATTCTTTGAAAAAATTCCTTGGATCAACAACATAGTTGTTGATGCAATGGTAACAATAGGCTCACTACTTGATATTCCACAAAATGTTCCTAAGTATGATTTCCTCGTTGAACAATTGCTCATACCTGTATTTGATATCCCAAAATGAAAACTGGTATGCGTTGTTGTTGGTTCTAACTCACCATGGTACCAAGACACCTTTGACTACATCCAACATGGTATCATACCACTTGATCTAATGATCATTCAAAAGAAAACCTTCACCCGTAGGACTTCTCAATTTACAATCCTAGGAGATACGTTATTGTCGTAGTCTAGATGGTATTTTACTCCAGTATCTTAACACAAAAGAAGCACAAATGACCTTACAAGATGTACATGAAGGTGTTTATGGGTCCCGCTCTAGCGGACCTAACCTAGTTCAAAAAATACTCAGAATGAGGCACTATTGGCCCTCCATGGAACAAGAATGTATTCAATATTCTAGAAAGTGTCATCAATACCAACAACAAAGTGACCTAGTTCATGCATCAACATAGGAATTGAGACCCATCACAACACCATGGCCTTTCTAAAAATGGGGATTAGACCTAGTAGGTAATATTTCACCTGCTTTATCTTATGGGAACAAGGTCATTAGCACAACAATAGAGTATTTCACTAAATGGATAGAGGTAATTATATTAACCTATATCATTGAAAAGTAGATATCAAACTATCTGATTTGTAGGTATGGAATTACCTAGATAATCATAACAAAAAATGGAACCCCATTTAAGAATCAAGATGTCCAAGAAATTCATTCCAAATTCTCTATGCAACATAGGTTCTCCACACCTTACTATCCTCAAGGAATCAGTCAAGTTGAAGCATCTAAAAAAACCATCTTGAAAATATTAAAGAAGACTGTTAATGAAGTTGACCGTGATTGGAATTTGTAGCTAAACCAAAACCTATGGGCTTGTCGAACCAACATCCAAACACCAATAGGTGACACACCATTTTCCTTGGTCTATAGATCAGAGGTTGTCTTACCTATAGAGGCTGAAATCCCCTCATTGCAAATCTGATTGAAAGGCATGGTCATCAATGAAGAATATCGGGTATCCAAGTTAAATGAATTGGAGCTCCTAGATGAAAGGTGTTTGAGCGCATTAAACCATCTTCAAGTTTATCAAAATTTTCTCAAACGAAGCTATGATAAGAAAACCAAAGAAAACAAAATTAGGTACAACTGAATCAGGATGGTAAAGGAAAATTTAAACCCAACTGGTTTGGCCCATTTATCATCACATCAAGCTACACTTTTGGGGCTTATCAATTGGCTACTCCTAAAGGAGAAACTTTAGCTGAACCACTAAACAATAGAAACCTCAAGAAGTTCTACACACGATGTACGTCAAAATACCCTAGGAAAAAGGGTAAAAATCCAAAAAACTGAAAAAGATAAAAAAGCAAAAAAAATCACGAAAGCAAGAAAAATGGTAAAGAGAAATAAAACATTCTTCCAGTGAAAACTACTTTTTGGCACTTCTATAATATGTATCATAGTGAAAACCTAGCAAACAGGTGCTATGTTTGAATAAGACTCACATCATTATCTATCGATACTATCCATAGCATTCACCCATCCATTCATTCCATAATAAAGCATGTGTCCAACCATGGATTGATACTAATTTAGGAAAGTATTATTGTCTCCAAATGGGGGAAACTTCTCAAAGATGGTCATGGATTAGATCTTTGTGCATCCTATCATGGTCAAAAACAAAAAAATAAAAAACATATAGAAAAAACAACAAAAATAAAATAAAATTGAAAAACATCAAAAACAAAACAACATCGTTGGATTATTGCTTCACTCAAACTATCTAAGATATCAACATTTTCTTGAACCCCATAGCTAGTTCGAGTATATCTCCCACAACATATCCTCTAGAAACAAAAGTGGAATATCAATTCAAGTTAGCAATGCTATTTGAAACTCCCAAAAATAGTTATGCTTTGAGTAAACTAGTCGAACTGCGTGGTCTTTGCATGTACAATGAAGTCAAGGATTAACAACACCCAAGGCCCTAGGTCAGTATCCTTAGGTTTCTAACATGATTTATTTCAACTTGTACACATCTAAAAATGGTCACGGTTATTCAAACCTGCTAATTAATTAAATATGAATTATTTAATTAATATTCTAAAGTCATCTACATATAAATAAATTTAATTATTTATTTATATTGTTCATTTTTCCAATTCTTCTAGTTTAATTAAATAAATAAGTTTATTTAATTATTGCTATTTTCCTCTTAATTAAGTTTAATAAATTTCATAATTTATTTATTTAATTATCATTCAAAACAATGGAATATTCATCCTTCATTTCACATTTAAATATTATATATTTAAATATCTTTTTCACCCCACTTAATTAAATATCGTAAAATATTTAATTAATTTTCTTTTTCACTTGTCAGATATAATTAAATGAATTTATTTATTTAATTAGCATTATCCTCAACTTTCAACCAAATTTCATAAATGAGGAGATAAATGCCATGTTTGTCTCCATTTTTGAATGAGGATGGTTTTGTGGGTTGAAAATATTCTTGCACTTTCCTCTCAACCTTCCACTTTTTCTCTCAACCTCTCCATCTCTCACCGTTCATCCTGACATGTTTGAATCTCAACCGTCGATCTCCGCCAACTGGATTTTTTCCTTCAAAAATCTATAAATACAGCCTTCTCTTAAGTAGATTTGATCCTAGATTTCATACGCAGTTACTATAGTTGCATTCGAATCAACATATCAAAATTTTAGCAATATCAAGCACAATAATTTAGTTCAATTTCATAGCTTAAATCATATATCAATACACATGCATTTTCAATTAATCTCATTCTCCTAAGATGTCATTTTAACAAGTTGTTGCTTGCACAACTGAGAGCCAACAACTTCAATCAAATCCTTGGAGATAGAGGACAATGGGATGAAATTGAAAGAGCTGCTATTGTTTAGAGTTTGCATTTATGTTTTCTAGATTAGTTTCTTTCAATACAATGTTTCATTGGTGTGCTATTTTATCATTCTAATTAGACCACTTATTCTAACCACACATTTTTGGCACCCACCGTGGGGCATCCCCCTGTTTTTAATCTTTTTATTGCAGATTTTTCTGACAGGTGACAGATTGGAGTCGCACTTTGGCGCATACGAGTTTTTTTTCAGTGCATCCCTGGACTATTTCAGTGCATCCCCAGACTATTTCAACGCATCCATGGACTGTTTCAGTGCATCCATGGATTGTTTTGGCGCATAGACGACCTGTTTTAGCGCATCCCTTTTCGATCATTTAGCGCATTTGTTAACTGTTTTGGCACATAGACAACCTATTTTAGCGCATCCCTTTTTGATAATTTAGCGTATTTGTTAACTATTTTGGCGCATAGACGACCTATTTTAGCGCATCCCTTTTTGATCATTTAGCACATTTGTTAACTATTTTGGAACATTGGTGGCTTATTTTAGCACATACAAGGGTTGTAAAGAAAATTCTGAGTCTGACGCCAGCCGCAGACAATTTTTTTTTTAATTCGGTTTTAAAAATAAAATGAAGCAATCCTATGATAGAAATTTAAAATCTAGAATTTATCAATCCTAGGATAGTCACCAAAATTCATTCCATGTTGGTTAAAATGAATCCAATGCTTGTTGTGAAGCAACATCTTCACTTAGTGTAGAAAATCGTCATTTGGATTTAAAACTCAACCACTTGTTTGCTGTGATTACTGGGTAATAGGTTAATGCTCTCCCTTTTACTGGGTGACCAAGACACCAGACTTACCTTTTCATTTTATGCATTTCATGTTTTATTAAATCCTTTAGAAGGCCTGCCATAGTGGGAAAAAGTACTCACCCTATGGGAACAACCTAAGTGGGAACAACCAAAGCCAAGTTTTCCAACCCACTTTAATTAAAAGTGAATTTTGGGGAAACCCATTCTTCAATAGAAGTGAGCAAGATAACTATCCCCAAAATTTTTTTTCTAAAGATTGGGAGGTCTCTTGAGGGAGTTTATCTATTGCTACGCTGAACAGAAACCTTTACTACAAACCATAGTATAGAAAGCCAGTTGTGTCAGTATCCAAACATCATTTCAATCAGAGTGCAAGGGTAGGGAAGAATCTGCCCCCAAGACACTCACCATATAATCGCCACAGATTGTTTGCTCAAGGGATCGAAAAATCTAACCTTGAGTATGCACCTGGAAAAGACAAAAACATGGGCGCCCTCTAGGGGGTGACATAGCTGTGTGAGTCAATGCAGTTTTAAGTTGTGGGATGTGATTCCTATGATGACCTATTTGACAACTAAGAGTGAGTCTGTTTGAATTGCTTATCTTGTGAATAACCTGTGAAAATCTTAAGAACATACACTCTCTGTTTAGATTTTAGGATTAACAAAACAACTATCTGCTATTTTATGATGTGTTTTTCACATTTAAATCAGATTAAGATCATCCAAAAATATCAAACTGTCAAAACATGTCTGTCTCAGAGAAATAATTGGTAAGTTTAGCGCATCTGTGCTCTATTTCGGCGCATTTGTGCTATGTTTCAGCGCATCTGTGTTCTATTTCAGCGCATCTGTGCTCTATTTCGGTGCATTTGTGCTTTATTTTGGTGCATTTGTGCTCTGTCTCAGCACCTTTGTGCTCTATTTCGGTGCATCTGTGCTCTGTTTCAATGCATCTATGCTCTATTTTGTTGCATCTGTGTTATAAGCCTAGGTAATTTTCTGACATTCGGAAAATCAGTCATCTTAGTTTAGTCTTTTTCTATGCTCAAAGTTTGGAAGTCTGCAACTTTTGCCAAAATGTCCCTAGAGAGGAAGATTAAGAAGCCAAAAAAATCTCTCAGTTATAAGAAGTTATTGAAAAAGAGGAAATTTTTATACCAAATTCGAAAGGTTTTTCTTGAACACAGGACCTTTATTTATCGATATCATGACTTTGTTAGAGGTTTCACTGACGATTATGTTGTAGAACCTTTATACTCACGAGCCTTCTTTCAAAGAAGAGCCCTTTCTCAAAGGCACAACCACAGTCAGCATATTCATTCTTCTTATATTCCCCAACCTCCAATTGTATACTCTACTCGTCTTAATCAATTTCTACAATAGAGAACTCAAGCACATTAGGCTTTTATCACAAATTCATCTTTTTACAAAGCTATGATCAAACTTCACAAAGTGCAAAGATCATCTTTATTTTTGGTTTAATTCCTGCAAATAGGATTTTCATCCTTCCAATCAGGGAATCACGAGCTAAATATTAGAAATCTTATAAGTCATAGAATCTTCATTCTATCCCAATTTTCATATCCATCAAAATTGCACTATTTCATTTCTTTGATCGGAGTTAGTAAAAATTTGGCAAAGCTTATGCCTGTTGTCATGAGATCTTGAAAGCACATAGAAAAGGAAGAAAGAGAAAATACAGTAAATAAAATGGGTGATAGCAATGATAGGGAAGAGAATCCCTTTCATACTGAAGAGATAACAGAAGAAAAACTCCAAGAAGCAGAGCAGGATCCCCAATTCCATACTTTTATGGAAAAGATTTTAGAACGAAAAAAGGAAAGATATTTCCTTTCATTAGCTAATCAAGGAGCTAATTTACCTGCCGATTTTGACATGGAAGGGATTAAAGAAAATCCCAAAGCCCCTCTTAATGATGTTAATACCCTTACTCTACAATTAAAAGCATTGCAAATGCAAATGAAAGAAATCCAAGGGGGTACAACAAAGAAGTACATTTTGGATGATATATGCCCTTATCCATTTGATAGGAGTCTTCAAATGATTCATTTTCCAAAACATTGTGAAATCCCTAAATTTCATAGATATAATGGGAAAAATGACCCCATTGAGCATGTGAGGGATTTCTGAAATATAAGCTTAGAATTCGCTCATGAAGATACCTACTTAATGCGATTATTCCCATGAAGTCTGGGTGGAAAATCCATGGAGTGGATTTCAAAGATCACTCCCCCCATCAGAACATTTGAAGAGCTGATAAATAAATTCATATCACAATACTCCTACAACATCCAACACCAGATAACCATGCTTGATCTTTGTAAAGTGAAACAAAAGGTAGGGGAATCTTTCACTACTTTTTTACAAAGGTGGAGAAGAGTATTTGCTAGATACTCCCATCCTATTCCTGAAACAGAAAAGATAGAGATCTTTATCGATAGTCTGAATCAAGAGATGAGTTAAAGACTAAACCTTCACTGTCCTCAATCATTTGAAAAATTGATTGAAAATGTGATTACTATTGAAGGTGCCTTGGTTAAGCGTGGAGTTCTAAAAATTGATAAAGAGGGTTCAAATTCAAAAAACAACAACAATCACAATAGTAACAACAATGACAAGTCACAATTTTGGACTCGAAATAAAAAAGTTGTGAAGGATGGGGTAGTAGATGCTAACAAAGTGAATGTGAAGCCTACTGTCCTTAATGTATCAGGTGTCCACACTTATATACCAGTTGGAAGTCACTTGGCTTTAGCATGTTCCCGATTGGGTCGTTCCCTTGGGTGATTACTTTTTCCCACAAGGCACACCCTTTAAGATAAACAAAAGCAAGCTAACATATCCTGTCATTTACACAACCTTTGTTGAAAAACAAAGGGGAAAACCTCCACAATATGTCGTGCTCACACTCGCATGTTTTGTTCAATTATTAAAAACCCAAATTGAAATGTGGAGGCAATCCTTTATGCAACTTAGTGTCACCAAAAAGACTTTTGATTCTCAAGATCGCCGTGAGGCGTGAGAGAAGTGCATACGCCTTTTCAAATGATACTACTTTGCAAAAAGGATTAGAAAGCACAAAAAACACATGTTCAATTTTAAACTTCTCAAAGCAATGATGAGTTCTTTTTAAGCACCAAATGAAATGTGAGGTTGCCTTGTTCAATTTTTAACCTTTAAACAAAATCTAGTATGTTTGTCTAAGGTTCTTTTTAGCCCCTTGGCAACTTTTGAAAGGAAATTTGATTGTTTATTTTAGAACCCAAAAGAAATTTAGTGTCCTAAGATCAATGAAGTTATCAAATTTCTTAGAGAGTGTTGAAAAACACTTTAGTGTTTAAAAACACTTTGTACAAAGTGAGCATGGTGTCATAACAAAAACTTGCTTGTTCTTTTTAAACCCAAAGTGAATTTAGTGTTCCTAAGGCCAAAGATTTTTAGCAAATTTCTTAAAGAGTGTTAAAGAACACTTTGGGTTTGGTGAACATGATCTCATGATGAACTTCCTTTGCTCCAAACTACAAAAATGACTAAAAACCTAAGAGCAGAAAAGACAAAAAACAATGTCAAAGATTAAAAAGTCCCAAATTTAATAAGCACATGTCAATTTTAAATTCCACTGTTCTGCCATGACATAGTTTGCAAAAGTGGCACTATATAGCGCCGCGCGGTTGAATTTGAGCGATGCTCTACAGAAACAGAGAGTGCAAAAGCAACGCGACAGAGGCAAGCGACGAAGTTTGGAAGCGGCCCGATTTCAAAATTTGAATTTTTTAGGCAGGAAAGACGGAGCGACGGAGTTTGGAGGACACGCGGTGCAATATAGGACCACGACACTGAAAGCGGTGCAATATAGACCCGCACGGTGGAGTTAGGAAATTTAAAAAAGAAGACAGGCGGGGAGAATCTACAGTGATGTTTGAGAATTTAAACACGGGTCAATATACCATGGCACCTCCGGGAGCGGCGAAGTATTGCACCGCGGTGCTGAAAGCGGCGCAATATAGCGCTGTGTGGCCGAGTTTGCTGTGTCTACAAAGAAAATGTTAGAAATCGCAGAATTTTTGAAAAACGTGATTGAATTTTTGATTCAAGTCCTCCTTCTAGCGCCAAAATGTGAACCCCTAAACCTGCAAATGGACAAGATCAACAAAACACATTAGTTGTTAGATCATGTGCATGGAAACAAGTATGAGAGATTCCCCATAAAATCCATCTATTCAAACTAAATTAGGAAAGAAGAACACAATATAAGAAACCAAAATTTAAACTAAATCCTAATTAAGCTAATAGCATGATGATCTTATGGGGGAATTGGTGCCAATGGAGTGTTGCAATTGGCCCTTTCCCAATTCCTAAGTAGCAATGGTATGTGATGGAGAAATAGTCAAATCTCCAAAGAGATTTGAGCATAACCTTGTTGCAAATCTTGAAAGATGATTAATGGTTGATTGAAATGGGCAAAATTGGCTCTCAATGTGAAGAGAGTAACTTTTGTATATGCTTATGGATGAAGATGGATTTGAGTATAATAAGTTTACTCAAATTGTGGATGTTAGAATGAGAGGAAGAGTCGCTCATTTATAGATTTCCAAAATGGAAGAGAGAGTGAAAATAGGCAATGTGAGATCATTCAACATCCAATGGCCAAGTGCCACTTGTCAAGATGTGAATGGTTGAAGAATGAGCACATTTTGGTCAATGTGCATGATAAATGCCATTGGATTCAAATTTGAATTTTGAATGTGACATGTTGGGGGGAGAGAAGAATGGAGTTAATGTCACTTGGCTCAATGCACAAGGACATGTAAGAGGCATTGAATGCCTTGTTGGAAGGACCAAGCCCATTTGAATTTTGAATTCAAATTGAGGGAATATTCCCTTTTGATGCCATGTTGAGAGAAAATAGGCAATTAAATAAATCAAAGTAATTGATTTATTGTGCAAGTTGCATTCTCTAGAGGATTTTAGTGGGAGGGATTAACTTAATCAAATATTTGATTAATTTAATGAGGAATTTAGGAGATGTGACAATTTAGACTAAAATAGATGAATTAATTTAAATTTGAATTGAGAGGAAATGATTTATTAAATAAATGATTTTGATTTATTTAACTAAGGAGGAATATGTTAGATTAAATTAAATAATGTTTTAATTTATTCAATTTAATAAGAGGACTTTAGAGATTTAATTTAAATAAAATGAATTATTTAAATGAACAAAGAAAGATGATTAATTAAATTAAATCGATTAATTTAATCACCAGAGGAGAAATACCTAATTAAATAAATAATGATTTATTTAATTAAGGGATGATAGGTGTTGATAAGCTGAGAGTATGATTCAAGACGAAATGATGTTAGTAGGATCAAAATCAGGTGCATGTATATTTTACGTGTCTACACTATCCACAAGGGAATGGTCAAGCTGAAGCTTGAAACAAAACAATTTTAAAGGTTTTGAAGAAAATAGTAAATGAAGTAGGTCGTGATTGGCATGTCAAATTAAATCCAACTTTATGGGCATACAAAACAAGTATTCACACACCAACAGGTGCTACTCCCTATGCTTTGGTTTATGGAGCGAAAGCTATTCTACCATAGGAAGTTGAGATTCCTTTACTTCAAGTATCACTCAAGGGGTTAATCAATGATGAAGACTACAAAGTATCATGGTTGCAAGAGCTAGAATTGCTTGATGAACGATGTCAAACTGCTGTTAATCATTTGAAGGGATATCAACAAGTTATGTCCTGCAGCTACAATCACAGAGTTAAACCATAAAATTTTCAAGTGGGTGACTTGGTTCTCAAAGAAAACCCTTGTAATTAGCAGGATCAAGAAAAGAAAGGCAAGTTCGAACCTAATTGGTTGGGCATGTTCATTATCATTGCGACATATGGATCAGGGGCATATCAATTGTCAACATCAGAAGGGGGCCTGTTTGAAGATCCAACCAACAACATTCATTTGAAGAATTTTTATGCCTAAAAATAAAAAAAAATCAAAAGAGCAAAAATACAAAAAAAGAAAGAAAAAAAAAGATAAAAATAGTTGCCTTGATGAAAACCTGGCAAATAGGCATCCTGGTAACAACAAAAAAATAATAAAATCAGGAAAAAGTGCAATAAAAATAAATGGTTAAAACCTGACAAGCAAGCATTGTTTGTGATTTTGTTTGGCTCTCTCATCTATTAGAATACATTTTGCATATCCATCTTTTATCGACATCACATACATACCTAGCCATCACATTCGCATCATGCGTGAAAACATCTCCTTGAAATGACAAGGAACTCATCATGACTTGATGATTATGTTTATCCTTAGCAGTAGTTGTGTCTAATAGGATTCAGACTACGGGGTCTCTAGAGGGGGAAATTCGCTTCTTGGAGCTTTTCTATGCAGGAAATTGGTAGCACGTGTCAGGAATGGGAATATTGGGAATGACAAGCTTGTCCAATTAAACTGAGTCCACAACGACTATTTTGACAGATAACTAAAACAAACTGGATGATCTTAATCTGAATACAATGAATGGAACACTTAAAGCATAAGTTGGTTTGTTGTTTTGACATTTTATGACATCATATCTTTGGAGTGGTTCAATGATGTATTGAACTAGAATCACCAGGAAGGAGTATGATTTTTTTTGCTTGCTTTCTATAAGCTAATCATTAGTATTGTGCAAATTTGTAGTGGGACATGCTCTACAACGTATCATTGATGACATTTCAGAATTTGCATAAGAAATGGTTAAATTTTGTCTGTTTATGCAAACAATACTCAGGTCATCTTGGTTCAATTATACCTCGATGCTTGTATTAATTTGCTATATTAAAACATCATGAAAGTGGTACTTAGGTCATCATTGGTGCTAACATATCTCTTGATGCTTGTACTAAATTTCAACATATCAAAAGGATCAATGATGAAAATCACGCGTAGCATGAAATGATAAAAAGGAGAATGATTTGTTACTACATTCGAGGACTGCATGATTCATTTAGTTTTGCATTTTGAAGGCTATCTAAGGTAGATTTTTTAAGGTTGATAAGAATTTCATATATCTTTTTTTTGATGAATTTTCCAGATATCTATATTAAAAAAGATAAAATTATAAATTCACAAAAAAGGGGCGGGTGGTAAGAAGGCACACCCCGAAAGTCACATGGGACTAGCCCAAAAAAATCAAAATATCAAAAGTCACATGGGCCTAGCCCAAAAATTTAACAACAAGATGAAAACTAAGTAGCTAATGCAGTGCCAGTAGATCCTGGGGGATCCTGGTCATCCAGATGTTTCCCCCATACATCAGCGGGGTTTGGAGTGACATCAGGAGGAGCACCCCAACCATCATCATTCTTTTCTTCCTCTTTATCTTTATCCTCGCGCCAAGGCGAGATTGCGAGAGCAAGCCGCAGAAAGCTTTTTCCAGTGGACATTTGTGGCATCTTATTCCATTATCATTCATTACATATCATTTCACCATCATTTCATTTAGGTTATTATTATCATTTCATTTTCATACTTACATCATCATTTCATTTTGTTA
Organism: Sequoiadendron giganteum; assembly: GCA_007115665.2. Lineage (NCBI taxonomy): Eukaryota > Viridiplantae > Streptophyta > Pinopsida > Cupressales > Cupressaceae > Sequoiadendron > Sequoiadendron giganteum. The sequence goes on along the minus strand of CM021109.1, from coordinate 436,494,394 downwards.
TCATATTTTTCAATCTCATTTCGTTCGTCATGATCATTATCCAACGTTACATATCATATGCATGGTCATTATTTTAATCATTCATTATTATATTGTTTTGTAACATTAACATTTACATTCATTTCACATATACATTTATAATAAGGTTGCATCCATTTCATTTATTTCACATCATCATTTAGGTTATCATTTTCATATCCATTGAATCATATTATATCATTATCATTAGCTCACCAATTAATATCATTACATCATTATTGATGTCATGTGCATATCATTCATTAAATATTATATCTTCATAATCATCTTTATTTATACATTTATCTCATTTCATCATAAATTTTCATTTAGGGCATCATTTCATTACATGGCCATTTATATTACTTTTTCATCATTATTAGGTCTCATTCATTTCGTTTACATCATATCATTTTTCACATCATTCAAATCATTCATCATTACATCTTTCATTCATTACATATGTCATAAAGAAAAATAATCACGTTAGAAATCATTTTGTCATTAACATTCTCCATCATTGCATCATCATACATAAAATAAAAAAGCATCATCATTTGCATCATCATAATAAAAATCATACATGACATAGCATATAGAAATAAACATGCATCCATAATCGTACATCATACATCATCCATAACACGTGCATAATCAAATCACCACTACATCTCATAAATCTCATCAAAACAAATGTCCAAGAGTACAAGGCTATCAAATGTTTCAACAAGATATATAAAATACAATGAATAAATGTGTCAAAATGTTCATCACAGAGGGGCATATGGCTGAGGCACATGGTTGCTACTATCTCCTGAGGTAGTAGGTCTCGTTGGATCTCTCCTCCCTGAGGCTTTGATCTCTCATCTCGCAGGCTGACGCACACTCCTGGTAGCACTCTTGGAATGACTGCGTGAATGGGTTCAAGACCGAGTACCTAACTGTGTGAAGGAAATCCTCCTCTTAGGTGGCACTGCCTCGAAGTATCCCATCCTATAATACTCGGCCTCTCGAGAAGTCTCCAATCCCTCTGCCACAACCTCCCCAATGGAGGTTCTCTTGACTGATCTGAGGATTCTCTCAGTTACCCCCTCAGCCTATATGCATCTCTCCCAAAAGTTGTCTTGCTCTACCATAAGTTGAGCTATCTATGGGTCAAGAGGTGGTGGTTGTGCAACCTATGCCTATAGTTGACTGATCGCCACTTGTGCCAGTGCTAATTGACTCTGAAGAGTCTGAACCTATGCCTGTAAAGCATCTAGCTATCCCTATGAGGGAACCCTGATAATAACCCATGGAGTTGAAGTACTCGACTGATCCACCACTCTCGATGTCCATGGCCTCGTACTGAATGGTACATCAAAGAAAAATATCTACCCACCACCCCCACAACCTCCATCATCCCCACCACTTTCATCACTACTGTCATAAGGGCTGTTAGAGTCATCCCCCTCATCCCCCTCCTCAGTAATATCCATAGTTGTTGCATCCTGTACCCCTGCCTGAGCCTCTCCCTATGGCTGCCTTCACCCTCATTGTATAGTTGGTCCTCCCAATAATGGGGCAGGCTCCTCTAGGCTAGTGAACCTTGGAAAATGATGCGTATAAAAGAAGGTTGCATAGTAATTCATCATCCCTGCATCTGTCACCTCTGGGTGCATCGCTCAGTAATCTAGCTGTAAATTAAAATACTCTGCCCTAGTAGCCTCTATGGTCATGAATGGACCCCACTCTGCCACATTCTCCCGCCACCTAGCGTAGTGTGCCACACCTTGTGGCATCATCTGTACTAGTCCAAACTGTCTCAAGACCTACATAGCCAAAAACAACTCGATGATAAATGAGGTGCGTCCAATCAGGTATCTCGATTTGGTGCAAAATGGAAGCTCTATATCATATGCCTCCTAGGGGTCACAGTCAAGATACAGTCTCTAGATAATAGTATCCATGTCATCCGGTACCCTCCACCAATACTCTAACCTACCTAGCCTTGGCTGGACAAGGGGACCTATGTAGGCATAAAAATATGGGAACCCAATAGGATGATCTCTCTGAATAATGGGACGAGTGATCGCAATCCGCTCCCATGCCCATATCTGAAGAAGAGTAACTCCATAGGAGAGACTCTTCCCATCTGTGTACAAGACTTGATGAAGATCATGGTACAGATGGGCAAGCATACAAGACCCCCAAGCATATCTGGTATGATGGAGAAGCATGTCCTCCAAGATCTGACCCCACCCAACTGATAGTCCCTCTGACTTGCGATCAGGACAAAGGAAACCACTGATGAAATCTGCTAAAACTAAAGGTAGTGGGGCATATCTCTCCACCATCTCCTTCCAAGGAAGCTCATATCCAGAAACATGAGGATCCTGGAAGACTCGTCTCAATGCATCGGTCCCCCCAATCTCCTTGTGATCATAGATCACAAGCTTGCCAGCTATAGGAATACCCAGAATCCTGTAAACATCCTCTGGAGTCACTGTCATATCTCTTGTGGGCAGATGAAAGGTGTTATGCTCGCTATCCCACCTCTCATCTAATGCAGTCAACAATGCCCTGTTGACCCGATATTGTGGGATCTGCAACAATGGACTCAACCCACACTGGTATATAATCTCTAAATCATCCTGAGACAGCTGCAAAATCATCTCCCAGGTACGAGGAAATCTCTCTCTGATCTAGAGGAGGTTAAATTCCTCCTTTATAACATCATTAAGCAATCATGCAAATCAATCAGCAAGCAATCTCTCATCAAATCAATACATCAAGCAAAATCATCAATTACATCAAACACACAATCAACTCAATCAAATCAAATACTATTTGTTTTTCATATCGCATGGAAGCAAATTTATCAATTGTTTCATCTATTTTATTTTTCATATCGCATGAAAACAAATTTAATAGTCAATCGACTCAGTATCAACACTCATTTGTTTTTCAAGCAGGAAAACAAATTTTTCTACATATCATTTTACTATTTGTTCTTCAAGCACGAAGACAAATTTATAAAATCAGGCTAATTTATCCTTGATGTTATTTAACAACATATAATCAGTTATCTAATCTAGCAACAATCATCAAGATTCAAAATTGGAAAAATTCCATGGATGCGCTAAAACAATCAGTTAATGCACTAATTCACAAATGCACTATTTAAATCCATGGATGCACTAAAATAGAGCTGCAATGCACAACTCTATCTATGCACAATTCTATCTAGTCTATGTGCTAAAACATACCGTCTATGCGCTAAAGCACCTATGTGCTATTCTATCAAAAAGACATGCTAATCTATCTCATCAATGCACAAATTTAATCTATGTGCTAATCTAGCATCCTACGCGGGGCAAAATTCCTGGATGCGCTACTTAAGGTCTCCTATGCGCTATTCTACGCTATGTGCTAATCTACACATTTATACGTGACTGTTTCACATCTATGCGCTACTTTGTATGCGCGACTTTATGACTCGTATGTGCTAAAGTAGAACGTAACAAATTCAAAAAATTCAAAAAAGCACGAAAATCGATCAAAAAAATTTGCAAGGAGGATCAAGTCGACTTACCAAAGGTCCGTAAGCGGCTGGCCTCTGATGATGATGGGCTCACTCAAATCTGTGGTGCTCATAATGGATTGGCATCTTGTTTCAATCTCTCAGAGCTCTGAAAATTACTGCAAGTTACCATTCAAATGACAATGACTTTTTACTTTTTCCACCTTTTAAGGGGGTAAAAGTGAGAAATTATTCAAATTTTTCCTATGCAAAATGCTCTTTCAAGAGCTAAATTGCCAAATCTCTTTGAAAATCATCTAAATCATTTCAAATCATCCTCATCATCATTCAAATCATGCGACTTATCTCTCGAGGGGGCATATAGCATTGGTAATTTCTAATTCTAGGGCAAAATTCTTTGAAGCAATGCATAAAACACATCACTTCAAAGAGGGGCGAAATGTACACATCTAAAAATGGTCACAGTTATTCAAACCTACTAATTAATTAAATATGAATTATTTAATTAATATTCTAAAGTCATCTACATATAAATAAATTTAATTATTTATTTATATTGTTCATTTTTCCAATTCTTCTAGTTTAATTAAATAAATAAGTTTTTTTAATTATTGCTATTTTCCTCTTAATTAAGTTAAATAATTTTCATAATTTATTTATTTAATTATCATTCAAAACAATGGAATATTCATCCTTTATTTCACATTTAAATATTATATATTTAAATATTTTTTTCACCCCACTTAATTAAATATCATAAAATTTTAATTACTTTTCTTTTTCACTGTCAAATATAATTAAATAAATTATTTAATTAGCATTATGCTCAACTTTCAACCAAATTTCATAAATGAGGAGATAAATGCCATGTTTGTCTCCATTTTTGAATGAGGATGGTTTTGTGGGTTGAAAACATTCTTCCACTTTCCACTCAACCTTCCACTTTTTCATTTCAACAAGCTACTACTTGCACAACTGAGAGCCAACAACTTCAATCAAATCCTTGGAGATAGAGGACGATGGGATGAAATTGAAGAGTTGCTATTGTTTAGAGTTTGCATTTATGTTTTCTAGATTAGTTTCTTTCAATACAATGTTTCATTGGTGTGTTAGTTTATCATTCTAATTAGACCACTTATTCTAACCACACACAACTTAGTCAAAAAATACAAAATCCAAAAATAGCCAAAAAGTCAAAATCCAAAAACATTTACAAAATAGAAAAGGTCAAAAAAATCCAAACCAAGCGAACTACGAGCCTCTGCATGTTAAACATAGGAAACACTTATCTTTGATAAGTTCTCAAGGCCCTAGGTTAGTCCCCTGAAATCAATAAAAACATCATAAAAATCAAAAAATCAAAAAGATCCTAACTCCGTCATCAAAATCCGTAATAAAATTTCACCCATAATAAATAAATTGTTACCTTCACCCTTTGACAAAATAGAAAAACCAACAAAGCAAACATCAAAAGCTATAAATTTCAAGAAATCAAAAATCTCTAACTATAAACAAACATAAAAAATGCCAAAGTATCAACTACATATCGTTTTGACAAGTCACTAAACAACATCCTGAGATATTCCTTAATGGATTCGTTCCTACGATACACATGATCAACACTGGATAATAGCCCCACCACAAATAGATATGGCAAGTGATACTACAATTTTGTTTTTATATTTTTATAGTCATATCTTTTCATTTTATTTTATTGACTCATTTACAGGATCTCTTGAGGATTTCCATAAAGATTTAGAGAAGGAATGGGGGCAATTGAGTGCCATTTCGATTTGCTATTTGTAAGATATTTTTGTGATATTACCATGGTGAATACTTGCTTTATTGAGTGTATACAAGTTGTTTTGAAGTATTTTATGAAGCAGTGGCATATTAGGTGCTTAATACCTCTTGTGTTACTGGTCCAGCATGTTGTTAACACAACCCAAACATATACTTTAAACAAAGTTTTTGTATGTTTGGTATGAGCGAGAATATTCTTTGTATGTTGAGTCAAAGTCCACGCAATGGATACAAAGTCACCTTAGTCTTTAATACTCTGGTGCATTGTATCTATTTGTTACATCAAACAAGATTGTTCAAAATGTGAAGCCTCCAAGCAAAGCGAAAGAAAACTCATCAACTACTAACAACATTAAATTTCTATACATCATCAAATATTTCTTTTAAACTATTATCCATCTTGTTTCGTAATATAATTACTACCATATCTATCTCGCATCTACATTGTCATCAATACATATCATGATGATAATAAAAGCAATGAAAACATCATGTATCCTGAATAAAATATATGCATGCATCATATATCAGCATCATATAAACACCATATATAAAAAATGATATATTGATCATCCATAATAAAACATCATATATATAAAGTATGATCCATCCATCCACGTCATATGCATACATCAAAAAAGTACAAAAAAACATATATAACCATACATCATCATCCATGATCATCACATAAACACACAATAAAACTCAATAGAAGAAGCTATATCTCATATATATCATCATCAAAAAAGGGAGAATGTCATAGTATACCATCATCATGAAATCAAGTTTGATAGGATACTAAAAAATAATAAATATATACAAGGCCTCGATTGGTTCAATGAATATATGCACAAAAATCATGTCTGTAATATGTCTTTGAGAAATAACATCATAAAGATCAAGTACATATATAAACTACCTAACAAAAAAGGGGGAGGACTCTATAGACCAAGCTACAGATCACCATCTAGAATTGGCTATCTGATAGAATGAACACATGACACAACAATAGTAGTGGTACTCGGCTCTCCAAATCTTGGTTGTCTTTGTTCCTAAGGAACAAAGGAATCATAGAGAGTCTAATAGTATGTAGCCCTCTATAACAATTGATCCTGCTCTATATGAAGGGTATCACGATCTTCTCTAAGAGTATCTCTCTCCACTATAATCTCCTTTAACTGAGCCTCTATAGCATGACATTTCCTATTCTCATTGTCTCACTCCACCCTCAAGCTATCCCTCTTAGCACTCAGGGTAGCAACCTGATTCTCCATGACCTATCACTGCACTATGTTTGCATTCCTCATGGTTTTCATCTGTTCTAACAATACTACTCCATACCTAGGTGGAGGAGGGGGACTTGGAACCTATCACTAAACTTGAGGCATCTAGTCACCCTAGCCAACCTAGGCACCATATTTTCAGGCTTGACCAAGCTGTTCGGCTAGAACCTCAATACACTTCTGCTCTCCATGATGACCTATGATACCTTTGTCGAATTTGGGATCATTGCCAAGATCTATAAATCATAATGACATATGTTTTTCCCACCATTGATCAAAATTGGGAGTAGTAAATAGATCTACTAAACCCACTAGCCAATCCAATCCAATTGGGCAAGTACTATGAAAGCAACAATGAAAAAATCTCTATTAGCCAAATGAACCCATACATAGACCTCTTTGGTGGTCCAACCAAATTGAGCCTCATGTGTATCGAGAAAATAGACCTATCTCTCTCCAAACTACTTGCACACTCTGTCAAGTAAGTATTGCTCTAGAAGAGAGTGAGAGTGACCAATAAACCATCTGGTCTTCCAATAGTACACTAGTTTTTCTTGATCCTTTGGCCATGCATCACAATCCATATAAGGCCTCTAAAAAAACTTGGCATGCCATCAAACCATTAGTATGATCATGTATACCATTGTGCTATGTCATTGCAATGTTCTCCCAAGCCCATACATGTAAGAGAGAAACACCTACAAAAATGGATTTCCCACCCCGATATGAAACCTCATGCATATCTTTGTAGAGGTGGGCAAGAAGACACAAACCCCATGCATATCTAGTCCCATTATCAAACATACCCTCAATACAAATACCCCATCCAATAAGGAACTGATGACCACTCCTACCGGGAACAACTAGCCTCAAAATCAAACCACACAAAACTTGAGAAATATGGTCCGCATTACCAATGAACTTTGATAAATCAATCTCAGACTGGTGAACCACCAAGTTTCTAACACCAAGCACACATCACATGGAATGGTTACCTTGTCAAAAATGGTATGTAACAAGCTCACCATGGATAGGAAAGTAGATAATCCTCCACACATCCTCAAGGCTAATGGTGGTCTCTCATGTAGGTAAATTTGCAACGAATAAGTCTTTGAATGCCACCGCTCCAAGAGAATGGTCATCATTGTTGTGTGAGATTAGATGGGAGGCATGCAAAAAATATGATGAAGCTCAATCACATCTAGGAAATCCCACTCCAAAATGTCAAAACTGACAATTAGATCAAATAGATCTCAAGGTTGTCTTTCCCTTGGATGTAGTGGTGTAAGGACCACCTACAATTATTTTAACCCATGATTTTAGGGTTTTTCTCTGAACATGCAAAATATAAAAAAAACGAGGAAACAAACTTAAAGATCCTAAAATGGAAAAAGCGAAATTTTCCTAGAAAAAGTGATGAAACTTTAGTAAAATCAAGGAAAAAAGATAAAAGTGAGGAGATACATCAATTACACTAAAATCAAAAGCACAAAGTTTTATCAAAAGCACAAAAAAATAAGAAGAGCAAACAAAAAAAAAAGATAGAGCAAAAGAACATTTGAAAAATGAAACATCAAGTCAAAAGCATAGAAGAATGTCGAATGCATAGAAACAGAGTAAGAGTGAGTCTCTTAAAATGAAAAAAAGTGTTAAAATAGATGCAAATGTGTTGAAAAACTAAAAACTATGATCTTGACCTAAGGAACTTTGTGCATGAATTATGAGAACATGAGAAGACAAAAAATGAGAAGCAAGAGGATACATACCGGGCCACCGATGCCTACAGGTCATCCAAACTCTCGAACCTCTCGAGGGGGCATCACAGAGTCCTATCATCATTCCACTGATCACCCTGAGACACAATGGGGCATAAAATCTTGATCTTAACATCGAATCTTTGACACAAAGCAGCCCATATTTTATATCAAAGAAGGGTAAAATGTAGACTTATAAAATTGACCTAACACCTATCACACACCCTAAATGCCATTTTCGCATCATCGACATCATTAGTATCAAATATTATTGCATTTCACATCAATTACATAAAAAACCACAAATTCCTCTATTAATTGAATAATACGACATTATTTAATTAATTCATGTTTTCATCATTTTTGACTAATTAAATAAATTCCATTTATTTAATAAAGTCCTAAAAACCCTATTTCTACTATTAATTGAATAATATGATATTATTTAATTAAATTCACGTTTCATCAATTTCAACCAATCAAATAAATTACATTTATTTAATAAATTCCAAAAATCATATTTTTCTTATTAATTGAATAATATGAGATTATTTAATTAAATTCACATTCATCAATTTCAACCAATTAAATAAATTACATTTATTTAATAAAGTCCTAATTTAACTTTATTTCATCCCAATTAGTTAAATAACACCAATTATTTAATTATTTCATTAAATCACTTTATTCCCCTAAGTCGATTAAATTATTAAATCATAATAATTTAATTAACTCACTTTCCCTCCAAATTTGAATTAAATATTCAAAACATTATCAAAAAATCAAATCAAACTAATGCAAATTTGTTTGCCAAAGTCAAACTTGATTCACATGTTCAACTCCAAAATGAATTAATTAAATAAATCAATTAATTAATCATTCTCAACCACTTTTTTGATTGAGTAGATTACGATCCCCTGATTTCTCAATCTAATTCCTAACTGATCAATCTAATTCCTTACTAACCAATCTATCTCTCAATCCCACAAATTATTCAATCTCTTTCTTCAATCACACAAACTATGTAATATATTTTGCACAAATTATTCATGTCTAAATCCTCTCAACAACCTTAAACCGTCGATCTAGATTCAACATTGTTTAATCTTGATCATCCATTTCATATCACAATTTTTTTATAACAAACCTCTTTCCTCACAAAAAAGGATCAAAGAATCAACATCATTTGCACAACAAAGTACTGTCGATATTCCTAATCACCATTAACACATCTTCAACATATCTTTGATCAACCAACACGCAACACATCAAAAAGCTTCTCACATGCAACAATGGAGGCTTCACAGTGATATGAACAACTTGACATCAGGCGAATACACTTTGACATGGGATGGTAACCTTTACTTTTCTTTGGATTTCATTGTGATAATTGTAGGGATTGCAATTGTGTTTTCAATAGCTTAGAAATTAATTTCACGAGTGAAGTAATAGATCTAGGATTTGTGTGTTTGATTTAGATTAAATTCTATTTCATTTGCATTTTTTTGGGTTTGTCACTATGATTTTCCCCCTCACACAAACATAACAGAAAAAAAGATAATAGAGGATCTAATGGAAGCTTTGGCTAAATTATATGAAAAACCTCAACCTCAAACAAGGTATTTATTATGAAGAGTTTATTTAATCTAAAAATGATTGAAGGTGGATATATGACAGATCATTTAAATGAGTTTAATACAATTACTAGTCAGTTAACTTCTATAAAAGTGAATTTTGATGAAGAGGTGAGGGCTCTCTTTGTTTTATGTTCTTTTCCAGTAAGTTGGAATAGCTTGGCAATGGTAGTAAGTAACTCTTTCTTTAGTTCAAATACATTAAAATTTGACTATGTTGTTGGTGTTATCCTTAGTGAGGAAATGTGATGGAAAAGCACAAGTGAGAGTTCAACATTGGGTAATTCTTTGACTGTAGAGAATAGGGGAAGAACAAAGGAGAGAGGAAAAAGCCATAAAAATCATCGGAATCCACAGGGGAAGTCGAAGAAAGGCATATCTAAATCTAGAGGAAGAATGGATTACCAACACTATGGAAAGCTAGGACACTTGAAGAAGTATTTTTCTCTCAAAAGGGAAAACAAGAAGACATACAACATGATGACAATAAGGAAGCTAATGTTGTAAGTAATAAATTTCAGGATTCTTTAATTCTATGTTTAGATTATGCTAATGGTTCTTGGGCAATAGATTCAAGGGCTTCATTTCATGCCACACCCTATAGGAAATATTTTGTAGATTATGTTCAAGATGATTTTGGATAGGTATATTTGGGTGATGATGAACCTTATCAAATTGTTGGAAAAAGGGAAGATAAAAATCAAGTCGTAGAATGGAAATTAATGGTTGCTATAGGAGGTAAGGTATGTTCCAAATTTGAGAAGGAATTTAATTTCTACAGGACAACTAGGTAGTGAAGTCTGCATAGTTACATTTTCAAACAAAGTTTGGAAGGTCACTAAAGGTACATTAGTAGTAGTTAAAGGTGAAAATGTAGGCACATTGTATTTGTCTACTGGTAATACTTATTCTACCTTAGTTGCTGCAAAAAACATTGCTACTGAGACAATTATAGGACTTGCTACAAGGACATAAATAGAATTGTGGCACCATAGACTTGGGAACATGAGTGAGAAAGGGATGAAGATCTTTCACTCCAAAAATTTTCCACTAGATCTGAAGTAGATTGACTTGGAAATCTATGAAAATTGTGTTTATGGAAAAAAAAGAGTTTGATTTCTCAAAGTTGGGGAAGAGAAGAAGAGTGAAAAATTAGAGCTTGTGCATTCAAATGTATGGGGAAAAAGTATCTTCTATTGGTGTCTCTTGCTATTATGTTATTGTTATCACAAGGATTTGGACCTGCATGCAAGGCTGAAAAGCTTTGCAATCCCATGTAACATTGGAATAATTCTAGGTTGTGGGTACCCTATACGGAATTAGACCTCATGATTCTAGGTTGGCTTCCTATTTGATCTTCTATTTTTCACTAATGAAACTGGTTCGGAAAAGGGAAGAAGGTGTTGATATGAATGCAAATCTGGAAAAATAATTAAATCTTGGTGATGCACCTAATTGGAAACCTAAACTGCAACCTAATTCACAAATGATTACCCAACACTTCTACTTGCACAACCTGATCTAATAGCTTAATCACCTAATGATTTATACAGAGGCTTTGATTGAATACAATTTTGAGGGAAAACACTTAGCTTTCTCGACTAAGGTGCATAATAAAATACATGCACAGTGTATAACCATTGAGCTTAAACTAAATTGCATACATATGTTTTTGAAAAGTTAGGCATCATTTACTGGGCACTGTACCCATCACAACGAGCCACAAGGGCCAAAAAAGAACTAGACTAAACAACAAACATTAAAGGAAAAAAACACAGAAACAACCCAAAGGCAACACAACAACCACAGAGAAACAACCGACAGACAGGCACCAGGAGCAGTTAACTGGCGTTGTCCCATTTTTTAATCAGGAGGTCCACCGCCTCATCACCCACCCATTCTTTGTTTTCCTGGTTGTTGTTCCCCTCCAGCTCCTCCTTTATAGCATTAGACAGGGTGCTCGTGACAAAGTGACCTAGCTTCATGGTGAAGCGGGTCAACCCCCAAAATCTTTTGTCAAGAGTGTCCATTCTCTTCACCACATCACCCGATTCCACCCCAACATCCATAGCTCCCTGAATCTCTCTAGGCTCATCCACCAGGGGATGCAAAGAGTGAGAGGCAGACCCATCAATGGGAAGCTTGCTATCCACCAGAGTAAACTGGGGCCTCTCCACATTTTCTTCCTCCACATCTTCAGATTCTTCTTCCTTGTAACCTTTGTTGTCCGACTGCTCCTCCTCAGAGTCTTCAATAATTAGCTTCTTCTTGTTGTTCTTGGCTAGCCTCCTGGATCTCCTCTTATAATTTTCCCCTCTAGTCATCTCCATGTTCCCCACAACTGTATCCCCTCTGGAGTCTTTCCCAACAACAATCTTGCCCTTGCCATCCTTTGCAGTTGGAGCCAACGTGCATTTCTCCTTATCTTTCTTGGTTGAAGTGGCCTTGAAGGCCGAGTCAGCCTGAGTGGCTTTTAGCTCATAGAGTCCTTCTACCATGCTGGCATGGGCCTCTCCCAGCCCACCCTTAAGTTTTTTGGTGGAAAATTTGGCTTTAGGATTCCCCACATTGACCAAATTGGACTTTCGAGGAGGGCTCTTGGAATCAGTTGGGGAAATATGCACAGTTGAAAGGGGTTCAATGTTCTTGATGTGGACTACGATGATGGATTTAGGTGGGCAGAGAGCAATATGAAAGTGATATAGTCTAAGGATAAGCCCCTGATGGAGCGGTAGCGGTGGGAGATCATAGGGGTTATGACTGGACGATTCTTTGCACTTGTTAATAGAGCTTTCAAGGTCCATTAAAAGGAAAAATGGGAAATTGAGCAGCATCTTATGTCTAAGGTGATTTAACAGAGGGAAATGATAAAAGAAATAGGTTTTTAATCTACCTTCCAATGTAACATACTTCATCAGTGCCATGCACACCTAGTCCCAAGGCTTAGGGAATGTGTCCCTCTCAAACCTCGCCTGGTTCCGCACCGGGGCCTTCTCACCTCTGAAAAAGGATTTTAGGCTTTCATGGTCCGGTTTTTTGTATGTTTAGGGTATTTTTTCCCAAAACATGGAAAACTCGTAGCCTGCACTATAAGTTCCTTGTTGATTTCAAATGAAATACCACCAATGGAGACCCTTCTATCCTTCCACGAACTGGCAAACTGACCTAATAAGATAGGATCATGGTCAACCAAGCACTCCATGAGTGGAGCAATGCCTCCCTCCACACAAATGTGCCAAAACAAAGGGTTGTTCCAAAACTCCTCACAGTTGTCAGGTTCAGTCCTAACCCGCTCACCACCCATACTACCAACCTACACAAAAAACTCACAAAATTGCATACATATGTTAATGAAAGGAGAAATTTGTTTTTAAAGATTTTTGAATTGAAACACAATAATGATGCATGAAGTCTTGAAGGAAAAACTTGAAAATACTGGAAACTAAAAGGAATTCTTCTTCAAATAACACACTTAATTAACTTGTAAAAACTGTTGCATAATCTATTAAACTATGAAAAATGAGTTACGGGAAATCTCTTTGCTAAAGGCAAAGGCATAAAACAAGAAATAAAGGAAAAATAATAAATTTTTCCAATATATACAATATAGGCATGCATAAAGTATCTAAGAGGTGGAACTGAAAGCTAACTGGAAGTGGTAATATCATGAAATGTCCTCTCATGAGCAAAAAGAAAAAGCCTCGAGAAGAGAGCCCACCACTGAAGCAAACTGCACTGGGTACACTACAAACTCCAACTCATGTCATGCATGATCAAAGGGCACTCAAAAATCTCTCCAATTTGACTAAAAGTCAAAGATAACTGGATTAAAGCTCTCCAAGGTGCATGAAAAATATTCAATCCAATTGATTGCGTAATCATTTAACTAAAAACGGACGTGCAACTCGCACTCCACCAAATGAGAACATAAATTGAAACTGCAACTACAACTCAAATCCTTCCTAAAGAGAATTCAGACTTAACACAATGATCTCACATGCATGTATACTTGTGTCTTTATCCTCCAGTTGACCTTCGCATGGATTTGGAAAAGGTAATGTTTTGATTAAATATTAAAAACAATCTTGACAATTACTTTAGTATTTAATGTGTAATGATATTATCCTTTTCTTGCATGTTAAAAATTAAAGTAATATAAATATTACTTTAATATTTAATTACAAATGATGGTGTTAATAGCCTATGTTTAGGGTATGTGTAGGATCATCATGAAAAAAATAGGCCCTTAAGTGGCAATGAAAATTCAGAGAAATCAGAGTTAGGCAACTTGACATAAAAATTTGAATAAGTTATCTATATTATTTCATAAATATGTAAGAATAGTATCTATAGCAAATTGAATTTAGTTTCTAAACTACCTGATATATATATTTATTTTTAAAAATCTATTTGGTGAAAATTTGAAATTTCAATGCAGTAGTACTTAAATTTCAGGGAAAAAATAAGAAGTAGGTGTCTGTCTGACCACCCTAACCACAATAAAACGATAATATTTTTTAATAAGATTTTAGATATAAGTAGAGGACTCATGTTTCGATGTGATGCATATTGTTTTGTATTTTTTTCCAAGTAAATAATTAATTATGAATTTTTTATTACAACTTTTAAAAAATATAAAAAATTGTATGTTTGACCACCTTAACTTGGTCAAAACTTCATAAAATTCATTTTTTTTAATCCTATAGTATGCGAAGCATAGAATGTGACACATGTTTTGGATTCAGAATATGTGATACAGTTTAAAAGATATAGATGTTTTTCAATTAGCCTATCAATCAAGACTTTAGTTGTAATTCAAATAGAAAATGAATAATAATTATTTATTAAATTCAAAGTAAAGCATAATTTATATTGGTAGAAAGCTGAGAATCTCCTTTAAAAACCTTTTTTGTTTCATCAATTTAGGATAAAAAAAGTCGTTAGCCAAATGGGCGAAGTCTAGAAAAGCAAGGTAAGTTGTTAAACATGTTTTTGGTGTTGACTTCTTAGGATTGGCATGTCCTAGCCAAATTCTGAAGCAAACCCAAGGCTAATCCCTAGGTAGTAGGTTTTGTGTGAGACATATCGAATATTCAATTCAAATCGGATATCTGATTTTTTTTATATATAATTTAAAAAAATCTAATATAGTTTTTAATATATGATTTAAAAAATTGCAATTTTCAAATCAGATATCTGATTTATTTTATATATAATTTTAAAAAATCTAATATAGTGTTTAATATATGATTTAAAAAATTGCAATAAATAATTTATAGTTTATTTTAATATATCTAGTTGAGAATATACAATATAGTTTATAATTCAATATATAATTTATAATTTATGATAATCTCTTACAGAATTATGTATAATATATAATATATTATACTATTATGTATAATATTTAAATATTATTTATATATTCTAGTTAATGTATAAATATTTATATATATATATATTACTAATTTATTAAATATTTAAATATTATATCTTTCCCTCTCTCTCTCTCCCTCCCTCTCCCCCTCTCCCTCTCTCCCTCTCTCCCTCCCTCCCTCTCTCTCTCTCCTCCTCTTCCCCTCTCCCTTCCCCCCAATTCTCTCTCCCTCTGTCAGACCCTTCGTCCCCTCTTCCCCTCTCCCTCTCCTCTCTCTCTCTCTCTCCCCCTCTTTCTCTCTCTATCCCTCTCTCTCTCTCTCCTTCCCCTCCTCCCCTCTCCCTTCCCCCTCCTAATTCTCTCTCCCCTCCATCCCCTCTCGCTTCTGCCTCAGAATTCTCTCTCTCTCTCCCCTTCTCCCCTTCCCCTCTCCTCCCTCTCTCTCTCTCGTCCTTCCTCTTCCCCTCTACCTTCCCTCTAACCCTCTATCTTTCCCTCTCTATCTCTCTCTCTCTATCTCCTCTCTATCTCTCCCTCTCTCTCTATCTCTCCCCTTCTTCCACTCT